>JAYKKI010000008.1:32327500-32927500 GCA_039881145.1 Druceiella hillmani
TTGGGGACCCCATCTGGCCCTGGAGATTTTTTATTTCCAATTCTATTACACGCAATCGTTAGCTCCTTCATTGTGATGGGTGGGATATCTTTCATTCTATTCCCCTCGAGGTTAAATGGAACTTCTGGCTGCTTAGGAAACAGGACGCTGACAATTGTTTCAAGAAGAGCAGGACATGTGGGCATTACTTTTTGGCGTTTTAATTGTTTTACAACAATCTGGTAAGGCTTGCCCCAGGGATCTTTTTCCACCTCTTCAAGCAATCCTATCCACATATTCCTCTTACTGTCTTTAATGGCTTTATTAAGTTTTAGTCGCGCCTCCTTGTACTTGTCGTAAAACTGCTCAAAAAATGGTGTTTTCCTGGACCGCTGCGATATTCTACGAGCCCTGACACACAATTGCCTAAGTTGAGAAATATTATCGTTCCACCAGTACACTGGTGGAAGTTGATTTGTTTGGAGTTTCCGTGGCATAGTTGCATCACAGGCTTCTGTTAGTCTTCTTGTGATTTCAACCACCTTATCATTAGCATTTTGACCCAGTATTGGTTGATCCACGAGCGCTAACATAAGCAAATCGGGGTCATACGAGTTAGTCGTCCAGCCTACTGGTACAGATTTTGCCTGTGTTCCTCCGTTCTTGCTAGTCTTGTGTGATGCTTCCCAGTAGATAGCACAGTGATCGCTAGCAGTATGGATTTCGGAGACCTTCCAACTTGAGTTTCCTTTTGCTAATGTACTGCTAACAAATGTAAGATCTACGATTGAGCTTGCTTCGCCTTTAATGTAAGTAGGTTTGTCGCCAGTATTAAGTAGTGCGAAATCTAGTAGTGACATTGCTTCTAGCAGCAGGTATCCTCTAGTATTTGTGACTTTGCTGCCCCAGTCCACTGCCCAGGCATTAAAGTCTCCTGCAATAGCCACAGGGGAGTGTTTTAGAGCATCCTCTACTAACTTGTCTAGAAACTCAGCAAACTCTTCGTGTGTCAGGCTAGGTGGCGCATAGCAACTGTAGAAGTGAATACTTTCTAGTTTGGTTCTCACAAACCCGGAACCATTTTCCTGTGTGCCCTGAAGGGGTATTGTGCCACATGCCCATATAACAGCTTTTTCTTGCGAATCAGTGGCCCATTGCACATCATTGAGCTGTTTATACGGTTCTGAAATTAGAACGATGTCCAGCATTAGGTCTCGCGCAGTTGCATCAGTAAGTCTTGGGCAGCCTCACGGTTGAGGTTGATTTGTAATACCTTAATCATTTTGGAGGTTTATTCATCACCTGGAGTGCTCTTTTGTAGACAAGGCATTTGGCATAACCTGCAGTGTGAGCACATTCTTCAATATTGCCATTTTCGACGCAGAGGACACAGCGGGCTTCTTTATTACAGTCCCTAATTTTGTGACCAAGTTCTCCACATTTAATGCAAGTTTTCGATCTATCCTCTTTGAAGCTACATTTACTTGCAAGGTGGCCGTAACGCCAGCACTTGTAGCATTTGATAGGCTTTTGGATACCTCTTATTCTGCAATTCACCCAGCCTATTCTGATCTTACTTAGCTCTGTTAAGGTTCTGGCTAGGCCTGCTTCAATTCTAATTGATGCCGTAAGTGTGCCTCCGTAAGCCCTGCGCAGGGACTTTATGGCATCTTCCATAACTTGGCATCTTTCGCCAGCTACTTTCTGAAGCGCTTCAACTATTTCGAGCTTCGTCGTGGTTTCGTCAAGGTCCTTGATTTCGATGTCCTGCTCAGGTACCTTACTGACCACCGTAGCATCATCTCCAAGAATCGCAGAAATTATACTCTTCATCTCCTGGGTTTCTGGTTACTGGTCTGTACGTATGTATATGTATGTATATGTATGTATGTATGTATGTATGTATGTATATATATATATATATATGTATATATATATATATATGTATATATATATATATATATGTATATATATGTATATATATGTATATATATATATATGTATATATATATGTATATATATATATGTATATATATATATATATATATATATATATATATATATATATATATATATAAAATATATACACAAGGAATAGACCAGCTTATAACAGTTCTCGGAAAAATCAGTAAAAAAATCTACGTTATGTACTTTTAAAATCATATGTATTTTTAAAAAATTGAGAAAATTGCCTCCTTACGACATTCTTTCAAGTACTGTGACTATGAATTTTCATTTTTCTTGATTTTAATTTTGATTACTTAATCCTGAATAACCATTGTATTAATCACAGTCTATAATAAAAACAAGCTGTTTTAAAAAAAAATAGTCTTTTTCTTAACTTATAAATTTTTTTCCAAAGAATCCAAATTTTAAGTTCATTCTCCTACTTAGAATCTCCTCCTCATTCATTGTCCTCCTAAACCAGTATTGAGACGATTTCTTTACCTTGAATATAAATTCCGTATTTTTTTCTGTGTAATTATGCACAGGCAGTTTCAATTTTGCCTCTGCTCCCAGAGTTGCAGCAACTTCGTAACATTTCTCGTTTGCAGGCGAACAATGTAAGATGAGTTCATAAAAAATGGAACCACACATTGGATGAGATACTTCTACGAGCGCGGTAGAATCCCCAACTATAAATGGCTTATGTAAAATTCGCAATGAGTCCTAAATTGAAAAAAAGGGTATATTGTTTCAAGTAAATATTAATATTACTAGTAATAGTTTAATCTTTTTCTAAGAGTGTCTAGGATTAGTAAAATATTAATATTCAATGGTCATTTTAAACCTTTCCTCTATAAATATAGAATGTTACAAATAGGAATTAATTTACCTTGCTTCTTCCTGGAACATTTATTATTGGGTCACACTCGATGTCGTTATGTTTAAAATTTACATTAAACATTGTGTCAACACTTAAAGGATTAAATATGTTTATTGACGTATAAGTCTTTTCTCTAGCTTTAGTATTGATCTCTACGTATTCTGTATGTTCTGCTTTGACAACTTTGAAGATTAGAAGATAATATTGATATTCGTCATTATGTTTGTTGATGAATGATACCTGCAGAAAAAAAATCAGTAGTCAGGTATCATAACAAATTCGAAACTCCCGATAAAGCTCTTTTCATAAGCTATCATAGTAGTTTTTCATTTACCTTTTTTTTCCTTTTCACCATTAAACTTTTCACTACTATGAAGAACCATTATAAAACTACAGACCCCTGAAATCCCTTTATGAGTTATAGTGTAAGTGCTAAAGATTATAAATTGATTTTAATTATTTTCGTTCAGCTAACTACTTAAGTTGAAACTTGAAAATTTAGTTGGTCGTATAATCCATTTGTTAATAATACATTGTTTGCCATTAAAGCCAGTTATGCTTTATGGAGGAAAAAAACAACATGTTTTTCATATAAACACTCCTTAACGGTTTTAAATCTGGATAGGGACAATGCAAAATGTCATTGGTACCATCTGCTGGTAAATCATTTGTTTACAATAACGTAATTTTGTATGTAAAGGTCACAAAGGGAATTTTTTAATCAATAATCATAATTGATAAAAATATTTTAATCAATCAAAATTATTTATAATACAGAAATATAATAAGAAATATACAGATTGTATAAAAGGTCATGGAAAGTCAAGAAATGAAGATTCATTAATTCATTCTATAGATTTGCAAATGGCAGTGTGTTTGCAGAGAAAGCAGGGAAACAAAAATTACATCTCTTAAAAATATTCTTGCATACGACAAAAGTATTTTAATAATTCATTAAAACAATCCAGCATACAGTTTGGTTATGTTTTTATATAACTATATTTTGTCACGTATATTGAAGTCTGTATTTAATTGTAAATATTGTTCTCTATCAAAGTAAAACCATTCTGGCGAAATTATAATTAATTAACTTTTAATTTGCAATTTTCATAATCTATAATGACTTTATTTCAGCATTAAATTTCAACAAGGCCTGTTTTGTTGAGATTACTTGATTAACTCACTGATTGAAATAATGAATTATCTGCAAATTAGTTTTATCATTACTAAATTTTATTTTTATCTAATTTCATTTAGGTAATGTAATTTTTTTATAATATTATTTACATATTAAATTACAGTTTGCCAGAATATGATTTCTAGTGAAATCAAGTAATTTTATATCATTTTACTAACAAATTGCAAGATAAGTTGAACTATAATATAACTAGATTCATACACAAATACTAGTTACATATGCATTCATTTAATTGAACAAATAAAAATTTATGAATAGTAATAATACAAATATTTAAAAAAAATATCAATAGAATCATACTTTAATATTGATAGTGCATTCTTTGTGACAAACAAATGTCCATTTACATATTATTGATTCGGCACCCCAAACTTTCACTATTTTAGGTGCGTTTATTTCATAATAGCCTTCAAATTTATCAGGAACTATCTTTTCTACAATAGATTGCACTTCATATGTTCCACGAGCCTGTAAATATAATCAATGCATATATCTTATTACATGCTAAAATATGTATGCTATGATAGCAGTATAGTTCTGTTCTTTTTGTGTGTTAGTTGTTGGCTGAAGTTGGCTTGTCTTAGTTAACTTTGAACTATTATGAACTTTTTGCAAGTAATGGACAATGTGAAAATAAAACTCAATAGGGCATATAAATCACTGTTTTTATTATGAATTTTAAGAAGTCAAGTAAACGTGGTTGGGAAATAAAGTAGCTAGGCAAATTTTATTTCTATATATGTATATACAGGTGTCCGGTAAGGAGTGGACCAACGAAATGTCGATGATAGAGGGGGTTATTACGTATACGAAACAAATTGTGTTATCCTAAGCTTAATAGTTTCAGAGATATGATTTTTTAAATTTCTTTTTTAATTTTTGTTACTACGCAAGAAGGTTTTACTACTTTTTCTGCTTTTTTATTATCCAAGATCTTTAAGAGAACATTCGTCTTCCTAATTAAAATGTTATTCATTTGTTATTATTGACAACATAAAAATGAAACACTGAAATATGTACATTTTTTCAATTACAGAACATGAAAAGTGATTTTCGAACAATGCTAGTGTAAAAAAAATGTATGGGAACTTTGTGGATCTTTATTTCAAAAACATCTACAATTCACACAGATTCCAAACAGGTAACTTTGTTACAATTAATTTTGTAATTAATTGTAACAAAGTTACCGAAATTTGAAAAATACCTGCTTCATTCGCAGAAATGTTTACATGACAAAAAACCGCTTATCAGAATGTTTTCGCTATCTCTCACCCACTGTCAAACGAACCCCCCTACTCCTTCCCTGAACAACTTCGCTTTTTTAGTGACTTGCTTATCGCTCGGAGCTGACAACATATTTTTGGCTGTTTTTTCCCTGCTACTGTTTTTATTTGTTGACTTGCACTTGAATTGGAGCTTATTTGTGCTTGTGATTTGGATATTGTTTGACCGACTGCATTGCAAAATGTCTCAGACCTACAGTGCTTGTGAATATGCAGAAATGTATTTCATTTACGGGCTATGTGATGGAAATGCTCGGCAAGCCGCATGTACGTATCGCGAGCGCTATCCTAATCGCGAATGCTATCCCGATTACACAGTCTTTCTTCGTGTAAATAATGCATATTTAGGGGGTCAAATTCCTGGAAATGTGCCTGAAGGAAGACTTAGAAACGTTGATGAGCGTCAAGTGCTGGCCAAATTGGAAAAAGCTCCTTCTACTAGTGTTGATGGTGGTGGATTTCTCAACGTACCTGTGTCGCAAGAAATACAGTACACCGCATTTTAGGAAGAAATAATTTGTACCCGTACCATGTTCAATGAGTGCAAGTACTGCTACCTGCTGACTATCAATGAATAGATTTCTGTCGGGAGATGCTGCGTCGATGCAGGCAAGATTCGCTTTTTTGAATTCAATCTTATGGAGTGATAAATCATGTTTTGCTCAGTTAATATCTATGTGAATATTGTCGGGCCTACTTAGCTTATCTATCTATATCATAATTTCCTAATAGAATGTCGCTGTTGCCAAAATTATTAATTCTACAAAAAAAAATCTGAAAAGAGTTTTCCAATAGTTTTTAATGTTTTATTTTTATGAGAGTAGTAGGATTTAATGTAATAAAGGTTATGATAAAATACTAAAAAATTTTTTCATTTTCGATCTTTATCTTGAAAATGTTTGGGATTTTTCACATTCATCAGAAACATTTGACATCTGCAATGATGAGATGAATCAACCTTGTGTCAAAATATATTGTAAGAAAGGGTGTAACAAAGGACGGCCTATCATTCATACAGCATCAAATTGAGTATATTTGAAGCGTATTTCTGAAAAACTAAATTTTTTTTATTGAAATCGCAACTTTGCATGATTTTTTTCAGAAACGGTTGAGAATTTTCATATAGTTTTTATACATCGCACAAAATTATATATATGAATAGTAGAAATGTTTTTTGTTACATCATGTGTGTGTATATATATTGCCTGTGAAAATTTCCCTTGCACAATTTTGTCCCTGCATGTTTACTTTGTACTGTAACAATTTTTGTTAATGCGACAAATTACATATGTGACAGATCACTACTCGTATTAAGACAAGAAGGTGATATGCAATTGGAATGGGTACAATATTCTGGCTATAATTGAATATATTTGGCGTTAATTTTGTAGAAATTCATTATTGATAATTAAATGAAACTACGTGATGTAGTATTATTTCTACTTTCTCTAAGTTCTATACCACGACCTAGGTTTCATTGTATTACAACATCTTCAGGTGGGCTATTGGCAGAGATGTCATCTTCATCTACTATGGAAAAATGTAATCCTGATTATGTAACATCAACTATTAACAGGCTTGAAAATCTATTACGGTATGAGGATGGTCTTCTTACAATGATATGGGAGATATTTAGTCAAAGAAATTCTTCAAAAACAGGCTACCGCTATAAAAAAAGCCATGCTATTCCTTTTGGAAAGCATTTGATTGGTCACGGGCTGGTTTTTCAACAAGAAAATGATCTTAAACACATCTCTGTCCTCTGTATCCGACTAACGATAACCACCTCCGTTTGATGAAGTGGGTTATTAGTATATTCATATTTTTCCTTTGCTCGTACACTTCGCTGGCAGTACATATACATATAAGAATTGCTCTTTTAATATTATGGCAATGCCTTGTCATTCACAGGCACTAAGTTCCTTAAAATTACAAAGAATAAGGAAACTAGAGAGTCTTCACCAATAAAAAATGGGGGTTTGGTGAAGTTTCAAATAATAAGGGGAAATAACTGTAACGTGTTAAATCTTAATTCTATAGAATTTTGGATATAAAACCACAAATGACAATTTTATAAAAAACCAAATGTATCTAATTCTTTAATATCCTTTAATTATCCACAAATATAATTCGTCAGGAACTTCCTATATGTTAGTAATGCAACCTAATATATTGCAATTATTTTAAATTTGGCAGATCAATAGGCTCTACATCTATTTTTTCCTATACATTAAGTGTACGAGGGAATTTAGAGGTAAATTTTTTTATCATTCTTTTCTACATCCAAATAACTGCCTAATCCTTAAAATGAGATCAAAAACTGGAAAAACCATTTACCATATTTTTACTAGACCAGACTGTATGAGGTACAACCTTAAATGAGTGCTTTATTAAAAGTTAAGCATTCAGTGCTTTTATTAACAAGATACCATTCTAAATCTTGCCAAGGCAAACTGATATTCCCCAAAAGGACATTTTAGCACTTATTTAATTTCATTTTCAGGGTTCCATAACCTTCGGCAGGAACCCTTGTTTGTCTATCTGTATATTACTGTCTGATTATTCTCTCATTTTACACAAATTGAGAAAAAATTATGTAATTTTAATGCTTTGGTTTCGAGATATTTCTTTTCCAAGGCTTATACTCCTTAACTTCTAAACTATTGTTTCAAAAAATTCAGAAAAAATTCTGAAATGTAGCCCTTAGTAAGTATTTTAAATGAAAATAATGGCTACTAACATTTAAACTTCCTATTTCCCACAATGTTGAAATTTTCTCAATGTGAAGAATTATCATTATCCTATATAGGCAAAATTTCAAAGCGAGTTGTTTTTAAAAAATCTAATACCTATAAATCTAAGAAATAATCTAAGAATACCTTATCAGGTGTTTGTCCGACATGCTCTTGGCCAGTTTTTATTTTCATAGTCATAGATATCTTTTTAATATTTTTATAATTATTTTTTTAAAATCGATTGTTCATGTTGTTATTCCTTTATTGTTCAAAACCTTCATTATTTATTTATAATGATATTTCATAACCGTAGTAGTCTCATGAAATTAAACATGGCATAAAGTGAAAAATAAAACATAATAATTTTGAAGTGCAAGTCATATTTGTGAAATTGAAGTCTAAGTATTTTTTTGTAAAAAACTAATAATTTTTTTAAAAGTGTGATTATTTAAAGAGCTCATTTATTTTAAAAGCTCATAATGACAATAATGAGAACAATAGAAATTAATATTAATGGTTTGAAAAAAGTTTCCTAAAATAACAGTTTTATGTATTGCACAACATTTACCTGATCATTTTTTTTCTACTTATAATCTGTTGACATTGGATTCAGATGCAGATTTCATTAAGTAAAACAAGGGAGAACCTACTGTAATACTGGCAACATTTAGATAAAAGTAAGTTCACTAACCTCAGTTAAATTATATACTTTCAACTCTTCAGTATGAACTACTCGAGTGAATACATCCTTTTGTATAATGTCTGTTGGTTCAGGATCATCAGCAAGTCCAAGAAGTGTGAAGTACAAAGAATCATCTCCCATAGATGAAAACAATATTTGACCCTATGAATTTACAGTGTTATTTAACTAAATAGATACTTAGGGTAATAATTGCACTACAGAATACAATTTTTATATCCAATAGTAATTCTTATTTGCTTGTAACATAGTATCATTGATTGCAGCATAGGCAGTAGTGAGGTGCACGATATCATCTGGCCCTGACATATCATGGTTATTTCCAATGTGCGAGTACATATATATATATTTTTGAGTTCATACATTGTGTTCATCCTCCTTTTATTAACTCTTGAAAGGATTCCGTTTTATTTAATCAGGTTTTTTTACGAAGATCCTCCTAACCATTTTCGAATCATATCTATTTGATTAGGCATTTTTTGCTGATTTCTTGTGTTTTCAAAATAATTTTTCACTTCTTAAGTATATTTTTTAATAGATAACTTTACTAATTATTGTTAAATACGTCCTTCATAATATTGTAAGATGGTTTATGTTTGTTACAAAAATGTAACTAAAACAATGTCACTTAATACAAATGTTACGTACATTTGTATAAAGTGAGATTGTTTTAGTTTTGTAAAATTTCAAGAGAGAAACTTAGTAGTGAGAAACATGTTAATCATACACTTACTTCATATTGACCCATAGTTAAAGGCCTAAAATAAATGGGCACCTCAATGGCTTCATTTGGAGTAACGGTAAACTGGTCTAAAGTTTCAAAAGCTTCTCCATAAATTATCGGTACTATGTTCCATGGGCTATCTGACCTGTGATACAAGAAAAACATTCATCTTGATACATTACTACTTCGAAATTCTATTCTTTTGACTATGATATAATTTTTAAATTAGAATATTGGATATTCAATTAAATTTTACTGACATTGATCTTTCCAAATTTCTTCTTTTTCTTTCACACATTCGTGTAGGTACTTTCATACAGAGACCTTAAAAACAAAAATTATAGAATTCCACAAAAAATCAAATCTGATTATATCTAGTCATAATGTCTTGTCTGCTATAGCTCAAGTACAGTATTTATTTAAATTTATATATCCCATGAAACAAGTAATTATAGAATTTGGGAAAATAGATTTTCCAATTGTTTAATGAACTCACATTACCATATATACAGCTGGTTCTTTATATCCTAGAATACAGCAATACATTTATTTCATATTTAATTGAAGTATAACATTTGTTGACCATTTATACTTTTAAATTTTTAATTATAACTTATTGCATGTTATAAATTATTTTAAAAGATATGTTTAGAAGCAGTAGCATGGTCGATTCAATTCCTCCTTGCAGACAGCATGGAATGTGGGAGGTATCGCGTTGGTCAGCTAATCTCACCGTGCAATGACTTGGTGCCCCTTTTGTTGTTGATCTTTGGTTGTTTTAAATATGTGTAAAGATTTTCATGGGATTTACAGGAATCCTTTGAGATACTGAGATAAAATAAGTGCATGTTTAAGTTATCAACGGCCTCTATACCTATAGAGGCCGTGCTTAAGGACCAGGAATATATATTTTGCCATTTCTGTATAGTACAAGTAGAAAAAATTCCAGAAGCAGTTCTTCATACTTGTTTTTAAAATAAAAAACATACACTTCAATGTTATTTATATGTTTATACCTATAGATGTATAAATTAGAAACCTTAGGTCAATTTAACATATTTTTATCCACACCTGATTCTCTGCCATATATTATAAATAAACCAGAATTAGAATCCCTTAAATTGCTAAATACTCATATCCTTAATTTTGAAATAACTGTTAAGTTTATACCTTTATATATTAAATATGTGTATATTTAAATTTCTAATATTTAATTGATTCATTAGCAAAATTTTCCAATAAAGGTTAATAGTAGCTTGTATAAAACTTATTTAATTACGTAAGTTATCTAATAATATATTTTTCGATAAATTACTCATTAATAATGAGTAA
This sequence comes from Druceiella hillmani, assembly GCA_039881145.1. Taxonomy (NCBI): domain Eukaryota; kingdom Metazoa; phylum Arthropoda; class Insecta; order Lepidoptera; family Hepialidae; genus Druceiella; species Druceiella hillmani. The sequence continues at coordinate 32,338,279 of JAYKKI010000008.1, forward strand.
TAAACCCAAACCAATTGTGTGTGACTTCTCACCAGATATTCAAACGTTTAAAATGTTGAAATGCATTATAATAGTCTGTGTATTTATTGTACGTATAAATTATGCAGAGGCTTTTAGAAATATACACTATATACATGTATATGGGAACCTTACTTATGTACAAGACAATTCCTAACATAAAAAATACAGTAATAAGTAAATGGTATATAATATTTTAGTTCTCGTTACAAAATCTGTTCTTTGTGAATACTTTCTATTTGTAATTACTTACGGATTCGTTATTTTTACATTTTTCATGTCAAATTTTCTTACAGGACATCTAAATCTGACTTCAATTGAATGAACATCTTCCAAGCCTAAACAACTAGCATGCAGTGTAAGCTCTAAACTTGGGTAATTTGGGATTACACATTCCACCTACATGAATAAAACTTAATTTTAATATTGTTTAAAGTTATTACGTAAATTAATAATACTTGGGATAGAATGTTAGGCATTTAGAAAGATATATAAAAAGCAGTGCAATTTAAAGCTGTCAAGCACTTATTTTTTTAAAATCAACATTATTACTATTGACACAGCTGTGATAAAATAATTTCATATTTATTATAGATATAGTCAAATATTTCAATTAAGTAATTTTTTGTACCTAATTTGCTTCATTAACTTTTTTCAATTTTAAAATTAAAGGTGCTTATCTGTCCGCTTATAAAAATGTGATTATTTATAAGGCAAGTTCATATGAGAGGGTTGGACATCAGCACATAAGTCAATGATGTGGATTACCACTGGCAGAAATTATATGATATTAGCGCTAGTGCATCATAAATGAAGTTTTTTTTAATAAATCAATTAATAATTTTAGCTGACCAATTATTCAGTCCTGAATTAATTTGTTATTTTAGCTGACCAGTTATCAGCACTTAGATTCTAATCGAAAACATTATTTAGTTTTTTTTATGACAACAAATTTTCAGATGACCTTAAAAATTTACAAATATTTTAAAATTTCTCTCACTGGCCAATTAATGAATCCAACTGGCAAATAATGATCAATTTGTGACCTGTTAGATCCATATTTTGTTTTCACAATACTGCTTAAATTAAATGTTATGTTCCTATTGAAGATTTCATATGTAATTTACATTTCTGTTTATAAATGTAAAATTTTTTTAAATACTCGAACTTATTTGTTTATTGGTGTTTCAGTTGTTTTTATAAAAAGCTATGTATGTAGTCAATGGTACTTTAATTTTTTTACATATTTCTTGTATAAAATCTATGTTATAGTATAAACAATAATAATGTCATTTTTTTGTTTTAAGAACTTTTGATTTCCTAAGCATTTTATTTCAAAATGTTCTTTTCAAAATTAGGGTGCCAAGTCATGCATGACTTTTTTCAGTCCATAAATATTCGTGGTTTGTGATGCTGCCTTACTTGACTAGTAGTTATATGACAACACTACAAAAACTTATACAAACCATAAGATTCTTATGTTTCCATCTTCTATAACATTATGTGGCAACATTATAAAATTATAATGCTTAATTTTTCTAGGGCAATGTGCTACTTGTGCATTATATGTGTAGCTTCTTATTGATGTTTAAAATGAGCAATACTTACAAGAAAATAGAGGGAAGTGAAACTATTTCTATGATATGAAAAAGAAAAGAGTTATAGAAAAGATAAAAGAAAATATTAAAGATATCTATAAATATAAATCCAAATACGAGCCTGTTAACTTATGAAGAAGCGTCTCCTTTATACTGTCTAAGCCAAAATTAAATCTAGTCCAAAATTAAAATTGAATTTAAAAAGCGTATGTTTCAAGAAAATTTAATTACAGCAAGTTCGTTAGAATTTGCTTAGTATTCAAGAAGATTAGGTACATAAAAGATATAGGTTTAAAGTGAATACATGAGAAATAATCAGTATCATTAGTTTCTTAGTTACATAGATATATTTTTATTTAGCTTTCAATGCTGAAGTTTTAATTATTACATATTTATTATTTATATAACTTAAATGTACATGTTAAAATCTACATAGGTAGCCTTATAGCTACAAGACCAATCTCTTCCAGCAAACTAAAGAAAGATAATTTTTGACAAGAGATTGTGTGTACAATAAAAAATGAAAAATTATAAAGATGTAATAAGGATGAAAATTAAAGTAAAATGTTTCTCAAGGTAAAAGGGTAAAGAAGAAGATAACATAAATGAAGTAAATGGGAAGAGTATAAAAGGGACTTTAACCAATGTGAGGTTTTTTGAGATGACTTTTGGAAACATGAATTGATGATGAATTTTTGATATAGAGATATTATAGAATATATAATATAGTGGAGTAGACAGTCAATGAGTAATAGAAAAGGCATGTAGTGTGTTTGAGAATATGGAGTGGCGGATACTTTCTCTGAGCATAGACCTAATTCCGTAAAGTAGGGTAAGAAAATATGCTATATCTAGACACAATACTGGAAACAAAAATTAGGAACATCGTGAAAGTAAAGTAAGTAGTACGTACCGTAGTTTTGACGGATGGATTTTTATAATATGACTTAAATGTAATATTAATTGTTACATTTGTATTTGGTGAAATAAAACCTTCTCTTGGTGCGATAGTAAATAATTCATTTCCTTTGCTTTCCCAAGCGTACCTGGAAAATTTTTTACTAATAAGCATATTTATATTTGGTGAAATAAAACCTTCTCTTGGTGCGATAGTAAATAATTTATTTTCTTTGCTTTTCCAAGTATATCTGGATGAATTATTGTTAATAAGCACATTGTTAATAAGTAATTAGAAAATAATTTAATTTCTTCAGTTTTACAGGCATTCTCTTTACAAGTTCTTTACTAAATTGATTTCTCTTCAAAAGTTCAACAAATTAAAAAAATTTTTCTAATTTTTTATGTAAACAATTTCGTCTATTACTTTTCAAAAAATATGGAAAGTCGAAGTTCAGCCAAATTTCACAATAATTTTTTCTATAAACCAATTTTGGTTTCTGTGCAAGATCTTAACTTTTTATAACAGACTTATCCTATTAACCAATTTTCACTCAACACTTTGTTTTGAGATTTTAGTTAACATTGATTGTAAGGAGGACTGCAATTATTAGTTATTAAGAATAAATCTAGTAAAAAAATTAAATATTTAGACATAATACATTTTTCACCAGGCAGAAAAAGTAGGGAAGGTTGTGTCGGGTCATGGAGTTTTGCATAAAGTACGCCGTACTTATACTCATTTGGTTGAGACAATGGATTCTTTTGTTTTCTCTTTAATATATTTATATTACTTTTTTTTCTCTTTAATATATTTACGGCCCTATTTTTTATATGAGGCGAGTTATGATGTACCTCAGGGCAGGTTCTGAGATGTTCCATGTGGTAGTTGGAAATAGTAATATAAATATAACAAAACTTTCTATATTTTTTGTCATAAATTTTAAAAAATTACATAAGGATGAAAAGTTATATTTATTATCCACTTGTACGTAATATTGTACAAATTTCGTATTGAATATATTGGTATTATAGGATCATACGTATTCACACTATGACTGTTTAAAGCAACCCATAATATTTTTACACGGACATAACGTAATTCCATTATTACTCTATCTAATCATATCAAAAAGAAGCGAACATGTAAATTTTTTCCAAATAATTAACTACCAATTTCAAACAAGAAGCGAACATGTAAATTTTCGTAAATGTAAATATCAAAAAGAAGCGAACATGTAAATTTTTTCCAAATAATTAACTACCAATTTAAAAAAAAAACAGTCGGCCGACTGGACCAGATGACGGTAGCACCATTCCCGAGAAAAGCATAACCAATTACAGAGCGTTTGGTTTCAGTATCATTGCCATAGTCCTCGTCACTATTAAGTCTGTAGTCTTTGCATTACATAGGTAAAGTAATTCAAGTCCCTCAGTTTGTTTAAGATATCTCAGTATCTTCTTGACAATGCATGTGTTGTAGATATCTGCTCACTAGGCTCATGGAAAATATGATGTCTACTTACACTCGCTGCATAAATCAGTGACCCCACCATTTCTCTATATGGGTAGTCTTTCTTAGGTGGACAATCACCCTTTTGTAGTCTTTCATGGAGGTCAGCAGGAACACTTTATAGTCACGGATGTCAAGGCTCATTCGACCGGAACAAATAAACTTGCGCACACACTTTTTAAGACTTTAGAAGCGTATATCTCACCAACTATTGACTTAAATAAAATAGTTATTTTGGAACCTCTATATCCTTTTAAATCTTTTAAGAAATATCTAACGATACCCACGCCTGGATTTTTTTTTCATCCCTCAGTTACATGTATGGAGTGCCACCCTTAATATTTTTTTTCTTAATTCCACTCATTTCGTTGTATGGAGGTTCATATAAAACACCTACCATTGAAATTTCATCTATATAGAGCCAACAGTCTCCCAGTAAAATTGTGACAGACAGACGAGAGATTGTTGGCTGTTCTGTAGCCAAATGAACTTGTTATTTGGCTTGTTTATTAGTACTATTGAGACACACAAAGGTTGTGTGGAGTTCTACACCATACCTTGTCATATGGAAAACATATAATGATTATCACCCAACACTACCAATATATTGAATTGAATACACTCTTGAATTATCTAATACTTTCAGATTTTGGAAAACCAATCACTTTATTCAATACATTTCTAAATAGTTTTATGACCTTCTTACCTAGACCCCGTATCCCCTTTATTCATTAACACCACTCTCAATGTCTTTGCTAAATTTATTCTGACTACGCCAAATTGAAGGTAAGTTTGATTTAAATAGAAATGCATTCCACATGCTTTTCCTTTGATTTTTGCAATTGGTTTAATCAGGTCATATACCTGGACAAGAAGCTAGAAAATAAATAAAGGAATATTAATGCAAAATAGTATAACATAGTAGTTTCTGTGGTTTGGTGTAAAATTGTATAACAAGTATAAGTAACTTATTTAGTCTCACATCATCTTTAGAAGAATAAAATATAATATTCAAATAATGAGTCTTCTACATTAACTACAGTAACAGAATATGAAAGACATTTGAAATGGAGTATGTTCCACTAGGTGATCACAATGATCAAAATGTCTTTGTATCATTCTACTTGGTGACCGCGGTCGTGATCAAAACGTCATTGTTCACAACTGCTACGATCTCATTCCGACCCACGTATAGATGTGGGTTGTCACGGTCATTTATCTGTTAATTTCACTTTGACATATTCTTTGAAGATTAAACATACTGATGGAGAGAATCACTCTATGCAGCTCTCAACTCATACATATTGTTCCTAACCTGTCCCACTTGGTTTGACAGTTACAAAGCTGACAAGCTAGTTGAATGGGTATGATTACAGTTGTGCATGCAAATATTGCTAGTGGCTAGTAGAATTTACTCATGATATTTACAAGGACCCTGCAAAATATATATGATATATATATATATATATATATATATATATATATATATATATATATATATATATATATATATATATATATATATATATATATATATATATAATGCCCAAATCCGATGTAGTATGTGGTATAAAAGTATTGAAGTTATTAAAAAAAACTTTACAATGTTAAATTTTCAAAACTCAAATGTTATATTTGCTTTTAACATAATTTATTTACATTCCATGACTCTTAATATTTTCTGCCGATCTATACTCCACTGATATGGACAAATATGTAACCAAAAGTTATTATTTCTGTCATTTCTTTGTTTCTTGCACAGTTCCTATGATAGTAGAGATACTGGCGATACTCCATCATTGTTACCTAACCTGAACAAAATATTTATATGGTTATCTCTTATTTAATATAAAACATACCTTAGCATCAAGATGTTTAATAATTCCTGTAGGCTGGTATCGAACTTTAATCGGTATTACTTTACCAGACTCTATGGTTACTGACTTCGGATTCACTTTGAGAGACTCTAAAGTATATTTAATATCATTTGTTAACTGTTCTTTCATCTTTTTCTCCTTGATGTTTTGCAGTGATTTACTGTAAAAAGTAACATATGTGCAAATTTATTAAAATTACTATAGCATTTTAATATTTATATGACTCTAGAGGCTGTGAAAGAAAATAAATATTGAGTAATAATTGAAATATCCGGAGATATCATTTGTCAGTTATCATAATAAAATTTTACTGGTGAACTTACTTTTTAACAAAATGTGAAGGAACAAAATTTGTTTATATTTACATGTTTCATGATTTCAGTATTATTAAAAAGTTTTCAGACTCAGATATTTTTTAAAATGTGGACATACCTCAACATAATCTCACTTTTTTTCGTAGTCTGCTTTCCTTCTGCCTTACTCAAAATAGAGGAACTTAAACACTTATTCATATTGTCAGCAGAAATGTCATCTGTTACATCTATGGGTACTTCACCACAGAGGAAACTGGCTGTAACAGCTATTTCACCTCTATTGATTACATTTATTGTCTTTGATATCTTATTGCCAATATTCACACTCCCAAAACGTAAAATCCTTTGACATTCATCAACTAGCCCAATGTTTACATTGACACCTAAAGTGGTTTTGAAATATTTATTCATGTCATTATATTTTTTCTTGGTTTGCATATATATTATAAAAATAGTATTTATATCGAAATCCTTAATTGTTCAATATTGTTTATATCTTTATTAAAGACATATTATTGTTTCTACTGAAGAAGATTTAATTAATAATGTACTAATAGTTGTATTTATATCGAAATCCTTAATTGTTCAATATTGTTTATGTCTTTATTAAAGACATATTATTGTTTCTACTGAAGAGGATTTAATTAATAATGTACTAATAGTTGTATTTATTAATTATAGATTCATCTAAATAACTTCACAATTCTTAGTATTCTGGTTTTCTATATTATAATAGTAACAAAGCAAAAGGGCTTCTAAGTAAACCTTTAATCAAACAAATTTAAAAAGTTTTTTAGAATTTGACTGAAATGTAGACTATAAATAAGATATATATCTAAGAACTATACATTTATCATATGCTTTAATGCCCATAAGAATACTTCAATGAACTTTAGGTGTAGCCTCACCTTGTCCCAAGATTCGAACCGCAGCATTGTGTAAAGTGTCTACCTTGAATGGAATCATGAATTCATATTCCACAATATTCATCGGTCGAAAATATATTGGAATTGTAATGGAACTGCCTTTCTTTACTGTTATGTGTTGTTCACAGTCGATAAATAAATCAGGTATCGCTTTGAAATACATATTCAACCTTAATATGGATAATTAAGTAATTATAGCGTTTACAATACATGAAATATTTTTGAGATATTTATTGTTACAGATACAGGTCATAAAAAGGCTTGAAATTATTTTAGAAAGATATAAAAAGTGAAAATTTCTTCAAACATTAACTTTTGTTATAATTCCAACATTAGTTTTGATAAGCTTTGCAAACTTGGAAATTGTAATAAATTCAATTTCCATGGGAAAGAAAAACAATGTTTTCTTCTGCCATTCATGGTGTTACATTTTTATCGCATACTATTTATGTGTAAAAGGTAGTTTTTATAGTCCACAAATTATTTCTACTTGAAAAGTGCAAGAATTTGCAAGTCCATCAAAAACTCATTAGAATTGAAGTTATTTGAAAAAGTATTCATATTCAAATAACTATCATTTTTTATATTATTAATTGAATATGTTGTTGTACCAATATATTCTTTTTCCAATTTAAAAATAAATCCTTTCCAAATATGCAAAGAACTTAGTGAAATGAAGAGGCAAGTAAAACACAGAAAAGGAAGCAAAATAAATGAGTGAAGTAGCATAATTGTTCTCTAATAATACAATTTATCTATACAATCGTTTACAATGTGTAATTGGGGACAGTATCTCTAATCAGAATCACAAAAAGACGTTTAAACAGTTTAGATGTTTTCTTTGTACTAGTCATTACACATTTACAAAAACAGAAGGGTTGTTTTCATTGATGGAAAAATATATTGATATTAATGCTAAATATATTGATATAAATAATGCGTGACCACTTACTCTACACTTCTTTGATTGTGGTTGCTAAAAACAAGTTCAGTCTTGTATGTCGATTTCCATGCATTGACAAAGCACTTTCCAAAATCATAACACAGAAATGAAAAAGAATAATTGTTATCTTCGATTTCTGCATGAATATATATGTTGTAGCTTGGACCTTCTAGAATCTGTATGAATTAAAATAACAAGATATCTGATTGAATTTGCTCTAGTGTAAATACCATTTAAGATGTTTATTAAGGCCACAATCACTTTTACATCAGTAATAAATATTTTTTAATGAAATTAGCATTCTGAGCCGTACAACCACCAACCTTTGTGATAGTCTTTTGTTTTGGTGTGCAAATTCTTCGAGATATTGAGTTGACAGAAAGTCCATGTTATAGATATTGATGGTCTCGGTAAGTACATCAGGAAGCTCATTCATAAAGGTTTAGCTTTTTTTTGTTTAATGTGGACAAAATACAGACAGACAAGAATATAAATATACTCGTATGTAATTAACTCCATATGTTAAAAAGCCAGCTAGAACATATATAAGTAGGGTTCTGTAATTCTATGTAGGTATCTACTGGAATTATTGATGAAAGTTAACCATAATCATTATAATTGAAAGTTCTAATTAAATGCTTATAATTTTTTTTCAAAGCCGTGAGAAAGCCATAAGGCACAATCACTTTCAAGTTTAATATTTTACGAACGAAGCTCAATAGTGGAAATGGTAAATGGAACATTAATTTCATTTTGACATTTTATCAACTGGCGTCCCATTGTATAAAAAAAATTTACTTTATTAGTACAGGGGGTACGTTACAAAACTTACAACATCAACTTATGAAATTTTATCTACATAAGTTTAAGACTGTAGAAACTGAAGCTGTGACAGACAGGCAGACGGACGGACAGAAGACAAAGTTATAAAGGTTCCTTACTTCCTAAATAACTTATTTGGACATATTACTTCAAAAAATATTTCGTTTAAAAAATCAACATCAATATTAAACACTGGGATGGACTTCATCAATAGCCCAGGCACTGATTAGTTTGTTTACCGTTAAATTATTCAATTGCCTCAGTTAAAATAGTTAACTACTTCAATTTGGATATTTATTATGCCTTGCAATAAACCTAGCGACTTAACTTTCTATACAGAACAGGTCTAGTCAAGATCAGGCATGTAAAACAATAAAGTCAGTGCCCAGACTATTTATTAGGTCCGTCCTTAATGGAATAAGAGGCATATTAGATAAGTATAATTAAACTTACATGCAGACAAATAGGGTATCCAATAATGGGTAGACCTTTTGATGAAATTGTTAAGACACAGTTACATTCTTCACCTGGATGCACTTCTCCTATAGAGGGCTCAATAGAAAGACTCATATATTTCTCAATGACTTTGGTCTCATATTCCCAGTTGAAAAAGAGTAAGATGCTTCCTTTATTTTTTATATGAAATGGTATTGTTCTACTATAATTAGGTGTGATCTGAAACAGTTAATTGGATATTTGTCGCTACTACAAAACACTAACATTTTAATGTTTTTGATATAAAATGTTTCCAAATGTCAGGATGTTTTGAACTAGGCTCATATATCATTATTTACAACAAAGATAAGAAGCAAAGTCTTAATTCAGCAACATTGGAGGAATTTTTAAAAATAAAAATACCTAAATGTGCTGCAAGTGTTATACTGACATGATGGGGTACTAAGTTACAATTTCAGAAAGGTTTTTTTTAAATAATAACAACAATTCTTTTAAGTCTTTTAAAATTATAGCCTCATCTGTTGTCATATGGCAGAGCAATATCATATGGAAGAGCAAGATTCTGAATGTAGAATCCAGCTCAAGCTAACAATTTTATTAATGACAACATACTTATATAATATTTTTAGCTCAAAACTTTCCAGTGTTGCAAAAAAATAAAATGTAATATAACAAGACTTGCATAGTGACATATTATGAGATATTTTATCTGGGTTATCCATGATGTGTCTGATGAAAGCAGTTCCCTTATAGAATGTTGCTGTATTAAAACCTAATAATTGCAATGTAGTCTCTCATGGCTACTTACTTTATCTTTTGTAAATATTTATACTATGTGTGTTAAATGAAAATAATTTCAATTAGTGAGTAAATTTATTATTTTCTACTACTTACGCAATCCATATATAAATTTGTTATTGCCTCAGGATAAACAGTATGTATACAAGAGCTTATAGAATATGAAACCATTGCTTTAATTTTGTAACTTCTCGCATTTATATAGAGCATTAAAGGTTTCTCCATATATGTTATATTCCATAGCAGTGTTATGTTAAATATTCCCTCCTCAGTTGGTATATATGTTATTCTGCAATATTTAAACAATTATCAGGATAACCAAAATTTGCAAGTTACATTATCTTATATCTGTTCTGCTTTCTACGAAATTATTAAATAAATAATGACCATAAAATAAATGTCTATTTTTATCTTTACACTATCTCCTAGCTAGACAGGATAAGCATCAATAACAGAATGCCATATGTTTCTATCATTTTAATGCCATATGTCTATTTCACTTCGGTTATACATGTCTTCAATCACTTGCATCCATGCTTTTATTCAATCATTTACATCGTCTCAATATGATACACCATCCTTCTCAATATGGTCCACACTACTCAAAATGTCTTCTTGACCTTTCATATTTCTCTTCTCACGTCTTCCATAAACATCTATTTTATCAATTTGGTCTATTCCAGATGTTCAACATGGCCAAATCATAATAAGAATCCTTTATCTTCACAATCATATAATCATAATATTGAAATTTTGCATTCTTTAATTTTGGAATGTAAACTTTTCCATAGATATTCTGGAATGATCTCATTTCAACTGCATTTGATTTGTAATGAGAAAAAATAATTATGTTTTGATGTCTGGACGTGTGATCAAAACTTCTTTCTGGTATCGATAGGTTTTGCTTAAATTCTACTGCCTGTCAAAGTGTTAATAATAATAATATTGTAAAAATAATAATTTCATTATTATTTAATTCTTTTCTAATATATTACTTTACAACAAAAAATAGGCATCTGAAATTTTTCTTCACAGCTATAGAAATCTTGAAAAAAAGAGTTTTTATATCCATTCAAATAATCAGAAATGTTTGTCTGTGGTATTAAAGAGTACCAAAAGGTAAGATGAAATGTTTTAAATTTAAAAATTTTAAATTTATTTTCAAAATATCCATTTGAAATTAAAAGATTTTTTAGCGTTAGTTGCTCTTCTTGAAGAAGGTTGCACTCAATGTTATATTTTGCACCAGTTTGGTGTAAGACATTCTACTGTTCAGAGGATCTAGAAAGGATTTTAAGAGCGTGATTCATTCAAAAAGGACCAGTATTAGGAAGAAAATGGTGTACTGAGCCCAGAGGCGACCAATATATTGTGGGCTGAAAATCCGAGCCGATCTATAAAATGGAAAGTCTACATACACAAACATCAAAAACAATCTCGAAGAAGTGAGAGATATAAGTTTTAGCGTATGGACTATTAGAAGTTGATACAGATAGGCACCATATTGCAAAATCAAGCATTGGCCAAACTAGGACCGATCTAGAGTGGAGTATGGTTTTCTTTTCTGATAAAGCCAGAATCTTTTTATTTGGTGAGAAACAAAGTCACAAAGTATTCAAAAAACCTGGAAAGCATTGAGCAAACATATGTTTCAAAGAGATTACGCCTTACTGCGGAGGCTCTGTTATGTTTTGGATAGGTATAATTTCTGAAGATCGTACAGACTTAGTTTTTATTGAAAACGGCTCTCTGAATGCACAACGATACATCAGGAAAATCTTAATTCCTCATGGCAACCAGCATTAGCCATTACAGGAGTTGCTGCTGTCTTCATTGACGATGACGTTCATGCACACAGAGCTGGCAAAGCAGGCGCTTATCTGACTGAGGTCAGGATTCACTGTTTAGATTGGCCAGGATATTATCCTGACCTTAATTCTATTGAACACCTATGGGACATTCTAAAATACCGTGTTACAACTATACATTCAGCCCCACGGAACATCTGACAGCTAAAAACAGTTATTACGTCTGAATAGGCAACTTCAATCAAGATCCAGGAGGATAAGATGGAAACCACAATATCCGCAATTTATTGCCCACCAAAACATGCTGTCAAAAAGGATGACTACATTACCTATTTCAGCACGCTGGGAAACAGATTTATATGTGGTGGAGACTGGAATGCAAAGAATGTAGTTTGGGGATCCAGACTAACTGTACCGCGAGGCAGACAGCTTCACCTAGCGGTTCAAGAATTAAACTTGAATAGCTACTCACATGGCAAACCAACTTACTGGCTTACAGATAGAAACAAGAAACCAGATCTGCTGGATTTTTCATTGCAAAAAACATCCCACAAAGTCATCTAATAATAAAAAAATGCACAGACCTGTCTTCAGATATAACCTCTAAAGCTATTCTCGCAGAACCACCACCAAAACTCTATACAAAAAATACAGATTGGGAGGAGTACAGACAGTTCATCTCTGATAATGTCAACCTATACACCCCTCTAAAGAGCGAAGAGGAAGTAGAAGCAGAGATTGAATTATTCAATATTCTTATACACACAGCTGCTTACCAATCAACACCACAGCAGACAAAAAAGCTTACACAGAATTTTCAGTATCTGAAAAATATCAAAGACAAAGTAAACGAAAGAAGACAATTGCATAAAATCTGGCACAACACAAATTACCCCTCCGACAAAAAAGCCTTCAACAAAGCATCCGAAGAGCTAAAGGTGCTTATCAGGGAAATGAGTTCTAAATTCATACAAAAGATACTCACGGGCCTGACCCCAAATAAAGACACCAACTACTCTCTCTGGAAAATAACTAAAAACCTTAAAAAACCGAAGGAACACATACCACCAATAAGAAGCTCTAATGGCTTATGGGCAAGAACTGATTCAGAGAAGGCACAAGTATATGCAGACCACTTAAAATTTGTGTTTCAACCCAATCCTGTGGTACATACAGAGCATGAAAAGGAAGTCCAAGAGTACCTGCAATCGCCACTACAATTGACTTTGCCAATAAAAAGCACCAGTCCTGAAGAAGTATGGTCGGAAGTGAGGTCACTGAAAGAAAGGAAATCTCCTGCCTACGACTTGATAGATGCCACAATGTTAAAGCAGCTCCCAAAAAAAGCCATCTTGAATAAAATGCCTGCATTAGACTCGCAATCTTCCCGGCACAATGGAAGATTGCGCAGATCTTAATGATACACAAACCAGGGAAACCACTAAATGAACCTAGCTCATACAGACCTATTAGCCTCCTGCCTGTACTAGGAAAACTGCTCGAAAAAATAATAATGAACAGAATGCACCCGTATTTACCAGTGGTAATCCCTTCACACCAATTCGGCTTTCGCGAAAAATACAGCACTGTTGAACAAGTTCACCGGCTAACGGACGTCATAAGTAGAACTCTTGAGAATAAGAAATTCTGCTCAGCGGTCTTCTTAGATATTAGCCAGGCTTTCGATAGGGTATGGCACAATGGACTTTTCAAGCTGAAACATTTTTTACCACATAGCTTCTACCCAATCATCAAATCATACCTCAGTATGAGAGTTTTCCAAGCCAGATGTGGTGCTGACACTTCTGAGCTCTGTGAATCCTTGTCTGGAGTGCCACAGGGAAGCATTTTGGGCCCCGTTTTATACTTGATATTTACGGCTGATCTTCCAATCAACCTAATACTACAACAGCCACATATGCAGACGACACAGCTCTACTATCTGTTGATGACGACCCAATCACTCCTACTGACAAATTGCATGAACATATAAATGAAGTGGAAGTATGGCTTGACAAATGGCGCATTAAGGTGAACCAGAGCAAATCTGTTCACGTGACTTTTACCCTTCAGAGACAGACATGCCCCCCTGTCAAGATTTACAATCAAGAAATACCACAATCTGAACATGCTAAGTATTTGGGCATGCACCTAGATAGGAGACTGACATGGAGAAAGCATATCTGGACTAAGCGCAAGCAACTGGACACAAAAGTCAGAAATATGTACTGGTTAATTGGCCGAAAATCACACTTGACAAAGGAAAGTAAAATCGCAATATACAAAGCCATTCTCAAGCCGATATGGACCTACGGCATCCAACTATGGGGGACCACAAGCATAAGTAATATTGAAATACTGGAAAGATTCCAGACAAAGACATTGCGATCAATGCTTAACATACCTCAATATGTAAGCAATAAATACATGTACTTGGACCTTAACATCAACTCTGTTAAACATGAGATTACTAAGTATAGCGAAAATTACCAAGACAGTATGTCAAGTCATGTTAATGAATTGATGACCAACCTCGAAGGCTCAGGCAGTCTACTTTTCTCAAGACTAAAGAGGCATAGTGTACAACATTGTCTGTGAGATTTACTAGCTGAGGAGGAGACCATACAAAATGTTCACTCTGCTACTTGTTACCTTCCCAGGAAGAGGACAAATTATTGGCTTATTGTGATTGCACAGATTGCCTTGTTAAAGTAAAATAAAAAAAAAAAAAAAAAATAAATTACGTCCGAATGGGGTGTATTCCCTAAGAAATCAATAAAAACCTCATCCAAGGCATGCCACAAAGAATTCAATACCAATTTTTTTTCTTTTGTAACTTTTGTTAAATAAAGGACATTGCCAGTTAAAGGCCACCTTATTTTTATTGAAATGAGTAATTTGAAAACAATACAAAAAAAACTAATTACGAAAATCTAATTTACTAATCAAAATTTTCTTATTCTTAGTAAGTACAATTTATTTCTTCTAGTTGATAAAATCTGATTATTTTATGCTTTCTTGTAACATTAGTTTTAGAAAAAAATTATAAGTGCATGTTTTTCTGGAAAGGAATATAATATTAGATAAATTGCTTAAAAACAACTGTAAAGAAAAATAGCTTTGCTTATTAAAGCATTTGGTTTTTAATGCAGTAATTTGGTTTTTAATGCAGCTTGTTCAATAATTGTGTGATTTTCAATATGATTTAGAGGTGAAGAGAATAAAAAAATGGCCAAGACTACAACTTAATTGAAATAATTTTAATTGAATATCCAATCTAATATCAAAAATGATTAGAACTTTTTCACGTTTTTTGAAACGCACAGTTAAATAATTAGAGGTGATGAAGAGATTGTACGTCACTTTGGAGCTTAATATTGGGTTAGCAAGAAAGCATTAAAATTTTTGACATTAAAACAATCTAGATCATTTAAGTTTTAGATAATAGCAAGAAAGTATTAAAATCGTTGATATTAAAATGTTCTAGAACGTTTAAGTTTTAGATAATACTAGAAAGTTGTAGAATGCTAATGAATTACATGAAGGGTATACAAGCATGCATGGTTCGGTGAAAGTGTAAAATGGACAAAAAACAAATTCAAAACGATCGAGATGAAACGAGGTTCACTTACTACATGACAACCCTCGGCTGCACATTGCTTTAGTTTCTTGTCAACTGGAGAAGGTTGGTTAGCATTCATTACCTCACCCAGCTTAATCACTAGACTTATTCACTAGACAAAATTTTGGTCAGATGGTATCCAGTGTCTGCCCATGAGACGGACACAAGTTATTAATGCACATGGTGATTATTTTGCAGATTAAAAGTGTTCAATGAATTAATAATTAAAAGTTTTTGTGTTTCGTCACTTTCTTGCCAACCCAATATTTTACAAATTGAGTTTACAATTGTAAAATTCAATTTAATTTTAAAAGAATACACAATAAAATCACACTCGTTATTATTAATTGAAATTTCTATATGAAGCATCTATTTGCAAAATTTTATACACTTAACCTAAAACTGTATATGCCAAGAGGCTATGTCAGACAGGCAGAAAGATGACGTGATGATATTATAAGGGTTTCTTGATTTACTACGAAACAATGAAAAGGAATACTATCAATGCACAAAGAGTTATAATGTATAGTTTCTGTATGTACGTATGTACATTACAAATACCAATCCATAATGAGAATTCAATTCAATTTTGAAAGTACTCTAATTTTCTATCAACATAAAAAGACTACAATACTTGTTTCGCATGGATTTCTTGCTAAAGATTAGTTAAAATATTTTTTTATTTATTTAGGCAACAGTATACTGGGCAATAATGGAGCGTGCTTTGGCCATATTGATGTTGTGTATAATATTTTTCCATACGATAAGATTTTTCTTTTCCCATATGATAGAATTATGTAGCTACACAAAAGAAATGTTGCATGAAAAGCATTTTCATAAGAGGACTTTTCCTCTTCAATAAAACTGAATTATGATATGTCAAACATACTCTATATCTGTTTCGCTTTCAGGATGCAGAATTCCACAAGTCGGTGACACTTTTATTGAATCGCAATACAAACTTGTGCCGCTGTACTGAAATTTTAATTCTTCTTTTTCTCTGTTCTCCAATTTCACCACGGCCTTTGAAATGTGACCTGACCAGTATAAGTAATAATTTAGAAATTATATTTAATATTATAATCTCAGTAGTTTAGTGGTATACCATAAATATAGGTTATTTTATATGTATATTATTAAAACTGTTACTCTGTGTCTTTTTCATAAACAAATGTAAAAAGGCTAGTAAATTAATTTCAATCAAACTCAGATAAAGTTAGTAGCTTAATTTCAATATAATCTTGAATTAGAAAGTTTCCAACGCTAGTTTTACCTGGCTTACTTATGGCGCCAATATAAATTTGTATTATTATAATGAAATATGATTTAGAACAGATATGGTTGATGTGTAATCATATGAGATGCATTCATTCTATAGGGGCGGGGGGTCACCGATTTCGGTGACCACTAAATTATTAAAACTGTCTGCCATTATACTACAACTATTGGGAGTTGACATAAAACTGTAGGTCACATCAATTCAATTTTGTCAAGTTGAAGGTATCTTCAAAAAATTGTTAAATAAGAGCCGAACTCATATTACAAGGATTCCATTATTCTTAGGCATTTATATACATTTAAGGGTACATAGTGTTTCTATTAAATGATTTACAAATATTCATATTATATTTCACCATGTGTATTGCCTTTTATATCATTCTCATATGTGAAAATATCATGAATTTCTCAAAAACTATAAGTTTTAGAATCATTATTCATTGCTATAGTTTCCTGGTAAGCTTCAAGTACGATTGTTTTTTTCATAATTTTGACTGTAACAGCTTGGATATTGGTGGGGTAGGGGGAATATTTTTTGTGGACATTTTCAACAATATCTCAAGAATTATATTACACAGAACTCTGAAAAATATAGTTTTAAAATCCTTATAATTTTCTTCCTTTCTAAAACCTTCAATTATATATATATATATATATATATATATATATATATACATACATATGTATATATATATATATATACATATGTATATATATATATATATATATATGTATATGTATATATATATGTGTATATATATATATGTATACATGTATATATATGTATACATGTATATATATGTATACATGTATATATATGTATGTATGTATATATGTATATATGTATATATGTATATATATATATATATATATATATATATATATATATATATAGTAATAAACCGATATGTGAAATTTTAAAAAAATTTTTGGCAATTATATTTTTCATTTTCCCTCCTTAATATTTCTATATAAATATTTTTGAATGTTAACTTTTTGAATATTATCTTACATAATATTCAGAACAAAATTGTTTTGACATCTTTATAAATTTCCCTTTTAATAGATACTTCATATAATATAAAAAATTTTATTATGTTATTTTCTCCCTCTAAAATTTGTACTTTATTACTATCTTTGAATGTTAGCTTTAAAATACAAGTCAACATGCGGGTCAAAATGGACGAATGGATGGTGACTTTTAAGGGTTCTGTTTTTTTATTTGAGATATGGAACCCTAAAAAAGCAATCATTCGAGAGAATTCTCCGAGAAAAGAGAGAATTCTGTGCCTTTCACTGATTCAATTGCTTCCAAACGATGATGCTGAAAATTGAGCACTCATATATGGCAATCTATAGGCACATTGGTAATTAATCAATCATCATGCAAGCTTCATCCTGGTATACTCAATACTTTAACTATTCAAAATGACTCACTCCAAATTGAACTTTTTATTGTAGCCGAGGTGAGTAGTAACATTATTACACAAATTTCATTGAATTGACAAATCTATTGAATATTTTTTTGTCTAATCACTTAAATTTAAAAAGTTTACTTAGCAAATTTTACTAAGCAAAGATAATGACAAAAATTAATAAGCAGTTAACAGGTTTAATAATCTGTGAAGTGTGTTCAAAAACGGTAATGAGAGAGTGCATATTACCTATATATAATAAAATTTTGATAGCTATACTAGTAATTACAAAAAGTTATTCGTAATTGCTAATATAGCAATTACGAAAAGTGTAAACCAAATTAAGAGCTTACACTATATTACAGTTATAATAATCATGTATACGTATAAATTATAAATAATTCACTAACCAACAAGAGTCTCTTTGAGGCTGACAATGGTAGGTTTAAAAAAGATTTCAGGTTCTCTCACAATACCAACAACCATTAAGTCCACTTTTACTCCATAATTAGGTAGAGAAAATATCCAGAATGTTTCAAATACCTAAAAAAATATAAGTTTCAAGAGATTTAAAAAAGTAATGGTAAACCAAAGATTTTTCTACTTCAAAATATGTCTTCTAGAATTTCTACACTAAACTTGTTTTATTTATTTTTGAGGTTGATATTTAAGAAAATTTCAACGAAAATTACTACCTCATACATAAATAAATTTATATACCTTGTAAATCACGGAAGTGGAAATTTGTAAAATTACCTTATTTTTTAATTCAATGTTAATATTGTTGTAAGTACATAATTAATTGTATTTTAATCCAAAAGTTCGTCATAGAAAATAATTATACAAACTTACCCCAATATGATCCGGAATAAAAATAAAACAAACTTCCTCGACAAGACCGCTATTGAGATGTGCTTCAGTGATATTACAGCTAATTGGTATATCAGATGTTGTAAGACATTCAAATTTAAACACATAATTTTCTGAAGTAGGGTTTACCACATTAAATTTCCTGAGGACAAATTGCAGATTAAAGCATTATTTTCTTTATTTTACTATGTTCTAGTCAGTAATATTAATGTAATAAAAGTGCAATATCATTAAAAAGTGAAACTAGAGTAGACTAGTTTATTGTAAATGTTACTTGAGTTATAGTTGGCTACTTAATTTACAAGTGACATAATTTAGGTGCTAAAATACTCATATTCTATTACTTATAAATTGAGTAGCTAACTGTAACTCGAGTACTTACACGAGTATTTACAAAAATTGGGTATTTGACTAATTTTCTTTTATTTCATTAATCATAATTTCAAGGTACAAGCTGATGAAGAGTGAAAATTTTTTTTAATAATCTTAAAAATTGACCGAGTTATAAAAGTTTAAATTTAACCATTAGAGAAGGACAGCAATACTGTGTTGTGAGGTCATTTTTAATATTGCACATTATATTCTATGAGAGGAAAAGAGGGATATACCCAACTCTATCCGTATCTTCAAATTTAGAAGCTTTACAACTGGCTTATTTTTCAATAAATTTTTGAATTGTTTTCAAGACTGGTTTTTAATTAACTTATATTTCAAAATATTGTATGAAAAATATCAAAATTAAGAATGAGTCAACTACTGTATACTAATTTGCCCTATTTTTACTTTTGAAATATAATGCATGTCAATGAATAAAATGTTCGAAACTTGGATTATGTATTTTATCTCACATGCAATACCGCCTTGTTACATAAGCGAGAAAGAATGACAGAGAGAGTATGTGTGAAGAATGAATGAAGGGGAAAGGACAGATGTATCTATTAGAGAGAAAAGTTAATGATGAAAAGAGACCACTGCAGTTGTTAAACGGTAGTCTGGGTTCCGTTTGTATCGTGAGAAATGAATTTAAAGGAAGAAATACAAATTTTACATTCTTGTTCATTAAAAATAGAGATATTTCTCAATTAAATAATCACTAATAACACAAAAATGGATACTCTTCAAGAATATAAAACGTGACACAAATCCAAAAAAAATACTTCAAAGGTGTTTCTTGAAACAACTAATAATAGGTTTTTCCTTCTATTTCCAGTCCTATTGTAAACAACTGACAAAACTAGTTAATAGAAAGGTATTATTTTTATATAACTGTATAAACCAGCGTAACAGAAATTAATATAAACTCACTTCTTGTAACAGCCAACTCCTAAAACATTAAACTCTATGACCCGTAGGTCCGGTGACACGGCAGGCAATGAGCAAAGGCGTCGACCAGATGTAATGTAGTCACTCTCCTCAACATCCAGGTGACAGTAAGGTACCAAAGATTTGCCCATGACTTTTGCTGATAAGTTTGGATTTTGAGGATGAAGATGACCTGGAATAAGTGCAAGTAGCAAGCAATTCGGGAAGCAAATTTAAAACCTGTATAAACTGCATATTTAACCCTTCCTTGCATGAACATTAATAAATTTCATGAAAGACCAACCATAAAACTTTCAATAATTCGAAGATATGAAACTGACACATTTAAAATGTTGGAAAGTATAGTTAGGTACAAAATTTTATATTAGTGGATATATTTTGAAAAAAGTCAAAATTATCTTTATGATATTCGTCCATAAAAGCCTGTAATTTTTTACAGTTCACTATGAATTGGTTCTTGCGAAGTATATGACAGAGTATTAATAATATTTTTAGGTAAAAAAAGGAATTGTTAGGCTTTCATAAAAATAGGCTAGATGCTTGTGATACATACATAATTTGTTAATAATATATAAATTTTTTCTTCACTGGTATCCATTCCTTCACTCTCATCTTTTTTTCTTGAAATTTTAACATATTACATCTCCTTGATTTGATCTGGCCATACTTTATACAGTCTCCCTCATAATCTCTCGCATAATATTAATTTTTTTTTCATCAGTTATTTATTTATTATTTCATTCTAAGTAATGTAATCTTTTCAAAACAACTTTTCAAATTGGCAGAAACTCTATCTCTTTTAATCCACATTTTTACCTTATACCTTCTTTTCTCATATTACATCTCAGTTGCCTCGCCTCTCATTTCATTACTGGTTTATTTCACTCTTATACAAATACAATAACTCATTACATCATATAAATACAGTACATAGACTGTCAATTCTATCGCTTTAAGGTGTAAAGTCAATTCGCTTTAAATTAAGGGGGTAAATTTTCATTGCCAAAGTTCAGAACTTACTAATCTCAACATCTATAATAGCAATATAAAGAAAGGCATCCATTGGAGCAAAGATTATTCTAAATTTCTTAGTCTGCCCGCTCTCCACATAAGCTTCAGATGGTGTGACATCAAAAGGCATCTCGTATTCAGACCAGGAATTAGGGTTTTTCCTAGAACTTGTGTCACTGAAAAGTGTATTACTATCTTGACCTGAAAATGGAAGGATATTTTCATTTTGTTTTTTCTACAATGGTATATTATAACAATGACTATTTCATTGTTTAAATAATTAATGAAACCGTACACTGAATAACAAAGTGATTTTTTTATTATATTACCATCGGATACTTGTTTACTTTTCTAAAAGATTCTAACTTTACATTTAATATAGGAGAAATGCATTTGCTGTGAGTTAGCATTTATAAGCCCTTTAAATGATCCTTATCACGCATAATTAGACATTTGTACATCAGACACTAGTATCGAAGGTATTTTTTAAAATATTATTAATAGCATCGAGAACATTATTGTATTTAGCATCTATTATTATAGCTTATTTTTTGTTATTCTCTGCTCTACAAATAAGTGCACATTTGCTTAGTGAATAATTAAATGAATCATTTACCTTCTCCTTCAACTTTATCATTTTCTTCCGTGATTGTTTTATCATTTTCATGATAGTCCTACAAAAGAAACATTATAAATGAAATCAATACTATACATAAAGGTGTCCCAAGAAACAGTGCCAAGCGAAGCATAGAAGACCTAACACCACTATAAATGTTTTTTTTTTATACTTCTGATTTATAAATTTTTTTGTGTTTTGTGTGAAGGCAAAATCTTTCTTATTGACATGAATAATTGTGATAGAAGTTTGTTTTTTTTATCAACTAATTGACTAACTGATCCATTCGGAATTAAAAACTTTTGCTTACATATATCGTATGACATCAAAAAATTAACAGAAAAACAACATATTTGAAACATTAGATTTTGAATTTAATTTTTGACATTATTTAAAAAAAATTCACATAATTATTATCAGAATCTTTCCTACTTCATTAGCTTTCTGATTCAAAAATTTGGCTTTGGTACCTTTGCAGTTGCACCTGCAAAACTGGATCCAAAGTGTAGTAAGTGAAAAATTATAATTTTTGTATGTAATTAAAAGACATGATTAAAACTACATCAAAATTATCAGAAGTGTGTTTATTTTATAAGATCACTTCCACTTTTCGAAATTACGATCGTCTCGTTTAATACAAATACAGCATCACTAAAAAAAATTCTCTTTTAAATATCTTAATGCTGTTTTGTTTTTCATTTTCTAAACAGAAATTTTCTTTGAGTACATCTATTTCATGTAGTATCTGCACGTGGAAAAGTCAATTGGATTTAAGTTGGGACACCACGGAAGCCAAGCTATGGGTCCGCGAAGACCTATCTATTTCTTGGGGAGTCTTCCATTTACTCGTAAATAATTTTTTAATTCAAGATATAATGACAATATGTGCCATCGTTTTGGAATATCATATCTCTGCACGTCTGTATACATGTGTGTGTGAATAACTCTGTTAAAAATTGTCTCTTAAAAATTTTATGTCAATTTCCCTGTTTAAGCAATCTGAAATTCATAAACTGCCTGTTTAGTAGCCCAAACAAAAGATTGACACTATATTGTTCTTGGAAATTGGGTCCATAAAATTTAATTGAAAAGTTTCCATTTGCCTCTTGGTTTCATAACATTTTCTGAAAAATTTTAATTTGGTGAATTTTTGTCTGTTTATCTGTATGTTAACTTGTTTGTCCTTCATGCAAAATCTACGAGTATGGTAATAGTTTCCAAAATCTAAATCAAAAGTAAGTATTAACCTAAGTAGGTTTGTTAACAAATTTTATTTACGGTTGGTGGCACCAACTGTCAAGACAAATTGTTTGTTTTGTTTTGTGGTACGTACCATGAGATGGCTTTGACAAGCCATTTTTGCAATAGGATTATTAAATTCTAAGAAATACGTGGATACACATACAAACATACATACATACATACACTTATGAAATTTTGTAAAAGAGTTTAGAAGACCTAGTAGAATAACATATATTAATATTTTATATGGGTTAAATTGATAACTATACATATGGGCCAAATTGATAACCTCCTTTTGAAAAATAGCCTATATGTTATTCTGTTACATAAATTATATACAACAATTAATTGCTTCGTTGCGGAGTTATTAAGTTATAAACAAACTAACAAACAAATCAACTTTTGGGACTAATATTAGTGAATATATTAATCATACTGAATTTTGCCAATCCAAATGTACTCTTGAGGGATATTGGTCATCAACAAAAAATCTCCATTTGACGTGTGTTCCTGCTACACCTCTGTTGGTAAACGCAATATCAACGTATCTAGACTAGAAAGGAAAAACATTGTTTGTTTTAAACTAATGCAGTTTATTAATATTTGCCTAAAGAAGTAATAATATGTGTTGAATCAATTATCATATTTTGTCATTTAACGAGAGATGTTCTTCTATCTATATACTTTGTATTGTATTAAAATTATATGCTGACATAGTACTCTATCATTTTGACGTAAACCGGTTTTGTGGTAAATAGTGTATACATGGCTAACCTAATTGCTACTATAATTCGAGTTATATATATGTTTCATACCCTACTATAATACATAGACAAGTAGACTTAACAATGGTTTCAATATTGTAATATATTTTTTCTAAAACAGAATGGTATAAGTGAGCATTCGAGTGCAGATTAAAATTTCATCTTAAAGAATCTGAACAGAGTCCTATTGCTGAGACAATGTTGTGTTTGTCCATCTGTCTGTCGGAGGCTTTTGTATGAAATAAATTATGGACCTAAATTTTATACATCAAAATTCCTAATTATAATTATATGTAATTTTATTCTAAAAGTCACTTATGCACACATTGTAAAAGGAGTGGTGCAGTGTAAAAAAATATTTTTTCGACCATGGCTTGTCATTGAAAAGAGCTCTTCGTTAATCAGAAAAGCCGTATTTGTGCCAAATCCTAAACAAAAAATAAAAACAAAAGTTTCCTCTTTGTAAGTACGATTTATAGTCTACCATAGTACTCTTATTTTAAATTTGTATTGTAGTTAGTACTAAGAGATCGTTCTTGTAACAATATGTGATCTGTTTACTGCACACTTAGTTTTTCAAGTTAGCATTAACATTTAATAAACAAATAAAGATAATAACCGTAAGATAGAAAATAACTGGAATCATTTTGTTTTCAAATAGTTCTAATAGCGTATTAGTAAAACAAATTTGTATTCAGTAGATAAAATTTTTTAAAATTCACATTTACAAAAGCCCCAACCAAATCTGATTTGAAATATTCTATAAAGGAATTTGGTTAGGTTAGGTTTCGAGATGAAAAGATTTAACAAATTTAAATTAAAATACAAGGGTGGGTAGGTATAATATATGGATGGAGGGAATAGCAAGGAGTGGGGGTTGTTTACTCACATAGTCGCTAATGAGATACTCATAAAGAGTAAATTTACCAAGTTTCAGCTTCATTGTGTCCTTAACTTCTGAGCTATCATCGATCAAGCAACTCATTCTGCCAATTCGTTCTTGACAAAACAAGGGAAAATACCATTAAGTTATATTAAATGAGATCGAGGTCACCAGCTCGGATGTTGTTTGAAAAGTTAAAACTCTTGTATTGGAAAATATCTAATTAAAGAAGAAGCAGTTGGGAGAAATGGTTGCAGTATTTTCTACAGTCATTCTAGCATAGCAAAAGTCAACAAAAAATGGATGCTGAGTATGCTCGCACCACTGCAAAAGCAACAACGTGTTAAGTGTTCATGGGAATTTTTGGCTCTCTGTAGAGAGGATAATGGTAAAAGTTTGAGCCGAATTGTTACAGGTAACTTGGAACTTGAGTTCATCATAAAGTTCCTGTATCCAAGTAGGAGTCCATGCAGTGGCATAAAAAAGATATTCCACCCCTAAGGAATTCAAGGCGTCGCAATCGGTGGTCAGAAAAGTCAAGGCAACGGTTTTCTGGAACATAGAGAGTATTGTATACATTGACTTCATGAAAACATCCTTATATGTTATCATAGTGGAAGAATACTATGCTGGTCTACTGAAGCAACTTACAGAAGCGCTGAAGGAGAAAAAGTGAGGAAAATTGGGAAAGGATGCTTCTTTTGCACGACAATGCATCTGTACACAAGAGTCATGTTACGAAAGCTGTCCTTCATAAGTGCGGCGTTCAAATATTGTAACATTCACCTTACAGTAAAGACTTGGCCCCCTGTAGCCATTATTTGTTCTCAGAAATAAAAAAGGACCTTCGTGGAAAATATTCAGCATGATATTAATGGACGAATAGGAACGTGATGTCATATTATTAAGAATAAGGATTAGTCAAACCTGATACATTAAAGTGTCCTTAAAGTAAATGGTTTCATCAAGGACACATTCAAATGAAGTATAGTCAGAAGCTACAGAGAATGCTATAACAATTTGTAATGTTGGAGTCTCATTTGCTGGTGATATATCAGGTTCGGGTAAGACCAAATCACTCCGATTTTTGTTATTTAATTGTCTGCAAGTATTAATAAATAACAATTAAATTATTTAGATGGAGCTCTGTAACAAAAATAATGTTTAATATTCACAAGATTGTAATCATAATTTATAATAGTTGGGAAACTCAAAATATCTCTGATAGTTGGGAAACATTAATGACGTAAAATAAAAGTATGAGATAATTTTGTGACATTCAAATAATTTTAATTCAACAACATATACGGTATTGCCATAACAAGTAAAAATTGTTTTCTGAATAAATTGTTTGCCTCTTTAGTTTTTTTATAGGTTTCTTTTGACCACCATTATTGTAAAAGATAGAGTACATAAGTATAAAAGTACATATTGTTTAACTCATTTAACATTGCACATGTGCTGAATGTGCTAAGAAATAAAGAGAATTCTAAGATAAACTTTAAACTGGAGGCAATAGAGTCATAATGCCTTATTAAACATAAAAAATAGTTGGAGTTAAGATTACAGGTTAGATAAATATTTATTGGAATATTGAAAGATTATAGGTTAGTTAAATATTTCTTGGAAATTTCATTTTTGGAATATTGTTTGACCAGAAAAATAATATATTCTTTCTAAATTACCGTTCCAGTGTAATTAATAATAAAATTACCGTCTCATGAATAATACCGTACATAATTATTGTCCCCTATTACAATTACTGTCCCATTGTAATAAATATGTTTCACAATTTGCTAAAGAAAGCTGAAATAAATGCATAAGACATTTGAGTACTTAATAAGTTTATAGTTTTACAGATTGGTATTCAGTTTTAAGTTTTATCAAATGGCATCCAGTGGTTTATTTTATACTATATTAAATTTAATAACTTTTATTATATAGGTACCTGGTGTTTCGATAGAGAGTAACAGTTTGTCTATCATCCCATAGGTTTCCTTTTGTTTCTATTGAAGGTGATGTATCGGTGATTGGGTATAATGAGCAAATAAGAGGTACCTGAAAAAGCACAATTTAAATAGTTAATTATTTTATTAAAATAACAGTTATCTGCTAAGCACACAATATCAATTAGTTAAAGGTGAAGATAGAATAGAAATATTTTATTATAACACAAAGAATTCTGTTTAGAAAGGTCAATTCCTTATTATATTAAACATTACATTTGTATTTGTAACATTGCTTTATATCTCTTGTATTCACTCTCAGAAAAATGTCTCTTACTATGAAATTTGTTTCTAATATATAAAACTAAAAACTACTAACTTTATCAAGCTTCAAAGGCTCTTTGGTTAAAAAAGTAAGAACCAATTCCTTTTCTTCACCAGGTGAAATAAAACCAGCAGAAGGTGACATTACAATACACCCAATCAAGTTCCAGATGAATCGATAAACTAGCTGTGAATTATTGACCATTATCATAGTTCTTCGGTAAATTGTATCTAATTCGCACCCTCCTAAAATATATATTTTTTGCTAAAATACGTTATATACTATTGTTATTGTATATACGATTAATATTTGTTAGTATATGTTGAGAGAATACAAGTTTCTCCTAGACCAGAAAAGCATATGCTTTCTGCAACACTGAAATTAGATTATTTACTGAACTGAAGTACAATAAGCAACATTTGGAATAAGTTTAAAACTGTAGGTAAAATTCATCATTCAGAGTGCTATGTGGAGCACTTTCCTGGATTTACAAATTTAATTTCAAGGATTAGCCCATTTCAGCATAAACAAATAAACTGACTTTACATATTTATGGTTTGGTTAGCAAAAGTGCAAGTTAGTAATAAAAATACATTAAATATGGTTTAACCTTTTCATTCTTACATTTATTAATTGTTGGAATAAAATAAAAGATTATTCACAAATACTATCCATAAATATTTTTTGGCCCCAGCCTTGCTACAATACATTATCACTTGTAACATAAAGGCTGCAGTAGCATTTATATTGTAAAGTATTTTTCAGTCATAGGTTTTTTAGTCGAACTATTAAGTCAATATGAAAAAAATGTTTTCTACCTAAATCAAGCATGTATTTTAGAACTGTGGCATCTGAGATGTTCAAACCTAATGAATCTTCTTTATCTGACCCAATTGTAGAAGTTTTTTTCTCTTTTTTATTAGTTAAATTCAGCTTTCTTTTTGAATCTTTACTGGCAGTTTTATCTTGAGTTATTCTGTTAATAGATAAAAAGTATGCATTATTTTACGCTAGGAAATATTCATTGCATATGGAACTTTTACTTCAATAATTTTATATGGTTACGTTTAGTTAATAATTTTATATGGTTACTTTTAGTTCAATAATTTTATTATACATTGACAAAGTTGTTACAGAAAGGAAGTAATTTATTTACATAATTTCCAAAAAACTTTTATTTTGTTTTATTTTTCATTTTGATTTCTTCTTAATTATAGGAAAAGCATTTGAAGAAAGAAAAATGTTGTTTTAGGGAAGTATATATAATATATTATTAATATATTACTAACACAAAGCTACAATACAGGACAATATGTATATGGTTATAAATATGTATTGGGTTATAAATCTTTATGGGGCAAGGAGAGATTATTTTAAACTTCTTAGCCTGATTTACACATTTACGTGGTAATTTAAAAAATTATTTTTTTATGTAAATTATTATTGATATATTAAAATACTTTACTGTAAATCAGCAATATTGTTTTACATACCTTGAATCAGCAGCTATTGGTGTGTGCTGACTCTTGAAATCAATGTCAAAATCTAATGGTAACATTTCTATTCCAAGTAATAAAATATCTTCTGAAAATGATTCTCCCTCACAAGTTATCTGTGAGACAAATAAAACACTTGAATTTTTTAGTGTTTAATAAAATATATATATAAAGCTCTGTAATTAATTTTAGAGGTGTAATATTACCGTGTATGATTCGTAAGGATTATTTATAGTAAGAATTTTAACTTCACATTTATGTTTAGCTTTTGTGGTAGGTCTGTAGCAGATCGCAAGGTTTGCAGTTTTCCTTGGCAATAAACAAAGTCTCAGTGCAGCTGGATATGATCCTGCAACAAATATTTAACAATGGTAATTTAAGTACGCTGGCAATTAAGTATTACTATATATACCATGCATTCCTTTAGATCAATCAATATTATTAATTACATTATCAGTAGCTTTCTTTTACAGCTTCGCTAGTGTAAGTTTTTAATTAAAATGGTGAGAATTATTTGTAACTAAATAAGATTACTGCAACATTTACAAGAAGTGTTTTGCTGATTTCGATTATCGATCGACAATGTTTATATTGATTTAACATATACACTGCATAGTTCATTAATATGTTGTAGTAGAAAATTTTTATCTTTGAGTAAAAAACACTAAGTTTAATTCTACAGGATTTATGCTATTTCTAGTTTTAAAAAGTAGTCTATCTATTAATTTGAATCAGGAATTACGTTAAGAATCCATAATTATGAGTTTCATGTAAAATTGTCCAGCTTTTTATTTATGTATCATTGAGTAATGAACATCCAAAGATTCAAATTAGGGGGATTATCAAATAATATTAGTGCGATTGTATAATCTGTTTGTCTAGTAAATAAATTCCAAAGTGAAAAATCATATTTAAAATACTTTATCATTAAAAGGGAGGACTCCTTGTATGTAAACATGGAGTTAAAAAGATTTTTTTTCAATTTAAACTTGAGGGGTATCGTTGAAAAAATTTTTTGAGTAGAATACAAATATATTTTTTGAAATTTTTTTCATTAAAGGGTAACAACATGAGAGGCCCACAAAGTTGCTGAAATTAGGCTATTTTTGTTACCAGTAATCCTGACACAGAAGATATTTCAAAAATTTCTTTACTTTCTGGATATTTCAAACTTATTCTATTGGACTATATATTTCGAACATTAGTTTGCCCTTTTAAAAGAAAATATATTGTATGGAGAGGGTGCATGGTCTGTAGCGTGTTTGTATCCTCATTCTCCAAAAAAGAAAATCGTTTACGCATTTTGATCGATTGTGTTGAATTTATTCCATGTAATTAAAGATAACAAGTTGTTTCGTGTAGCCACTGTTGAATCTAAAGTGATAAGAATCTTATATTTTATGGAAAAAAGGTAACATTAAAAAATGTTACTGGCATTTTAATACATACACAATATAGTATTTTATCTTGCGAATGATAATGAAATTTATTTTAGGATACGTAGCATAGCAAACTTTTAAAGTAGGTACATAATTTTTAACCTTGCCAAAAGATAAATGATCTCACCGCCGCTTTCGGTTTGGTTACAAAATCTCATTTATTTATTCCTAAAAACTTTAATTATGTACTTCTAGTTCTCTAATTATATAATCTTATAAAATAATATACTACATATAGTTCACACCAAGAGAAGGGAAAAAGCATAATTTCAATCCTGATAATGAGAATGAACTAAAAGAATAGTGCTTAACAGGAGTTTCTTTTCAAACTCAAATAAATTCCAAATCTACACAGTTGTTTAGTTCACCATCCATCCATCGTCGCTAGAATCTCAATTTATAAAACAGATGAAATCCTATCAGTACAAGGGTCCTTCACAATTGATAATGGATTTCCCTAAGAAATTTGTTAAAAACCAACGGGGAGCTTTTGAAGTATAATGAAGAAAAGGATAAAACATATTGCTAATATTGTCGTTATTTTGGCCTTATATTAGAGGAACGAAATGAAAATTTCTTCAAAACATGCTCCTCTAATCAGAAAAAAATTACAGACATTTTTTCAAAACAGAGAACTAACAAATCATTATAGACCTATTAAACTTTGTTTGTTTGTAGGTAAAAATATGCAAATGCTTAAGAGATGATTACTTAACATCTAATAAATATCATTATTATAAAAATAAAAAATTACAAAACAGAGAAAATTTTTAGTTACGTAATTTAATTGATAACAAGTTTGTTCACTTCCTAGGCAAAGCATCGTATTTAAACTATGGCATTCAAATGATATATAGTTAGGTGTCACATCCGACATAGCGTTACGTAAAATAGTTTACGATATTAGAAAAAGTGGCTCTTAGCCTTAATAATTGAAGCTGTTATACATTCAAGCAAATGTCGAAACTAGTCCAATTTGTGAAAAGAAATCGAAGGCAGGTTCCTAGGATTCGTTGATTACTCTGGGTCTTAGTATAAGTATGCTTTAGGGCTTCACAAATTGATCATTCAATATATAATAATTTGAAGCTGTGTGTCGCAATCATTGAACACTCTTATGATGGAGCCAATGTAATGTTGAGGAAGAACTGCGAATTCACAGGAAATATACGAACTTCTTAGCAAAGAAAGTTGACTCAATAACAGTAGATACTTGTCAATCAGTCAAAGGGTCCAATAAATTTTTTAACACTATTGAGTCTATATTGCTAACAACTACTAAAAATTCAAAGAGGTTCATAATAAAATGGGAATTAAACTAAAAGATATACATAATTTAAATACTAGATGGACCCATTTAATTAAAAATTATGAAGCTATTAAACAATGTATGGAAGACGAAATTTAACAAAGAAATATTGCGATGCAATAGAAGCTACAAGCATCCTCATAAATATTACAAAAGCTGATTTTGTAGTTTCGCTATTTGTCTACCACTTTCCCCTGGGTATAGTTAACACTCTTAGCTAAATTTTCCAGAACCATAACACAAGTCAGCCCATATATTTTAAAATATCGGTTTGGAGTTATGCATTGCAGTTCCACAGACGATTCTCAAAAAATTTAGGATGGTTAAATTATATTTATGAGCTGTGGATGAGATAACCACCCATTCTCGCCACAAATCAGGAGATTTAGAATTTGCAAGAAGTGTAGAAATTTGGAATTGTCTTTTGTAGGAATCTAAACATATATTTAATATTGAGTTTTATTTATTAAAAGCAGATATGAACATTAGCAAAAATATCATACAAGATGAGAAACGAAGCTTACAATTAAACTATTTAAGAAAATATTTGAGAAACAATATTCAGCCTAATTTGTACCAAATGATATAAATAGCAACTGCAATTGTAATAAGCTCCACCACTATGAACGTAGTATTTCTGCAATGCAACACATTAAAACGTGGTGACCTACAAGATAAGAAAAAATTCAGAAATTTTCAATTTCAAATTTAGAAATTGATATCACGAATAACATTAATACAAAAGTAGTACCCAATATTTTTGTAAGTAGAAAAGGCAACTATCCTTTGAATATGTTATATTTTAATTTCATTCTATTTTGTTAAATTAATCTTAAATATATGTATATTTTTAAATCAATTTCTGTTTTATTCAATTTATTTCATTTAGAATTTATCCTATTTCATACATACCTAAAATTAAAATAACATCTGCTTGTACTATTTTTAAATGTTTATATAATTCAACGATATGAATTATGCCTTAATTGCATATAAATTCTATAAAAAGGATTCAGTCTACTTTTATCAAAGGAAATAGGGCAGTTTCCATTTCTAAAGTTCTAAAGTTCGCACGAGCTTAGCCACAATTGAGTCATGTGTTTACCACTTGACGCAACCCAACTAGTAACATTACATTACGGAAAACTATATTATTGGAACGCAGTAATCAAATAGAATTAAATGTGAATTTAGCTCATTTATTCTAAAAGTGTCTAGACCAGGCCTTTCCAACATGCAGCCCCTGGGCCACGATGCGGCCCACAAAGGCCCTGCATCCGGCCCGCGAGCTAGTTAAAGCTTTAAAATCATAAATAGGATATTTTGCAAATATCCATTAAAAATATGTCTATGTCAGTTGCACTACACTTGTCGATAAATAAACCAATAACTGATAGTCAAAATGAATAATGTGTATATATTGGTAGGTAGGTATGTTACAGAACCCGACGTCGCTATACAGAACTCTACAAAACAAGTAAGTCTAATTGTCTTGTCTGCGAGCACACTAGTATTGTAGTTGCAAGGAATAATCAATCTTGTAATTTCCCCTATAGAGCCTGTATTAGCTTGTACTCACATATGTAGACAACGATTGCGTTAACTGGCACCCCGATGTCTAGATTAGACACCCCTGATACTTACGAGAAATATTTCAATGTTTCTATGAGTGGCCGATATAAATAGCCGCAATGGTGGCCGCAGACTCAGTTCAAGTTTGGACACGAAAGCGAAAAGGAAGAAGTGCGATAACCAGCAAATACCTACGGACGATTACATTAATAAATAATGGACTACTGAATATCTTTTCGGTTAAATAAAGTCGTCGTCTTTTGAAGACATTGGCATTTTCTTCAATATCGAACCCAGAGTAAGTAACAGTTATGTAAAATTTATTTATGAAACTCAAGACGCGCCCATCTCACCTACCCGTTTGATACCCACACAGTTAGATTGCATCACCGCAATCAGTTAGCCAGCGAAACTTGTCAACAATGCACGTAAAAATTTTGGTTTTACTCGTGTTTGGTTGCGATCGTATTACACTTACCTATTTCGCAAATCAATACTAGGTGAAGTTTATTGCAGTGAAAAAAGTGGTGCAATAAGGTAGGTAATATATATTTTTCAAATAGCCTTTTTTTGTACATTGTTTTAGATTAGGAACAACATGCTCGCCTTTAAAGTTTGTAAATTTTGTCATATTTACCTAAGTACATAGTTTAATGTTGAAGTTCTACATTTAATGGACTGTACTCCCTGATTATGATCAGGGAGTACAGTCCATTAAATGTAGAATGATATATGGTGTGGTGTGGTATCGTATTTGGTTATCGTATTGATTTATTTCAAATTCTACGTGTTGAAAATTTTGAATTAAAATTTTCTTTACATATTTATTAAAAGATATGTGTGTATATAATTTCATTTTATTTTATGGCTGTTGCAGAACAAGTGTCAACTGAAAAAAACAAAGTTGACGCAGAATGTCGAATATTTAAAAACAGTTGGACTGAAACCTTTTTTGTCACGGAACACAATGGAAACATACTATGCCTCATATGTCATGACAGAATATCAGTTTGCAAGGATTACAATATTAAACGGCATTATTCTCTAAAATACGCATCTAAATACGATGAGTACAAAGATCAAATTCAAATTGATCGTGTAAATTTATTAAAAAAAAATATGGTTGGTGAACAGGCAATGTTGTAAAATACCAAAAGAAAATTCAGAGATAGTTACAAAAATTACCTTTGTGGTAGCAGAAGCCAAGCGAATCAAACCCCTATCCGATTGAGAATTTGTCAAGGAATGCTTGGAAATATTCACATCGATAGCATGTCCGAAGCATGAAGCATTAGTTAAAAACACAAGCGTATCACATCAAACTATAACAAGAAGAATTGATGATATGTCCCAAGATATTGAATCGTCTTTAAAAACACAATTAAAGAAATACGTTTTCTATATTTTCTCTCTTGAAAATACTGATATGTCAAATACAGCACAGTTGGCGCTGACTTTGTAAGAGGACTAACAGAAGACTATACAGTGACCGAGGAATTGCTTGACTTGCATTCAATGAAAGATACAACCACAGAAGAAGATATCTACGAAGAAATAAAGAGTTGCATGGAAATATATGAGCTTCAAATCGAAAGTATTTGCGGCTTAACTACAGATGGTGCATCAACAATGACAGAAAAAGCAAATGGTTTTATGGCATTAATATGCAATAGTATCATACACACAATCATACAGCATCGTGCAAACAGCTATGTGCTTGAGCGTTAAAAGCGAAAAGTACTTGAGCTGAAACATGTGATGGATAAAATAGTGCAGACAGTTAATTTTATACATGCAAGACTGAATCATAGACAATTTCAGGATTTTCTGTCTGATGTAGGTGCGGATCATGAAGACATCGTATACTTCAGTTGCGTTCACTGGCTTTACACAGCAGCCACACTGAAGCGATTCTATTCTTTGCTCAAAGAAGGAAAGATTTTTCTTGAAAACAAAGGACAAGATATTAATTTCTAACTAATGGTCGGCTGATCTGGCTTTCCTGGTTGACATAACTAAGTTTCTATCTGATATTAACCTAAAATTGCAAGGAAAAGATCTACTTTGCGCGCAATTACATGAACATTTTCAAGCTTTTATAAAAAGGCTTATATTATTGGAAAAACAAGTGGATCAAAGCAGTTGGTACATTGGGAGATCTTATCTTCGAGAGGTCAAGAGACAAAGGACTTAGGCAAGTACGCGTCATTGTTACAAAGGTTGAGGAATGAGTTTGAGGAGAGATTCATAGACTTCAAATCACAAATACCCAACATGAAAGCATTTCAAAATCCATTTAATGTCGGAATTGAAAGCGGCGAGTTAAACCTACAGTTGGAATTGATTGATATACAAAGCAATTCTCTCCTAAAAACAACATATGATGGTTGGCCTTCCGAACGGACTGATAGAATTTTACAAAAAGTATATTAACCGCAACCAATACCCAAACCTTGTCAAATTAGCTCTCCCACAAATTTCCTTATTTCGTAGTACATACACTTGCGAAGAACTTTTTTCCCGCATGAAACATAATAAGTCAAAAACAAGATCATCTTTATCGGACAGATCTTACAGGCATTCTGCGCATAGCAACTTCTAAAATATCAGCTGACATAGATGCATTGCGCAAACAAAAAAAATGGCAGTTTTCTCATTAGTGCCATAATTAGTAAACCTGAGGCTTTCTTTTTTTAAATATTTCAAATGTTTCAAAAATAATAAACTTTGGCCTCCACACAATTATGTTGGATATCTCTGGTCTAGATCCACCAATAGGTGCGATGGTGCAAAATAATGGGCAAGTTGATCTCTTAAAAAGTGACTAAGTCTATCCACCTCAAAGTCGTCCAAGTCAGTGCACTGAAGGGGGAAATGGATAAAAATTGGGCAGGCATTACCGGATCAAATCCATTTCCTACAACATAGTGCCGTGCTCTGGTAGATACACGGTTCATTCATTGTTGTATAAAGCTATATTTCATTTATCATTAAAATCTAAAACATCACTCTCATCTAACCTATTTGGTCTGTAAGTAAAGAAATGTTCACAAGTGTAAATATGTATGATATCAAACATAGATTCTTTTAAATAATCAATAACATAATGGCTAGGAACACAGCCGATATTCATATTACTTACGATCCATTTTAAACATTTCTAGCATCTGCTTACTTTCTTTATTGATCTTGAGAGAGAAATATTGTTGGTCATCTTTAATAGATTTTTGTTTAATATCAATTACCACTGATGTCAAAATTTCACTTATATTCTTGAATGTAATTGGTCTTGTACTTGAACCACCTAGGTATGTACAAGGAAACTGCACAAAGCATTGTTTTGTATCTTTAAATTCAGGATGAATAATACGTATTCGTGGTATGTGACCTCTCCCCATTATACATATTTTATATATGTTATCTGTATTCTTTTCTGATATTTCCAGTAAGGCATGGTACTCCTGCAATTAGCACAAGATTTTTGAAAAAGAACACAAACGGCATTTTCTGGGTTGGTTGAATTGGGATACATAAATATGAGAATGGTTGCAATAATCCATTATCCTAAAAAAATTAAAAATTTGTGATATAATAGTGACAATGTGGAAAACAATAAAATCAAATTGAAATAAATGCAAATTGTAAGTGTTAGTGTAATAGATTGCTACAAAAACATTTCCTCACTATAAGATAATTTTTTTATGACGTACAAAATGTTTCCATTCCACCAGATAATTTTTTTTTTATGAGACAAATTTTTGTGTAAATTTGTTTTTATGTTACCAGTTAGATATAGAGAAGAATATTACCTTATAAAAAATATTCATAATTTTTCTGAGGTTAAGTCCGATAGCTTTATATATGATATAGTTTCAACACTAATATCGCATAAAATTTATTAACCTCATTAATAAAATGGACTTGTGTCATTCATCAATAATCAATAAATCAATAATTTAAAAAAGTAATCATCAAATCATTTTGGAAATCTTTATATCTTAATTTTTTCTTCATCAAAATTTCTACTCTTTACCTAATAAATTGTAAAAAAACATTATGTATATAATTAATTACTTTAAAAAATATATTCGAAGATGCAAAACTTTTGAAAAAAAGTAAAGTTAAAGGGTTTATAGGTGTTGTGTTAAATTTTTGGTTAGCTAAAAGTTTGGTTGTATAACAAACACTGGCTCTTCTATGATACATTCATATTAATTTTAAAATTGCTTATGATATTCTGAAATTTACTTGAGTAAAAGCAACGTAAAAATATATGAATACCCCAATTTTCAATTTGTGTTAAAAATATTTAGGTGTAAGGAGATAGTTACTTATTTTATAAATTAGTCATTTTCTTTGAGTATTTCTTTATTACTCAAATTTTTATATGCACTATTAACATTTATTAAACAATTTTGAATTATGCTATTTAGTATGTAACAAATAAATTGTCAAAAAGGAATGGACACATACGACAGTTATGTATATATTTAGTCACTTGTAAAAATTTAAGGGTACATAGTATTTGGAATTAAACTATTTACAAATATTAATATTTTGCTAGGCTGCTTATTCACACAGTTGCTAATCTGATACTCATTATGAGTATATAACCAAATTCAGCTTAATTGTGTCACTAACCTCTTAGCTATCATTAATGCAACAATTAATTCTAGAAGAAATCATCCACAATGGAGAAAATCAAATTCTGAGCTATCATCAAATTCCTTATAAAGCAAGAAAAAATACCACAAATTATATTAAAACCATGATTTATAAGTGGCATAATTTCTTCAATCAATGAGGAGATTTGATTGAAGCGAACCTGCACTCAGGACGGCCGATCGAGACAATCTTCAAAAACTTGAAAATAATGTATAAGGAAATGGAAAAAATAATGTTAGGAAAAATGGTTGCAGAATCTTCTACAACCATTTTGAGACTTTTTTAACTAGCCTTTTCAAGCAATACTCCACACTATAATTAGAACTGAAACAATAACTTTTCGAGAATTACTTAATTCCCCCCTCTAAAGTTTCCTTATAAATATTCTTGAGTGTTGAGTGTTAGATAGTTGGGGGTTGTACAGGTTAATATGTTTTATGACTATAAATTTCAAGTGTCTGAGTCGAACGGTTTCTGAGAAAAATGGTGGTGACAAACAGACAGACAGATACATGAGTGATCTTATAAAGGTTCCATTTTTCATTGTGAGGTACGAGACACTAAAAATTTTTTGTTAAAAAAATTTTTCATTTAACTTTGTAAAACCCAATTCCACTGGTATATTTAATTCAAATCAATGTTGTCAGCAGAGAATATATAATTAGTATACTTACTTCCAATGCAGGCGGTTTAAAAGTTAGTGTCAGAATTTTATCTTCCATGGGTTCAACATAGAGATGAGAAGGTGCTACAGTAAATGTATCACTACCAGACTTACTGCTCTGTTTCAAAGACACAGTGACAGAGCTTGTCACAAATCCTTCATTGTATATGTGCAAGTGGGTTTCATGGGATAATTTTACAGGCACGCACAAGAAGTGAATCATTATATCGTCCTCAGTAAACACACAATGAGGACTAGCCTGAAGTTTATAAATTTACATATCCAATTATTTATTTATTTACTTATAAAAGAAATACATATTATGCCCTGGCCCAATCTCCTTAATTTTTCCCTTTTCTATTCTTGCAATGTTTAGAAGCATTGATAAGGGCCAAACTATTCAACTGTAATATACTTTTTCAGTGTCAGTTCCTTTCTTTTTTTTATTCTCTATGATTTGAAGGATAATAATTCAAGTACCTTTTATCAAGTACCATTAAATACTTCCTCTCAGATCTATTCATGTTATTTATAGGCCTTGTCAAATTTGCAAAATGTTGGGCAACATTTGTTAGAATGTAAGGTTATTTAGATACATTATAAAAGAACAATAAAATTATAATGCTGAAAAAATTGGGTTGTTACATTTTAATGTAAATATAAAAATTAGGTTTTTACATTTACCATTCCTGGAGACCTGGAAGATGACAGAGGATGAAGCAATGAAATTGTTATTTAATGTGAGTATATTATGTAGGTAAAATAAAGCTTCCAAGTATAAAGTGCAAAAAATACAGAAAGAAATAGGTTGAACATTATTTGCTACAAGTGTGTGGTCACACACACACCTGGGGCAGATAATGTTCAACCTTATGTTATGTTGTCAATATTTAATGTGTAAAAATTAAGACACATGCGAGTTATTTCGAAATTCATTACCATTTCCAAATTATAATCTTGTATTCTTTTCAATATCATTAATTCTTGGAATGTTATGTTCAAGTCCCAAATACTCAGCTTCGGTACAGCGCCAGAACCTTCTAGCTTAAAAACAGTTCCACTACTCTCGGATGGATGTGTGTCATTAACCATGAAGGTTATTATTTCCTCATAATTCTTCTCTGCTTCCGCAAAGAATTGTACCTTTAAGGATTTCCTTGCTCCAGGCTCAAGTAAACAATCATCATTTTGTATTGTAAATTGGCCAATTACTAAACCAGATATTTTCTGTCTAAAACAGTAATATCACAAATACATAATTGGAAATAAATTTTAAATATTAAGTGGCATTGCTATGTGTAAAATAGAGAATTAAAAATTTCAAAATTTACATTTTTTTGAAATTAAATCTTTGGAAAGGAATATCGATTTCTTTCTGAATGTGACTGAAAATTGTGATATCAAAGTTCATATTTTTTATATGGAGATGACAGTGTGATAAGGTGTTATAAAAACTAGAAGTGAGAAGCTAGTTGTAGATTTATGTCAATTAATTTTTGAAACGAATGATTATAGTTTATAATGAAAGGATTTTATAATTTTTCATAATCTTGTATAAAGTTTTAAATCTCATTTCGTGACCGTAAGAATTTTTACATGGTTTTAAAACTAATGTGAAAAGTGTGATTAATCATTTTTATTACTTCCTTAAATTTTAAAGGGACTTTTATTACTTCCTTGAATTTTAAATGCAACTGAAAAGTGAGATAAGGTTAAATGAATACTTTATATATATGCAGATGATGGTGTAATTAAAATGTGTTTTAGCATTACACCATCATTTGAATATGAAGACATTCATGATAATATAATGGGGGGTTATAAGAAATGAATATAAAAATCGGATATTAGAGTTTCTAACAAATAAATTTTAGAAAAGAATGATTAAAGTTGGGCATTACAGCGTAAAGATTTTATTGTTATTCATAACCCGGTTAAAAAATTTCCTTGTTTGTTTTATATACAGTTCTGACCAGCGGGAAGAAGATGGTGGGTATGGTTGTTAGACGACATAGTTAAATGACATTAATGGGTTATAATAAATTATTATGTAACAAATTATTATATATACAATGAATAAATCGGTACTTTTAATTCAACGGTGATTTTGCACTCAATTTTATGTCAGATGTCAGGGTACTATTCATTCAAGGAAAATGAGTATGAAATGGGTGACAAACTTTAGGACATCCAGTCAACCAGACCTGGAAATTTTCAAGGATCGGACATTTAACGACACAGAAAACATTAGGAGGGTACGACACGTTATGGAGGATGACCCTCATTGCTCAGCAATAAGTAGCTAGTGACGGACAAGTCGGTTTGCCCAATTTTATATATAAACCTCCACTAATAATGGTTCAGGAACAACAATATAATGACACCTTGGGGCGGTTTAGTTTTGCCAGAAAATGTTGGATGTTTTAAAAAAAAGCTTGCTAAAAAAACTTGCTAAAAAAAGTTTTTAGCAAGTGACGAAGCACCTTTGCTGTTATTTAGCAATGAACAAAAACTTCAGATACCGATAAGCAACAAATCTAAGACAACTCCACCAAAGACCTCCTCACTGCCAGTATGCCACAATCTAGTGAGGAATAGCCTGCTTTGGCATTATTGAGTTTTATTTTTTTAGAGATAATAGTAGCACAGTGACTGTCAGTTCAATGCGCTATATAACAATGCTACACAATTTATTCCTGAGTAAAGACGATGCCATATTAATCTGGATAAAGTTTGGTTCTAGCAAGATGGGTCAATGGCTCTCATTTTAAGAGAATCAGTAGGGTTATTAAGGTAAAAATACCCCTGTTTCACTACGTACAGGTGTTGAATGGTCTCTCTATCACCTATTTTTATTGAAAAGCTGCACTGTTGAAAAACTTTCACAGGTAAGAATTTGGGAAATTTTGGCAGTTCTGATGGAAGTGCTCTGAAAGACCACAGACAATTTTCTAGCCAACTTCATGAGTACATAACCAAGAATGGTAGTCGTTTGGATAATGCGATTTATCGGACTCGAAATTAATTTTTTCCAATTTCTTTTTAATTTTTATTAAATGGTGTATTATAACAAATAAAAATAATTTCTTTTTGTTATTAAAATTTGTTATGAATATGAAGGTTTACTAGTCTATTTAATTGGGAATACATTTATAAGAAATCATTGCACCATAATCTACACAGACCTGCAGATGATGAGTTATGAAAAATTTACTCAAAATTAGGGATTAGGAGCTAACTGGAGTTTCTAGTTTCTTTATTATTATTATGTTGTGATGTAAGGATTTTATTGTTATTCATAATCATAAGAATTTTTAGATTATTATTTAAAACCACTGTGAATAATATGATTAATAATTATTACTAATTGATTAAACTTCAAACGGGAGAGGGCTCTGACTCTCACAGATAATATATTAACTAGACACTCATTGTAAACTGAAGGAAAGAAACAATAAAATGTTAAATTACGTACTTGTCTTTATTTTTACCAAATTTTTTGCTAGATGTTACACTAGTTTCTGTAGGAATGTTTTTAAAACCCTCGGGTCCATGAATTTCAAATGTAAAGGGGCTTTTGCCTGTATTTGTTATAATAATTTCTTTGCTGTCGTGAGTTCCAAGCGGTATTGCCTGAAAACTTAGTCCTCCTTGTGGCAAAATAGTGTAACTAGAGTCAAAAATAAATTAAATATTTAATATTCTATAGTAATAACGAATCTTTCAAATTATCATATTCTGATTATTTTGATATCAATTATTTTCATGGCATTTATCTTTCTATTATGATTTTTCTATTATGATTTTTCTATTATGATTTTATCTATTATGATTTTCTTAAAATTGATCTTCTCTTCTGTTGGATGGTTAAGGAAAAATATAGGTAAAGGAAAAATAAAATGTAATTATATTTTTGCTGCTTTTCTGGCAGGGTGGAATTTGATTTTTTGGTGAAAAAAAAATTCAAAACTAACTTCCAATATTCTAACTATTATACTAAATGCATGTAATGTTTACTATATAAATATCAACCATTAATATTAAAACTATTTTTGTAATATAACTAAATGCAAAATTAGTGACATAGCGGCCTAAACCTAGCCAAGTTTGCGTTAGAAGTGATTTAATAATAGATATTGTATCCGAAAATTTCCAAATGTTGAAATCTTAACTGTTATTGTTAATCAGCATAAAAGTGTAGATTTTTGTATCTAATCTTTACTGAGTTGTTGCCTTTGGAGTGGATATGAGTTGTATCCAGAGCTGATACACCCATATTACAATAATTTACTGCCAGCTGATCATGTTAGGGTTAAAATATTTGGCTGGCACAAGTTAATCACGGATATTCCAATACTTATTATGGAGGTTAGCTCAGAATTGCATGTATCATCGTCACCACCAGAAAATGTGCATTGCTGAATATAGGCCTCCCCATAGATCAGTCCCGTGTTGCTGGCATCTATTGGACATTTACCTGGTCATCTATCCACTTAGCGGGCAGCTGTCCTACTACGTCTTCCGATAAATGTA
This sequence comes from Druceiella hillmani, assembly GCA_039881145.1. Lineage (NCBI taxonomy): Eukaryota > Metazoa > Arthropoda > Insecta > Lepidoptera > Hepialidae > Druceiella > Druceiella hillmani. Next base: position 32,381,222 of record JAYKKI010000008.1, read on the forward strand.
TTTAAATATATATTTTAAATAAGAAATGCCTATAGTAGAAATCATATAATTAAGGTCTTAAGAGTTCCAATTAAAATATTTAAAAAATACTGATACCAGCAATTATCGAACTTTTACATATCAGATTAACACCCAATTTTTCAATCGTCAAATAAAACTGCTAATGACTATACTATAAATACTAGGCTCTTAATCTGCCGAGTAACCATTATGCATTTTTCATGATACATTATTCAAAAAATCGTTAACTGTGATTTAATTCAACCAACTTCACACTAAACATGTGCGAGCAAGATGGACATATATAGAATTCAACATCAGTGACAGGAACGAAGCGTTATTTTGACGTTAAGTTGCAAAATTGTTAGCTCTCACTCTTAGAATTCTATCTTTTCTTTCAGGTGCACTTAAAAAATTAAGTATTTGATGGTCTTCTTCGATTGTCAAGTCGTAAATTGTGTCAAAAATATCCATCATTAACCTAATCTTGACAAAATAAAATCAAAACAAAGTTATCACAGAGAAAATACGCTACTATGAGTTGCCAAAAATAATCTAAAATCTCATTTTAACTGCCCAACAAACACTTATTGAGGAGGTAGCAGATAACTATATTCCTCCATTACGGACTTTATTTGATGGGTTGATGGGTTCTATCTAACCATTAAAAATGCAAAATTATGATATCCGTTGAATAACTCTTATCTAGTTGTTTATCTGAGGATTGAAAAATCGACTCTAAACAAGGTAATCAAAGAACTAACTAAAACAGTCACAAATTATAGTAAGAATTATTATACACTCACGAATTATAGTATGAATCTACAGAAACGTGGATAGGGAAACGGGCCACAACTGTTTGATTTTCAGCGTCATCAATGAGCGAGCACGTAAAAGCTGCCACATATTTCATATGCACAAATGTTGTAGGTTGGCATGTGAATTTTATGCACACCACTTTTAACGTGGGCTGTATTATGCCTGTGTCTTCAGTTATTTCAATTGTTTTTATGAAATCATAATATTCCTTATCCTTCTTCCTCCTTATTCTAAATGTACAAAAAAAGATAGATGTAAACATGTAGATTAATTACAATATCCCTCAGTTTGTGACAAGAATCATCATTTGCAAATTCTTTAGAAAACATTTCATAATAAACAACAATTATACAAAAGAGATTGTGTGGATAAATTTAGCTTAGTTTGTATTTTAGAGAGACAGTAATTTATTTCGAGAACCTGTGACTTTTATGCAGCTTTTACTGACAAAATACAATCTGACGAGTTGTTAACAACTTTGACCTAATATTAACATACTGCAATAGATATTTTATAATATAAGCAAATCCTCTTGATTGTAACAAATATTATTTATCATGTGCTGATAAATCCCTTCATTACATGTATTTGATGCTTTCATTTATTCAAATATAGTTAACAGAATAAGAATAAAATAACAATTTCATCAAATATAAAAAGTATATAGTATAACTACTTATAATAATGCTTTCGAATGCGATAATGCTTTTGCTATTTTTATAAAGAGAGCTCGGTACTGACACAATCTTCAAAAATAGACCTCAAATTTATCACAATCGAAGCATTATCGGAAGTAGTTATTGCTTTCTATAGTTAGTGATACTGTTATTACAAATGCTGTAATTATTAAAGTAATTCTATACCCATTTTGAAAAACTTACTGTAAAGTTTTCTTCAAATATAAATAAAAGGAAAGAAAGCTATGATAATTTATGATTGCATTGTAAGGTATACCATCCTTAGTGGGCTAAGTGATCTATAATATGCGTGTTTATTAATCCCCAGTGGGCTATAATATGCGTGTTTGTGCCTTAGGTGGTGGGCGATGATTGATATTACAACTTAAGGGAATACGGAAGCATGTCACCTTACAATATTTTAAATATATTTGGCAAAAAATTACTTGTAAAATATGTTGTATTTTCCTCTATTTAATAAATACATATTCAATGTATTTTCCGAATTGACTTTCATGCTCCCAAAGTCTAAATGTGTGTCATTTGGATTTTCAAATGAGCAATCTACTAGAATATCGTAGCATTCAGCGACTATATTAATTGGCTCAGTGTGCAATGGTTTCCCATCACAACCATGTTCACCAAAAATCTGAAAATTAACAAATTTTTTTTCTTATTATAAAAAAATTACAATTTAAGAAATGTAATAATTATTTTCCACATAAAAATATTCAACATATTAAGAACTTTAATTTTAAGGGAACAAAGGGATCATCAAGTTTAAGACTAGTTATATAGAAAGGAGTGACAACCCAAAACAGGAACAATGAATGAACGACCGAACATGTGTATAGCGACAGTCTACAACTTTGTTCATGTGTAATCAATGTCAAAAAGCAAAGGAACAATTTTGATGAAACTTGTGCCATTTGCGTCTTTAACGGAATAAGGTGTAGTGGATGATAACGTCTCAAACTTTTTAATTTCGATATTAAATATTTTGTGACCACATAATTTCATGCGGATAAAGTTGCAGGCTTTGCTTGTCGTAATGATTTTTGCTTGTCATAATTGGCTCTCCCTCCTCAATCCTCCTGGTGCACTCCATGTATAATACCCACAATCTGTGATTACAATAAAGACAAATGTTGAACAAATCAGCCACCAGTATGGCCGCCGAATAAGCCTACGGGTAATAAACGAGTCCGAGTGGCAGTTCTCTCCAGGTATTTGAGTGTGTAGTGTTGTGTGTCGTGGGATGCAAAGAAAATACCATATTCATTACAATGTCTTAATTGGGGTTACCAAGCTATATCAAAATTATACAGGCTATACAAGCCAAGCCATTGTTGAAAATTTTATTTTCTCTAGTTATACTACTAAATGTAATAATCTAAATTTCTCATTTAATATGAAAAAAATTTCACGAGAATGAATTATTGTGCAATTCCAAACATCCACACCACAAGAACAGAAATTAATGGACAGATGAACTGAGAATAAGAATGACTTTGCGTAGATGTGATGCTAATCGAATTAAGGGAAAGTTTAAAATTTAATGTCTCATTATTATCAGTAAAAAGACGTAGCTTCAAGAGTCAAAAAATGGGTGCGGGCATAGAAGATATAAGAGAACCACAGAAGTTTGTATACACGGCATTAGATTTTTTGTGAGACAAAAGAACACCGCTACAACAATAAATAGCAAAAATGCTCTGTAAGAATTTCTATCTTTAGTAATTTAGAAAATTTTTGCAAGTATTTTTTATTATGTAACTAATTCTTGTAACTATATTAACCGTAATTAACATTTTGACCAAAAATGAAACATTACTATATATAAAATCAACATAACAAGATCTACAATTTTTTTAGATGAATATTAAATATTTCTTAAAATCCTAAGCATGCGTATCATATCATCATAGTCAGAAGTGTCTAAGTACTGTATGTAAATTATCTTTAGCAATATGTTTTGTTAGTATTAATAATGGGTCATGGACCTATTTACGTAATTTACCAAATAAATTAGATTGAGACAAAACTTTTACTAATGTTTATTTTTACTTTTTATAGCTTAGAGAATCGCAGTTTATCTACATCTGTACACGATAAATCTCCTATTTTTGAAGAATATATAGCAACTAAAATATGGCAAGTAGATCCAACCATCACATTGACAGTACAGTAACACATACAAAACATTATTTATCAGGTGAAATGGTTGTTAGTGGCCTTCTTCGAGCATGATTTCCCCAGGCTCTCAAAAGCTTTCTTCAAGTATGGTTTCTCCAGGATAATTCACAATTTCTAAATTGCTGGCAAATTCAACTACAAATTTTAGATTTAATGATATTGTGCATTTAGAATCATAGGATAACCTCTGTATATTTGAAAAAAATAATTAAAATAAACATTTCATGATTTACATTTATCGAAATGCAAAGCTTAATTAAAATTTAAAACTAATCTTTAATAATATCAAGGTTGTGTACTTCCTAACAAATTTTGATACACATTTATATTGTAAACAAGATTTTTTTGAGGAAATGAAGTCAAAATTAAATGAAAAAATGTTTTGTTGCACTAAAATTAAATTTTATTTACTTTATTAATAAAATATATTTTCCAAATTGAATTAGATGTGCTGAATTGGAGTCTGTCCTACTATTAACTGGTAAAGCAGATTTAAATATTTAAAATTATGTAGCTTGTAGACCATATAGTATTTATCACCAGAATCAGTCAAGCAATGACGCCCTATTCCAATTAATCCAACCTAAAGAAGCACGAACTCCAAACTTTTCTTAACAGCGAAAGAAGTGCAAAACACGGACTCTAAATTCTTATCTTTCTATAGAATATCAAGGAGCTGGTGCAATGCAACAAGGAATGTCTTTACCTTCTAATAACTTCGCTTTCTTCGTGAATTCTAATATGCTAATTTAATCATTTATACTCGAAGAAATCGTCCATACTATACATATAATAATATAAACCTGAAGTTTGGTTTATTTGTCTGGTTGTTTTTTATCTAATAACTTTACAAACAAGAAATACTCTTCACTCAAATGGAATTTTTATATTATAAAAAGTATATTGTTTTTTTACCTAGTCATGTCTAAATGACTGGAGAGGTTTTTAATCGGAGAAATATGCATAATTTACATAGTTTGAAACTAGGTATTTTTTACTTTAATAGTAAACATTTTGTTCTGCAATATATCAATGATGGTACAACATGTACTTATTGCAAGTCAATAGATGATATAACATATACTTTAAATATATTGCTCATATGTTTCGAGCACCCAAATACCTGCCTATAAATACTAAGTTTGAACAAAAACCCCACAGGCAAAAGCTATTTGCACAATCATTTGGAACCCTTGTTCAATATAGGTTACTATACCTATAAAAATCAATATTGAACAAGTGTATCACTGTGCACAGACCAATATTCCTTATAAAACAAGTGATGAATCACGTCCAACTACGCAACTGAAGTCCATTTTACACTTGCATGCTAAGTTGCATTAAAGTGATCCCAAACTAATTCCTTACTTTTATTAATCAGTTTAGCACCATTTATAGTGCTAGATTACTTTCTATTACAATGACTGCATGCAAATTGTGGCTAACTTTAGTTACTAACCAACTGAGCCCGTGTACAAACAGCCTAAGTGAAACTGTGACATAAATTTTCTTATATGTAATTAGGAAAATTATAACTTACATCAACGTGCAATGTTTTGTTGACAACAAAGCCTTCACCACTCGCTATAAATGTAACATTTACTAAAGCGTGTTCATTAGTTACAAGTTTGCCTGCTGTCTCAGATATGATAAAATTATCCGTAACGTCATTCACATTTTGTATTTTCCATGTCACTGGTATTGGTGCAAGATTTTTTATTATAAACTTACGGGACTTGCGTCGGAATAGAAGTAATCTTCCAAAGTCTGAAAAAATACAAAACATTTTGGAAGTCATAAATGAATCAATGCAACAAAATAATTTACCTTTTGCTTAAATTGCTTTAAACTATTTCTATATAATTAATAAAATAAGAAAAAACAGTCAATAGGTATTTCCTAAAGTATGTTTTCCTACATTCATTGTGTCTGCTTATCCAGAGAAAAATATTTATAGAAATATTTATGGATTTATCTTTATGTTTCATTTAAGTTAAGGATTATTTAAAATCATATAAACATTGGAACTGAATTATCAAATTACCTATAATCAAATTATATTATATTATATATTTCATTGGGCAAATCTCAAGTAAGAAATAAAAACATGTCATACCAAAAAAGTATTTTATTGTACGTCAAGTTTAAGATTTTTAGCCAATTATTTGTTTATACTAGTGTCTCAATTGTGCGGTTTAACACAATTTCATCTACAACCACTATAAGATCAGCACTAAAGGAATCAATTATTGCATAATATTATTAATTACTTAATGCCTCCTTTTTTTAACATGTTTTTACGTCATGTTTATTCTTTTTCCTTGATTCTGTTCTACGTATATTTTTAAATGATTTTATTCCCTGACGTAATTTTGCTTTTATCATTGTTCAATGCCTATCATCAAATCTAAAGCCCGCCTTCCATTGTAAAATAGGTTTTGCCGTCCATTAACAAAGAGTTTTATCAGTGTTTGGATATTTCTCTTGCACTGCGAAAGGAAAATGAAAGTGAGAAATGAACGAAGCAAGCTAAGCAGAAAATGAGAACCAGGTCATTTCCACTGCGAGTGAGTTTAGTCAGACTTTGTATTTGGGAAAGCTCGTGTATTTTATGTCAAGTATCGATTCAAGTGAGGACGATTGAGGCTATGACCATGCAAAAAAATAATGTTTAATATTATATGGGTACAAGAAGAAGCATGCCAAACCGTGAAAAAAGATTTTGGTTAAGTTCAGAGAAAAAATGCTTAAAGGGGAATTTAGACTGTTCTATGATTCACATAATGAAAAATTCAAGAATTATTTTAAAGTTGTAGAGAATAATTTCAAAACCTTTTGACATTTATAGAGGCCAATATTTTATAAAATACCAACCTTAGGAAAGCTATTTCGCCCCCAGAAAGACTTTGCTAAGGTAACAAATAAAACATTACTTATTATTTTTTTAGGGGGGGAAAAATGGTGCCAGACCTCGGTGGTGCATAGTTATGCTAGTAGGTATATACCTAGAAAAAGCTGAGTTAGAGCCGGTAGCGTACGCCTAAGTGTGCAAGATTAGGCTATCAGACGCGCATCATAAAGTCCTATCTTACACGTCCTCGCCACTGTCAAACTGCCGCCGTAGTCTGGTAGTGGACTCACTATATGAGTCGTCCCATTCCCCGGGCAATGTCCTGGTCAACAACGAGTCTTGCACAACACATCTACCTCGTGACCTTGATAGCAAACTAAGAAGGGCGAAGGCGAGTCATCGGCGCCTTAAAACCGATAAATCTAGCTAAGGGAGACAACCCTGACAAAAATAACCAGTGTGCAGCCCGAAAGGGTTGCCCCAGCACCGTAAACCTGTGGTCATGTTTTGCAGGAACAGGAGTCTGAGCTTCGCCACTTGGACTACGAGGAAGGTAACTTCTTCAAAAAATCCCCTAATCATACGGTGCGGGGTGCGCCAAGGGGATGAATAGCTGGCAGGACAGTCCAGCTCCTAGTGACCAACCTTGGCGGATCAGGCGAACCGTCATTGTAATAGCCTTCTCTCTGGGAATGGGCGTCACCTCAGGAGTGACCTTTTAAATCGACCTTATTCGTGGGAACATTATGAATGATCCAAATAACAAAAACCAACCAACGATAAGTGACAACTCCATCAACTCAACTCCTAAAACTCTCAGCCAGCAAATATTTCACAAAGGAATGTTTGTTGACAGACCTCGCTCAAATTCTTTAAGCGAAATACACACTACATCCGAACCATCTGGAATTGGACTACAACAGGACACTCCAAATAATACGAACAGATGGCATGAAGTAACTAGCAAAAAACGACCCCGAAGCCCTGATGATAACAGAAACTCCAAGCAATCCAAATTAAACACATACTGGCTCTCATTACCTAAACCGATCCCTGTAACCAACAGCTTTGCTCAACTCGATGATGACTCAACTCAGGAGCTCTGTGAGAAACCCGTAAAACCGCCTCCTATCTATGTTGATAAAGTTGAGAACATTCAACCACTCATTAACCTTCTCAACGAACATGCCCAAAATAACTACGAGCTTAAAGTTTTGAAAAACGAACAGGTTCGAATACAACCAAAGACACCAGACGTGTATAGAGACATAGTTAAATGGTTAGAAATTATGAAAACCGAATTCTATACTTACAAGCCCAAACAAGAACGGACTTTTAAAGTTGTCCTTAAAAACATTCACCCATCAACCAACATAGATGAATTAAAGTTATCTTTAGCTGAATTGGACCACAAATGCACAAATATTTGGAATCTTAAACAAGGGAAAACCAAGAAGCCTCTCCCAACGTTTTTCGTAGAGTTAGAGGCCAAAGACAATAATAAAAATATTTACGACATCAAAAGTCTCCTAAATTGTCAAATACTATTTGAACCTCCCCGACCTAAAAGAGAGATACCCCAATGTGCCAAATGCCAACAATATGGACACACTAAGGCATATTGTCGTAGAAATCCTAAGTGCATTAAATGTGCTGGAGATCATTTATCAAACGAATGCCCTCGAAAAACTAGGTCAGAGCAAGTAAAGTGTGTTCTTTGCGATGGAAACCATCCTGCAAATTATAAAGGATGTCAAGTGTACCAAGAATTACAAAAACTCAAGCTACCGTCAAAATCATTCCCAACAAAGATCAGAATATCGCCAAGAAAAATTCAGCCGCCACCTACCGAACAACTTATTCAAATTAATGACTACCAAAACCAATCACAATTACAAACAACAAATTACAGGGACGCGCTGTTAAAAAATAAGGACAAAGGAGAAATCCCTAATGACAAATCTAGCTCTACTGACTTATAAGAATTATTAATGATGATGAAACAAATGATGCAACAATTGACGACAATGACTAATCTAATCTTTACACTAATGAATAAACTGACGAATTCGACTCCCTCAAAATAGTCCTGTGGAATGCCAATGGGCTGTCCCAACACACCCTTGAGGTAAAAGCATTTATTACACTGTACGACGTTGACATACTTTTGATTTCTGAGACGCACTTTACTGAAAAGAGTTATCTAAGAGTTGATGGCTACAAATTTTATCACACGATGCATCCTGGTGGTAAAGCAAATGGAGGAAGTGCCGTATTAATTAAAAATCAAATAAGACACTACGAGACAACAAATTATTGCACAAGCGAAATCCAGGCAACAAATGTAGTCATCGATGACTGGACAGGACCACTCACGGTTACGGCTTTGTACAGTCCCCCAAAACATAAGTTGAAACAAGATTACTATGAAAAGTTCTTCGTTACTTTGGGTCAAAGATTTATCGCAGGTGGTGATTATAATGCGAAACACACTTCCTGGGGCTCCCGCCTTATCTTGCCGAAAGGTCGGCAGTTGATGAGGGCTGTCAAAAATCTTAACCTCTTAGTCATCTCAAATGGCGTACCAACGTACTGGCCAACTGACAATCTGGTTGATTTTTGTGTAATAAAGGGAATAGCTGACACTTATTTTACATGTAACTCTCGATTTGACCTATCTTCTGACCACTCTCCTGTGGAAATCATACTGAAGAGGAAAGTCACATGGAATAAAAGGCCATGTAGACTCCATACTCATAAAACAGACTAGATTAAATTTTGTGAGTCAGTATCATCATCACTTAACATGAACCTCCCTCTTAAAACGGATGAGGACATAGCGAATGCTGTAGAGCATTTTAACCACAGTGTTCAACAATCGGCCTGGTCTGCTACACCTGAAACTGAGGGTATTGCTTCCAGTAAATATAAATGTCCGCTGGAAATCAGGAGACTACTAGCTCTGAAACGTAGTACTCGAAAACGTTGGCAGCAGACCCGTTACCCAGCAGATAAAACGCTTTTAAATTCTTTGACATGTCGACTTAAACGTTTGTTGGTTGAAATCCGAAACAAGCGTGTCCAATCATATTTGAAGGGTCTCGATGTCACGGCTGCGTCGGAATACTCTCTGTGGAAGGCGACTAAACACTTGAAGTGCCCAATTTCAGCTCAACCTCCTATACGGAAAGCAGATAACAGCTGGGCTGTTGATGCTGCTGAGAAAGCACAGACATTTGCCGAACACTTGAAAACGGTATTCATCCCGAACCCTGACCTTGGATCAACTAAGATTCGTGACTGATTTCTTGCAACAAGTACATCAATTAGATTTTCCAATAAAGAGCTTTACTAAAAATGAAATATCACAAGCGATAAGGAAACTAGATTTAAATAAAGCTCCTGGCTATGACATGATAACGGCGAAGATTCTCAAAGAATTACCAAATGAAGGCTTATTATATTTGATTTTTATCTACAATGCCATCTTAAGAAGAACGACTGTGCCTGAGCAGTGGAAAGTTTCACAGATCATAATGGTCTGAAAACCTTGCAAAAGCCCCGAAGAGGTAAAATCTTACAGGCCTATCAGTCTACTGCCTATTCTATCGAAGATTATGGAGACTCTATTCCTGAGCAGATAATGCCGATTATAAAAGAGAGGTGCTTAGTTCCCAACCATCAGTTTGAATTCCGTCAAAAACACAGCACAATTGAGCAAGTCCATCGACTCGTTGCTAATATAAATTCAGCCTTCGAAAAAAAACAATACTGCACAGCCACTTTCTTAGAAATCTCTCAGGCTTTCGACCGTGTTTGGCATGATGGGCTCCTCTTCAAGATCAAGCAGTCCATTCCGGTTAATTATTATAAATTCATAAAATCATATTTAGAAAACAGAAATTTTTTTGTAAAACAAGATGAAGACGTAACCTCCCTACATGCCATTCAAGCGGGTGTACCACAGGGCAGTGTAATGGGTCCAACTCTGTATCTTCTATACACTGCAGATCTACCTTGTACAGAAGGAGTTGTCACTGGCACATTTGCCGATGATACAGCTATACTATCCACGCATGATTCTCCAGACGTGGCATCTCAAAAACTGCAAAAGAGTTTAGATGCAATTTCTGGCTGGTTGAAAGATTGGCGAATTAAAGCCAATGAAACCAAGTCTGTGCAAGTCACGTTTACCAATCGTAAATTTTCATGTCCTCCGGTAACATTGAACGGAGTACAAGTTCCACAAGCTGATGAAGCTAAATACTTGGGAATGTACCTCGACAGGCGGAGAACTAAAAACTTGGAGAAAACATATTTTCACTAAGTGCTTAGCAATGGGACAACAATTACGCAAAATATACTGGATGATCAGAAGAGAGTCACAACTATCTCTTGAAAATAAATTGTTACTATACAAGTGTATCATTAAACCAGTCTGGAGCTATGGCCTACAATTGTGGGGAACGTCAGCAAATTCAAACATCGAGATACTACAAAGATTCCAGTCAAAGATTTTACGCATAATAGCTGACGCACCATGGTACTTAACCAATGATAGGCTGCATAGTGACCTGAACATAAAAACTGTTAAGGAACAGATTGTGGAAAGCACTGAAGCGTATAAATGTCAGATACTGCAACATCCGAACGATCTTGCGAAACACCTGATGGATGAGTCGAATCTGCCGAGGAGACTAAAAAAAAAAGTACCTCAAGATCTACTACTGTAGATGGCTGCAAATAAAGCGGACGTGCCACTGGGCACGCACCGTACATAGCCATCTAATAAGAGTATAGACGATACCAATTGCTAAATGTCTGTCTGACAGATCGCAAGGAAAAAAAAAAAAAAAAAATTATTATTTTAATCTTTAATGATAATCAGCAACAACAGTATGAAAGATAGTTAAATGATTGATATAATTTCCGTTTCAGGTTTTTTGGTTCAGTTTTTGAGGGACTCAGTCAGGACAATATCCTACAACTTTCGATCGAATGAAGTCAGTATTTCAAGAATAATATAAATACATGCATTGCAATTTGGCAAAATTCTGCAGATGACTTTGAAGAAATGTGGCAACTAAAAACTGTTTTGGAGCTATTCAAGGCAAGTACACAGTGATTAAATGCTCCCACATTCAAAAAGTTAATTTTATAAAAAACTATTAAAAATTCATTCTTTAGTATTATTGGTTGACACTCATAAAAAAATTATAATGATTGATGTGACAGAGGCATATTCAATGACAGTATTTTTGGTAAAAGATTAATAAACAATGAATTTGATTTACAAGCGGATTGGGTTTCATATGAAAATAGTACTGTGAGAGTACCTTATGTAAGAGATAAGGCATTTGCTTTAAGCAAACATTTACTCAACCTATATCCAAACACAACCAGTGCAGATGGTAGAGCGAAAGAGCAAAAAGAATTTTTGTATATTGCCTTAGCAGAGCATGCAACTTTGTAGAAAATTTATATGATATATTGTCCACTAGATGGCGTATCTAACTTTATGCGTTCAAACTCGAAATAGTCGACCACAAAATAAAAGCTATCTGTATATTGCATGATTATTTAGATGTATACCTCTACACGGCCTACATCATTTATAATAAATGGTGAAAATTATTATCATAATGATAGATTTTGAGCTAAGCAAGACGCTTTAAATATACGTAATATGTATTTAGTTACTTTAATTGCTCAGGTAGATTATACTTTTAAGATTCTGTTGTTTCAACTCAGTCAAAATTAAATGATAACAGTACATACTGTGTTTTATTTTGGCCAGTTTCAAGTTAATATTTCACCAAGCTGCATCCTTCTTTTCAGTGTTTCCATAATCAATACTTGATACGTCTCTTATATGGATATTGTCATATAGATTCAATAAACACCTCTATTTCCCAACACATGATACACAGGAATGAGCCAAGTCAAGCGCGGAGAAGAGGAGGAAAGCGGGGAACTCGGGTGCAAAGCCAGAGGGGAGCTCGGGTTACAAACTCGTCAACGGCAGTGTGCCACAGCAAACTCGTTCCTACCTATTTTTACTTGCTCAATCCGTTCCGCTTATTCCTTTGTCGGTGGAAGTGCTACTCTGTTATTTTCATTGTTAGTCATACGGAGTCTGCACAGACTCCATTCTGTTTGCTTTAGTGGGACAAATTCGTTCTAAAGTATTGTTACTCGCTCAGTTCGTTCCACTGGACTCTTTGTTGGTGGAAGCACTATTATGCAGGTGACATTTGTGAGTCAGACGGAGTCCGTAAGGACCTCACTCTGCTTGCAATTGAAGGCAGGCTTAATATACAATCCTTATTTCATATATGTATCAATACATAACTTGTACTTACCTAAACACTTTCCTAGAATTGTAATATCTGGTTCAATGCCAGTACAAGATAATGGAATGAAAATAACCTCAGGGTTGTCTTTAACACAGCACAGTAATGTATTCTTAAAAATACCTTTAACACTAGGTGCAGCATAGACATGAATGTATTTCTTTTCTCCTGGCTGTAATGCAATAACTTCTTAAAATGATTTAAAACTTTGAAATACCAATTAAAGGATGATATAACTTTTAATAGTTGTAGAATAAAACAATATATATATATAGTGGTATATTTCCCTATTGCGAATTTTATCTCACAAGGTGATTCCCACCAGGGCTTATCCCATAGTTCGTTGAGTAATTTTAGTTGCTAGTCCATATGTTGTAACTGGTAGTATGCAACTATCATAGAGCTATTCTTTAGATATATTGGTATATTTTTATCCCTTATGATGTAAATAAGTTTGTCAAATGCTATTGATGGGGTCATCGATGATAATATTGTTTTAGCTGTTACTTATTATATGTGTTTTGTTACGATTTTCTGTTAAGTCCTAGATTTTTTTTATTTTCCATTAACGTCCTCAAATGACATGGGTATGCTCTGTTAACCTTTAATCACTTTTCCTCCCAATTGAGTGTTTGAAGAGGTTTTGTAGAGCCAAAGTAAATAATGTGGATGAAATGGTGTCATCCTGTCTTTGCTGAGGATACTAACATCTTTGCTGAGGATAATATTCCAGTTTCTATATTATCATCTATTGTTATTTGACGGGTAGTTCCATCAAAGATATCCTTGATCATCAAGACAAAATATCAAAAATCAATTCTAGCATCGTTCATGAAAAGTTAATTGATAATCAATTCACGCCCGCTCGAACGCATGAACTCACGAACGCTCAAACGCACGAACGCACGAACGCTCGAACGCACGCACGCACGCACGCACGCACACACGCGCGAAAGAACGCAAGCTCGCAATCACGCACGCACGTAAGCACGCACGCTCGAACGCACGAACGCTCGAACGCACGAATGCACGCACGCACGAATGCACGCACGCATGAACGCACGCACGCACGCTCGCACGTGCGCACGCTCGCATGCACGCATGCACGCACGCTCGCACGCACGCACGCACGCTCGCTCGCTCGCACGCATGCACGCACGCACGCACGCACGCACGCTCGCACGCACGCACGCACACACATACACACACACACCGCACACGCACACACACACACACACACACATATATATATATATATATATATATATATATATGTGTGTGTGTTACATTGGTAATATTACTTAATAAGAAAATTAAAGATTGATAACATATTCATTAGGACATTAGTATCCACAAAAACATTAGAAATAAATTAATCATAAAAAGATAAAATACCTGCAAATCAATTGAATCTGTCTCCACTCCAAATTCTCCAGAAGTATCCAAAAAGGAAAAGAATACTTCAGTTGGTATTAGCGAAACATTTTTAATAAAGAATTTCGTAACCTCTTTATATATTCTAAAAATAAAGAATAGCACAATAGAGCAAAAGTAATGATTGTAAAATATAATACGATGTTATATAATACAATGTTATCTGAGATTAATTTCTTATTAACTTTCGAGCGACAAAAAGAAAGTATTGTATTAGCCCAAAAAACTGAAACTGAAATTTTTATTTGAATCTATTCTAAAGCATTAACAGAGCAAGAAAAACACGAAATTAAAAAACGTGTGCACCTGGTCTAGTACGTAAATGACTGGACTGATCTGGATGAAATTTGGCAGTTTCTTATAAGTATTCCCCATCATTGTTTTCATATTTTTTTCTAACCTCAAAATTTAGGATAATTTTCACAGAAAAAATTTCATTTTCTCAAAAACCATTCCTTCCGATTTTAAAATTTTTTTATGTTAATATTTATTATTACATAAAAAAATTTGAATTTTTGACATAACAATATTTTATGTAAGCCTAATAATACAGCATGACACGGGAAAAATCTTGTTAGAGTAAAACCTCTCATACAAAACTTAAGTAATTTGCTCAGGTTCATACTGCAAAGGCAGAGCATCATACGAGAAACAAATGCTGCAATCATTGATGCTTTATGAGCCCAACAATACCAATACTTCATAACCCCAACAATAAAATAAAAGAATGAAATTTCATTAGGACATTAAATATGTAATGCATTTCCTAAAAAAGTATATGTATAGTGTGGCCGTACCATCGATTTTATTTACCAATGTTAAACTTCCATCCTAAACTCCTATTGGTGATATCAATCAAAATGGTTGTTTCTCGCCTAAAATTTCACGTTGACATTGAATGTCAATATAAAATTATAGTCTAGCAATGGCAGTGGCGGATTTACCAGCAGGCTGAGTAGGCTGAAGCCTAGGGAAGCGGCGGATTGTAGGGGGCGGCAAATTCGGCCCCAAAATTATTTTTTCTTACAGAAATAAAAAAATACCTACTTAAATGTTATTAGGTTTCACTGCATAATTTGTCAAAGTGGGGTATTCGACGTTTGTCAATCTGCTAATACTTTTTTTATACTACCTATTTGCGGTGCGGTAACAAATGACATGACCATTCGCTGAGTGTCTGGCCGAAATGACGTCGCGGGCACGCGAGCACAGGGCGCGGGCGGGTCGTCGCAGGGGGCTCTTTTGTGCATAGAGTCAGAACTTATGAACAATATTTCATACGACGATTTAATTGACGATTTTGCAAATATAAAATCGCACAAAAAGGTAATTTAAAACTTTTACATTTTAATTGATTTTATTATCATCATCAAGCGGATTCTTAATACATAATTTAATAGGAATATTGTTTTAAACTGTAAGTCCAATAAAAATATATAACATTTTTTAGTTTTTTAATTATAAAATTTGACATTTTCTTCCACCTTATTTTCTCCGTGTAGGGTATCGAAATGCAGAGATCACAAGGGGCGGCAAAATTTGAACAGCCTACTGGCGGCAAATGTGTTAATCTGCCACTGACCAATGGTAGATTGTCAATATAAAATTTTATTGACAATGACTTGTAATAACATCAATGATTTATCAATATTACATATTATTATAAACCAATTTCTGATTTAAACCTATTTCTTGTTATTTGGTTTTAAGGTTTAACCACCAAGCATCAGTGCTACTTATTTCTTAAAAGTCTCTTAAGTAGCTTGCATCGATTATAATGAGTGTTTTTAACAAATTTAAAATGAGTTACATTTACCTTTCAGTTCCTGCATATACAGGCCCGAATTCAAAAAGTTTTTTATCATCCAAATATGTTGATCGGTAAATTTTGTCAGGAATGGTCCTTCTAGAAAATCGGGGAAACATTTTTTTTGGGCGACAATCCAATCTTTACATGTAAGAATAATAAGGAAAAATTAAAATTATCAAAGATGTAATATAAAAAAATCACTTTCCACAACTAAACTTTATATGATCAATTATGATAATGATTTATCTGCATTTTTGAAAGCTACACAGGTAGTTATTGACACCTAAAACAAAATATAAAATTTAACACCTTCAACATAGATGTCGTTACTGATATACGTGACATGGCTGTATAGTAGTCATTGATGTTGCGAGGTTTAATAGTCATTTGTATCCCATTGTGGATGATTAGTAAAGAATTCTTGAAACATCTTAATTGAAGTTAATATAGAAATATATAAGACATTGTAAATTGTGAGCAGCTTAGGTCAGCTATTAACGTATGTGAAAAAAATATAGGATTTTTAAATATGATTATATGACGACATATATTACAGTAAAATAAACCATTAGTAAAACTTTTTATGACTTTCAACAAGAGAAATAACATTTTCAAGTGGCGAGAAGTAAATAAAGACACAAATATTTATTTATGACTTCTTAAATTTTTTTTAAGGTTTCAATTTATGTTGATTTAAATTTGAATAAAATAATTATATACCTTATTACAAAATTATTTAAAATATTTTTCAGGCAAGAAATATAATAATATTATAGGGTGACTTTTATTCTGGAAACATTATTTTCGAGATACTGTATATTTTTATTATTAAATTTAATATTTTCATGCGTTGACTCAAAACACAACACTCTTAAATTTCAATATCTCTAATTAACAAATTATAACTTCTGTCTATCTGCACATCTATTTCTTTGACAAATCTTAAAAGCATCAAAAGCCGTTTTAAATAAATTTATAATTGTTGAGAATGTCATCAATCTCAAGATTATTAAGCTGCTCATCATAAAAATTATTATAATATTTTTACAGTTTTGTGTATAAACAAGTCCAGCCAGTTTTTAAGGGATATTTAAAAATGAAGTGTTCTAATTTAATATCAGTCAAGTAAACAGAATGTGAAAATATTATGTGAAAAACATTGCTACAGTCTATTATCACAATGTAGTTTTACAGTGGATTTTCCATCCAGTGTTAAGCCTTTTACGTAAATTACAATTGAAATAAGAGAAATTAGTGATAAATCGGAATTAAAAAAGTATGCAAAAGAATTATAAAGTATGTAATGAAATGAAATGCGTTTTGTGAGGTTAATATCAAGTGATTAGATTAAAAGGTTGTTTCACCTTGGTTGGTCACATATGCCTTTAACATTTATATTAACCCTAGACTGAGGCCATCCTTTTGCTTCAGCATACTGTGTCATTGTATACACTCCCTCTGTTTCTGGAGAAAATGAGTACTTGCATCTGACCAGTTCATTAGGCTTTAAAATAAGACTAGTACAAGGTTCTGTTGAAAAATCATCAAGTTTAACAATAAATATAATATGTATTAAAAGATAATTTAAAAGCAAATAGTTTTTTATAGTTTTAATTATTATAAGAGAAAACCATTGTACATATAAAATGAGACATCTGTCTACGTTTTTGAGTTTCAATCAACTGATTGCGATAAGATTTTTTCTAGTAGTAGGTAGATTGGGTAATATTATATAGTATATATGTAGTTTAGCTATATATAAATTAAGATGAATTACTTAATTTAATCACAAGTGAAAAATAACAGTTTGTGTCTTTATGGTAAATAGATGTAATATATACATACCAGATAATGACGGCAATGAATCCAAATTATGATCTCTTTTGTCTTTTAGTTTATTCAATATATTTTCATCGGAAATCTGATCACCATCAGCCTGTATATACAAATATGACTGAATTGTAGGAAAAATATAATTTAAATTTATATAATGTTTCATTATTTTTAATTACTACTTACACCTCCAAACTGTGTATGCCAACAATTACACTCCCATCTTGACAAAACTTCCTTAATTTCATCTTGAGTTTTAAATCCATTCAAATCAATACCTGACACATTGTGACAGGAGCATTTTCTCAACTATAAACAATTAGAAGATTATTAAAATATCCAAATTTAAATATATAATAAAAAAAATTTTAATATTTTTATAGAAAAATATAAGATACTTTACAATGTTTTAAAAGCAAGTTGTTTACTGCACACTAACAATAACAAAGCTTAATATTAAATTTTAATAAGTATAATACTGGCTATTTATTTTAATTTTAAGATATGTTTATTAAAGTGAATAATATTGGCAAAACTCTCTCATATACTAAGAAATGTCGATGCAATACACCTTAGTATCAGGTTTGTTGGTTACATGCTTAAATAAAATTTAGATGTAACAAATTGTGTAAGTTTCAATGATGGTTACTGCTGTGTTAGAGCGGACTTGTTTTTGTCCTGTATACATTGTATATTAAGCCATTTATAATCTTTAATTCAACTTTATTAACTTACATCAATAATTAACAGTTTTAATTAACGGAATGATATGTATCCTATGAGTAGTGAACATATGAAGATATAGTAAAAGCAAACAAACGCTATAAAGTTACTTTGTCGACATGTGAACGAAATTGACTACTATTGCTTGCTGTGATTTAAATTTCATAGTACTTATTTTTTTATTGAAATAACATTAAAGATTAGGAATTCAAATATGTTCACTATAAAACTGCAATTTTTAAAATCAATTGCAGCTGGTTTAAATAGTAAGTTCTTTTGAAGACCAATAATTAGGTTAGTAAAATCAAAACAAATATAGAAATAATTATAGAACTGTAATTCAATAATGTTGAAATTTTGGCATTTATATGATTAAAGACCAAAAAAATATTACCTCTATGAACGATATATTCTTATATGAAATGGTACATAATAAAAATAATTAACAAAAATACCTTTATACTGTTTATAAACTGATTAACATGATTGTTTTGAAAAAAAATTAATTGTTTAATAAATTCAACAATTATTCACTCTATAAAAATAACAACAAACTTCAGTTAGATACATAATTCATTTATTCTCATGACTCAGAACTTGCTTAGTAACGACAAATAAAATCTTCTTAAATATTGATTTAGTTAAATAATAAATCATTTAAAATTCAACAAATTTTATGATAAACTATATTTGTAGTAGTAAATCCTTTGGAGGCTACAAGAATTCTTTGCTTAGTTAGTTTGCACCATAAATGTGCAATATATACCTTTAAAAGATCAGGCACGACTCAGAATCATGTTTATGAGAAAATACTGGCTTTTGAGAATATATAAGAACTTTTCTAAACTCTTATCCTTGGATCTTGTTTATTTTCATTGTAAATGCAAGTGTCTGGAAATTGAAACTTTTCCATTTTGAATAGATTGTGACAGAATAACTGCAATTTTCATGATAGAACCCTCCTGCCTGTGCTTGCAGCAATTAAAACCTTTCAGTCTAATGAATTCATATATAAGTTTATTATCTAAAATCAAGTTCAAGCGTTGGAAGTTCATTTAAACAGTAATGTTCAGGAACCCTTTAGGCCTAAGAGTTATGTTCAAATTAACATCATCTGATGAAACTATATTTATGCTTCTATAACTCCCTTCAGTATTAGGAGTTCTCCGTCAACGTGCTGGCGTATTACTATCCTGAACATATGAATGTTAAAGTGAAAAGTTTAAGGATAACATTAAAATAATAAAATCGTTACACAATCCCCTGGTTTTCTTTTTGCAAGCTTAGTCAACTAAATCCTGTTTGCAGCTTATCGAAAGTGGCAAAGTATAACTACAGAAAAAAATACATTAGTTGGTCAAATAATATACTAGCGATTAAGAATTGGCAACTAAATCAAGTTGTGAAAAAAAACATTACATTTTTTCATCATATGATTTAGTTACTATTTCTTTATCACTCTTTGCAATTCCGTCACTCATCAAAATGTGATCCAGTATATTATATAAGATTAGTTAAATCATAACATTTCGTAAGCATAGAAAAGCAACTTTTTGTACCTAATTTTAAAGAGTATGTATTGTTAAGCAGTATATATTATTATAATAATAATATTTAAATCTACACATACGTGAAAATATGCCGTAATCATTTTATTCATTCCTGTTCATAATCACTTATGCAAAACAAATCTAAATCACACCTATACAAACTGTTGTCCTAAGCTCTTTAACTTATCCCTCCTTACGAAGGGCACATAGATTCAATCAACTTTTGCATTATGTTTCCTGAATTGTTCATTAATTTTTATTTTAGGTATTAACGCACGAAATTGCACAAAAGAAACAAATCTGATATTCTTACGACAGTAAAACAAGCGATTGGTATGATTTTTGTTTTTAGATACTTAAGAAAAATGTCAAAAAATTATTTACAATTGCATTTACTTATTTTTGGTTTAGAAGTTTGAAGAAAAAAAAGTTTTATGCAACATTGTGATGGTTGACGAATTTCTGACATATTTCGTGTATGTATATGTGTGTGTGTGTGTGTATATTTATTTATTAATAAATCCATGTCCAACATTTGGCTTGTACAAGTACATAAGAAGAAACTGTTATAAAATGTACAAGCAATAAAAAATAAGACAGAGAAATAGTGAAAATAATGAATAAGGCAGAAACCTAGTAATTCAAATAAGAATCACGCTAACTAGCTATCAGTTGTGAACCAACGAATAACTCTGTAACCCCATGGTCAATAAAGCAGAAAAAATATCAAGACCGAACATATTGCGCAGTATCATGTTAAATAGAATAAATGCATGAAAAACAAGTGAATGTCGCATTATATTTGTGTGCGTCCTAGGCAGCTACTAAACTACGATTATCCTCTCATGTAACAGTCGGGAGCATAAAACACTATTAAACTCAAAATTGAGGGATTATCTATGGAATGACTTAATAATTTAAAAATGCATGTTCAAAAGCAATTCTCGTCGGAGTTGAAGGGAATTCTGACCATCCCCATTATAAAACCTGAAGATAATAAATAAGCAATTGAACTTTCTAACATTTTCTCCAGCATGAAGATATAAATAGCTTTATACCAAATGAATGCAGACAGAATTGCATTCATTTCAACAATACTACAGTTTAAAAAGTAAAGGTGAAGGGTAAAACTACGAAAAATTAAGTCACAATATATTCAATATCATGAGAATTGTGTAAATACAGTATGACAAATCTTAGTAACTTCTAGGCTCTCTGACAGGTTTCGGAGATAGGACTGTGAAATATCAGATGATTATTCATAATTACACTGAGATCCTCTACAAATAAAACCCTTTGGAATGTAGTTTCATCCAGCTCATAACTGTGCACAAGGTGGACACATAAATGAGGGTCATTGCACATTTGCTGACATTAAAATGTTATAATTATTACCCAGATTCCATTGGAATTTTAACCTTGGAACTGCTCACTATCAGATTGGTTACAGACACCTAACAAGAGTTTTGAAATCATCGGCAAACGGAAGTCAATGAGCAATGCTGATAACTGAGGACAAATCACTAATCATATATATGTAAATTGCAACTAACTAATTTAAACTACAACTAATATAAGTAGATCTAAATTCCAACTTTGGCTGACTAATAACATAAGATTAGTTTTTAATAAGAATTCAAATTTTACTGCATTCCAGCCTTTAACAATATTACTAGTAGAATATCATTGTTTAGTATATATATGCATATATAGCAAAGAAATGGTATAAGCGTCTTAGGATGCATATGGGTGGTTCTACGAAAATGTGTAATTTTGCTAATTTGGCATCACTGTTTTGTTAAAAATCCAAATTGTTTTAGGATTATTTATAGTCTAAGATATTTATATTTTATAATTAAAAGGAACATAGATTTAAGGCTTATTAAAGGAAAAAACGTAAAAATAGCTTACACGGCACTGACGGCTTACCTACAGAAGTGTTAAAAATCATATAAATTAGACGAAATCAAATGTTTTATTGCAATAATTATTTATTATGATATTCGAGAACATAAAAGTAACTTCTAAATCACTTTTCATTGACTAAACAAACTAAAATCATCTTAAATATACATAGATACCTATCTACATACGTAGGTAAAGAATGTAGTTCAAATCTCTCAAAAAAAGTCTTAAATATATTGACGTCCCATTTAAATTTATAAAAAACCTTAATTACCTTTAACATTCAGGTTAGGGACCGAAAGCTTTTTTATTACTTAATCTATAGGAATGTTAACGACGTCAGATTTATTTAATTTAAACAGAGTAGCGGTACCTCCATGGGGTTTGAAGAAGGTAACTGTTATTTCTCCTAAACCTTCTTAAACATTAGTGCATACTGCAGCATAACAGTATTCGTTACCCTTAACGATAAATGGGACTAAAATATAGTCACCGCTGCTATAGCAATTGTCGAGTTTACTTTGTAAGATTTCACCAGTAGAACTTTTCACCATCGTTTCTTTGCCTTCAAAGTCTGGAAAGACAGAGGAAACTTCAAGAGGTTTGATGTTGGAATATATCTAGCTTATAATGATCGCAGTCATTCATATGACAAAAACAACTCAGATTCTTCATAATAAGGTGATTGAGGTATTAAACATTGCCAGTTGTTTGACGAATGTTGAGTGTTGCTTTGTAAGAAAGTAATTAACACTTATTGTCTTCCATTATTTTGTTAAAACTTCAAGATATCCTCATCCTCTCTCACAAATAATTTGATTCCCTGACATTTCTCACATAAAGTAGAAACAAAGTCGTCCAAATTAGATATGTCCTTTCAATGACCTGATCTGTTGTTCTTTTACATGTGAAAAGCCTGTGTAAAGAATTATTGTATTTTGTGGCAAAATTTTCAAAGAAGTCCATATCTTTATTTGTTAATGAACATATGGTTTTTGATAACGTTATACTGATGAACAATATTCAGATCATATTTGAAAAATAATTGAACGTCATCTCAGAGTTGTAGTATAAAATCATGGGAACACTTCGTTTTTATTTCTTTTTTTAGATTTTATTATATCTTTTTTTTATTTTTACATGTGTTATGTATTGATACTTTGTCAAGAATCCATTCTTGAAATAATATATCTCCAATGTTAGTAAATACTTGATACGGTAAAGATTTTTGCTCACAAGCAGTATATGTCCTTCTTAAAGATTCTTCAGAATAAGCAGCAAAGATGTTATAATATAATCTGATAATTATTAAATGTTGTTATTTTTAAACACAGCTAACTTTAGATCTATATTATCATGAATGACACACATGCATGTGTCACGGTCAGATAATTTAGGTGGCACAAACCAAAAAGGACAATGACAAAAAAACAAAGAATAACTAATGGGTATAAATTCAATTTCAAATATTTTTAGGCAAGTTTCGCACAGAATTCAGCAAGTAACACTTCTGTTTTTTCATATTTTTACATGTAATAAACTTTTTTTTACAGCAAACTTCCTATTGTTTATATCATCTTCAAAAAATCTCATTACTATTTAGTCAAAACTATTCTTTAGGTTGTTATTTTTTGATTGTCTATTGTTGTGTCCTAGTTTTTTTTTAAGTAAGACCTTTAAATTTAAATCTCCACACTTTATACTTCTCTACTGTATTTCCAAATATAATATGCTTAAAATTTTCTTTTTCTTTATTATTCTTCATATTTGAATAGTTTTCAGTTAATTGTTTTTCAATAATTTCACCAAAAAGAGCTTCTTTAACAAATTCCGTTTTCTTATTTTCATCATCTATCATTCTTTAAATTTTGCCTTTGGGCATTAGAGTTTTTCCAAACACTTCTGTCTGTATTTCTTACGCTGTGCATGAATATTGGCTTGTAGTTAACGGATTATCTTATCTTTTTTCTTTCTTTGTTTCAGACGTTGTTTCAATCTATTATTATATTCTTTCTGGGGACAGAATTAGGCGTCACTCTTACTTCTTGGATAGAAATTCCATTTCCTCTTAGCCATGGTAGCATTAGTCATCAATGCTTGTCTAGATCTATAATCAGAAGAGTATTTCTTCAATTTCATTCAGGTCTGTAACTTCCCGAGGCATCATATTTTTTATACTTTTTCATAAACCTTTTTTTTTCTCTTCATATATCTAAGCTGTTCCTTTCTTTGCTCCCCATCTCATTTACCTGAATCATTTCTAATGCTTTCCCTAAGGGAAAGGACATTTTCAGCTACCCTCTTTTTCTGCAAAATTACTTCATGAGTTTTTTTCGTGGTGCTATTGTTGATCTAAAATGAAACAACAAAATAATGTAAAATAATATAAATAAATCAAAATAAAGAATGTAATAAATAGTAAACACTTAAAACGGTTAAAATAATGAGTCACGCGCTTGAGTCATTAGTACTATGGTACCATTTTTTGACACGGGCCTTATAACACAGAACTGACAAACTGTTACTTAATTAGTTTCCACCTAATTGGTCATTAAAGTGTTAATTTGTTATATGTAATAAATCGGTAAATAGATTAAAATTATTAGAAAACCTTTCTCACCATGGACATGATAAATTCACTGTCACATCATAAACTTTGGCCATTAATGTTTTCCTATACTGATCAGTGATACGATGCAGGAGACCAATGCATATGTACTGCCAACCTAATGGCGTATGCCCGGCGTCATTATTACATTTTAAGCAGGAATTTCATAATATTTTTCAGAACACGGGAGTGATATGAAATTTCGGGGTCAAACATTTACATTCTATATTTATTAAATAAATGTATTTAATTAAAAATAACAGCAAAGAAGCATGAAAAAATTATTTGGTAATGTGTGCATATATAAATACTGCACGAAAGTTAATAGTAACAAAAAATATAATATGTTAACTGAATCCTGGGAAGAGGACACACCACAGAACTGACGATTTAAAAGATCTATTTTTAATAAATTAATTGAAATTTTCCTAATTTCTTCCTTTTAATGTTGCTCCCTATTTGCTTATTATTGCTAGCAGTAGAACTATGTTCAAAAATGAATTTATAATTTAAAAAAAAAAAGCCACCACATGGCGCTTCATATTTGTAGAACCACTCATATACAAACACTTCATTATATAAGCAGCTGGAGCTTTAGTAATAAAATATATTTAATAAAACTGAAATAATTGAATTTTATAATATGCTTACCGGCATAAGGTCCAGTTGCTTCCATGTAAAACAGTTTTCTGGAACTAATGGCGACAAGTTCTTCGACATCAGTATTGTATAATCAAAAAATTTTATTGGTTGCTTTAATATATCAGGTTTAGAAGGTAGCGTAAGAGCATCTTTTATAAAAGGACATTGATGTAATATTTCAGTTAATATGTCCCTGTATTGCAGACATGGGTCAAGTACTATATATAAAGGAAATCCTTTATCTTTCTCAAGTGACTGAAAATTAAATGGGTTTTTTTAAATATTATTAAAATTTCTAGCAAAAGTTCATAATTGCATCCTAACTATTCCTCTTAAATTTGATCGAATGAAAAACTGATCATGATTGCTTTTTTTTTTAAACGCTTTTTTATATATTAATTATAAATGTTTAACTTAATCATGTTATTCTCAATGGTTTAGATATTTATACTGTACTTTAGTTAAACTGTGGAACTTTAAGAGTCTAACTATGAAATTTAAAAACGCTTATAACAAACAAATTCTAATAATATAATTATCCATATACAATGGGAAAATTTTTAGTACATTTCACTTTATACTCATATCTGATTCTATGAAACATTATTTGGATGTAGATATAATAATTTAGTTTGTTTAACTCAAAAATACTTCTATGTGTCAATTTTGCAATAGAAAACAGGTCATGATCGATAATCTATAATAATTAACGGTCTTTCGTTCGTCTTTTTTCGTCGGTTTTCGACTTTCTGTAAATTTTCATATTCTCCACATTATCTTCATGCATACGGCATCATTTAATATAAATACAGTGATTTAAAAGTTTAACTCAAATCTGCATCCGATACACTTTTATTCAATTGTTGTTTATTACTGATACATTTAAAAAAAAATGATATAAATGTATATAATATCTAATATATACTTATTATTATGTAATATCTTATGTCCATCTGAACACTATACAGTAGTAAAAGTTTCATGTCAGTCATGTAAGCTGTCATAATGAGAAACTCTAAAAAAGAAACAAAATTTCCCTCTTCATAACGTTAATATGATTACACCTATTATAAACAATTTTCTTATTTTTCAAAGAAAACAAGAAAAAGACTTATAAGTGAGCTGTGTCAGAGCTATACAATTCCATGTTTCATAATCGTAAGAGGGGGCGTTTTTAAGTTCGCGGAATGGAGGATAAGGAGTGAGAATAAAAATACAAAATTATTTTTCTTTTTTAATATATTCACCTGCTGCCCTAATACATTTTTCAGATCTTTCAATTAGCTTATGTATACCTTCATAAAAAAATGTTTCGTCTTAGCCCGAAAAATAAGCTGAAACTGCATCCTTAACTTCTTCATCGCTTGAAAACTTCTTTCCATGAAGTTGTTTTTTAAGGTTTGGGAACAAATAATAATCACTGGGAGCCAGGTCAGGACTGTAGTGTGGGTGTTCCAAAATATTGAAGCCCACCTTGTGCAGGGCGGCCAGCGCGACGCAGTTTGTGTGAACGGGTGCGTTATCGTGCAAAAGCAGGACAACTTTGGTCAATTTTCCCTTTCTTTTTTCTTTGATTGCTTCTTTCAACC
Source organism: Druceiella hillmani (assembly GCA_039881145.1). NCBI lineage: Eukaryota > Metazoa > Arthropoda > Insecta > Lepidoptera > Hepialidae > Druceiella > Druceiella hillmani. The sequence continues at coordinate 32,408,212 of JAYKKI010000008.1, forward strand.
TCACTAGAATTGATGCATAGTATTCTCCTGTTATGGAAACACCTTTATGTTTATAATCCGTCAACAGGATCCCTTCTAAATCCCAAAAGACTGTCGCCATAATTTTTCAAGCCGACTGTGACACCTTAAACTTCTTGGGTGGTGGTGTGCCTTTTTTGTGCCACTGCATTGAGTCTTGATTCAGGTTTATAATGATGAACCCAAGTTTCGTCTCCAGTAACAATTCGACTCAATAGTCCATCCTTGTCTTCTCTACAGAGGTCCAAAAACGCACAAGAACAATGTACGCGGTGTTGTTTTTGAGGCGGTGTGAGCATTCTCGGCACCCATTTCGCGTTGACCTTTGTCATGCCAAGATGATGATGGAGAATTTTAAAAATTGTTGTATTCTATACTCCAACCATCTCTGGAACCTGTTTCTTCTTTAGTCTAATACTAATTTTTCAACTTTTTCAAAAATTTCCGGAGTAGTCATTTGATCGGCCGACTGGGGTGTGGGTCTTCTTTAAGTGAGTCTCTACGCTGTTTGAAGAAACTGTTCCATTTATATACCATGGTTTTATCCGGACAAGAGTCCCCGGAAATGGATGCCATTTCTTCCAGTATGGTTTGAACCGACTTTCCTTGCTTGGTAAGGAACTTTATAACGGCGCGGTACTCGATTTTTTCCATAGTTCAGACCTTCTTCCAAATTGAGTTGTTTGTTCGACGATAGTTTAAAGACTAATGATCCGATTATGATAAAACTTGGTATTTATATTAATAATGAGTTACTTAACTAGCTATCATTATGTTAATCACCTTTACTAATGGCCTACCTGTCCATTCCGCGAACTTAAAAACGCCCCCTCGTATACTACACCAGTGAGATACAAATAATTCTTACTAGATAGAATGAGGGGTAGTAATGTGAAATAAACTATAAAAGAATTTTGTGAAGCAATACTAACAATAACATCGTATGAATCTTTTTTCTTGAAATTATTTTTCTTTTGGGTTAATGGTTGACCTAAAATATTTAATAAAGGCGGCTCCAGTTCACATTTTTCAAATGACCAGTTAAGAGCATACTCCATTAAGCTTTCGAAAGTTCCTTTTTGAAACTGCATGAATTTCCCATACATGACAGTGTCAATGTTTAGTTTACCTGTAAAGAAAGCTTAGAATAGTGCGAAACGATAGTAAAGATTTCAGTGTTTCTTGGGTGACATGGTGCACTTGTTCATACCTGTCCTTAACATTGGATTATTTGAAAGTTAAATAATTGTCTCCTTGAAAATACTAATAAATGTTACTAAATCATAATATTCACTGGCTCATAACTAGCTTTTACCTGGCTTATCGGTTGCCTTATCATTCTTCTTTGTAGTTTTTTTTACATTCTCTACAGAACTTTCTTCTCTTTTTAAGATTTTCTGATCAAATGAAGGCTTGGATTTTACTGGATAGAGAACAAATAAAAAAAGAATTATTTTAAAAAGTGGCCTACAATAATTATATCCTACAAATTCTGCCATTTGAAAATATAAATGTAAAGAAGAAATTACAACTGATATGAAAAATAAAAGTGCCAAAAATAATGTAAACAAATTAGGCGTATACAACTGTACTGAACAATGTTTTTTAAAAACCTGAGTTTGTAAACCATTTAAAATACTAAACTATTAGTTTTATTTTGAATTATTTACAATAAAATTAAGTACCTTTAGATCGTGTCCCAGAATGTCTTTCAGACCTACAATTAAAAGGACAATAATAAAAAGATAAAATAATTGTAACTATTGAGGAATAAAAATATATTGTGTTGACATATAGAGATTATTTAAGGACAATATTTAACACTTAATTCTCTATTCAAAGTATAATAATCTTGAATATATTTGGCGTTAATTTTGTAGAAATTTATTATTTACAATTAAATGAAACTACGTGATGTTTATTTCTACTTTCTTTAATTTCTTTACCATAACCTAGGTTTCGTTATATTACAACATCTTCAAGAATCTTTGCTAATATCCCACCTGAATGAGTTGAATCATTAAAATTAAGAGTTTTTATGTTAAAAGTATCTTGCCAGATTCAATATGTGAAAGACTCCTTTTGCGTCATTTCTTTGAAAGAATGTGTACAAAATAGGGTCTGTGCAAGGAACCTGGAGACCGCTTTAAAGAGATCCAATATTACGGTAGTATTTTTATTTTTAAGAAATGTATAAAATACAGTTTGCAGGCATTTACAGAAATATTTAGTTCCAGTGAAATGAAGAAACTCTTACAACCTACTACATTATTAATGTGACTTATTCCCAAGCAAAAATCAAAGTTTCTGGCTGTATTTGCTAATTTTAATAATAAACACCTTGTAGAAATATTTTGTCAAAACAAAGTTATAATAAATTATAAAAATTGTAAAATAAATGTTAATTATGTAAAATTTCAGGATACAATTTTGCACTGAAAAAAGGGGCAATATATTGAAATACAGACTGTAATGTCAGAAAAAAAACACGATTGAATTCAAAGGGGTTATGAATAAATATGAACAAAGTTTTTTTAAAAATGAAACATTGTTTTATTTAAATACTTTTATATAACAAACTACATAAATTTAAGTATAATAAATAATTTAGATTAATTACAATATGTAGACTTTAGGATATAATACAAAAAAATGACTTTATTGTAACAAATTATTTCCTCATTACTCAGTGGCATTCCATGGAAGCACAGTGCCAAAAGGAGAAAGCACATGTCTATTAGGTATGTCAATTCTCCTCGCCCAAGTTATCATTGTATTACAGAATTTAAAATAAAATTGCCAAATAAAACATTGGGCATCTTGTCATGAAGCTTGGGTATAGAACCTAAACATTACACTTCAATGTACATAATATCCATCGATGAAATATTCTTCAAATATGTTTGTTAGCTATCAAGACATGATGGACTTTGAGAGTAAAAATAAATTGTTGTAACTTTGCATAATAACAACAAAAATTGCCCTTACTATTTAGTTGACATAATTCATTTCCAAATTATTTCTAAAATTATCTCCAAAAATAAGAATTTGCACAAATATCCAATGTGAAAAAATTTCTATTGTATTTCATTCCATTTCAAAAGAGAATATTTGTAAATAAATCAATTGATTAGGAATAGCATAAATAAATATTCAATTAATCAAAGACTATCCACAAAATTTATGGTATTTCTCCTTTAATATTGTCAAATAATATACTGTATCAATTTAATAAACTATTACGCTAAACAATTTTACAAATATTTATATTAGATCTTTATTTGACTATGATAAATTATGAAATATGGGACAACCCTTGGTGTCAACCACACTAAGTCAGTGATATAAAACAATTTGGGAAAATATTTCATAATCTGAGAGGCATGAGTTAATACCCATAAATGCTATTCGGTACACATTATTTACTTTATTGTTAGAGTGAAATAGTTACAATAAGTCAGTTTCAATTGAATAAAAATGATATTCAATTGTCTATCTAGTGAGATGCTTCAAAACATTGTTGCCATGTAACAACACATATATATATACATATACTTACTCATAAAGAGGATATTTGGCATATGGATAGTGAAAAAAAACTTGTGATATATTATTTCATTCCAAATAAGTATTAGAATTGTTTGTGACGTAGAATACATATTTCTTACATACTATACAGCTGTGTTTTTTATAACAGCTAAGCTTTTCCTCTTATTTAACTGCATAATTTCAATGATTATTTTTAATGTCTGACATTTTTAAAACAATTAGAAAAAACTTTAGTGTCAAAATTTGGCATTATTTATATGCAATTTAGCATTATATAAAATGGCTCATAGGACAGTAGATAAGATGATAGAGTCCGATTGAAAGGCCCGAGTTCGATTCTCGGCAGGGTGTTTGAACATTTATGTATTACTTATACAATTGTCAAGAATTTAGTAAATCTTGCAATACAAAAAACAATACCAATAATATTTGTTTTTTAATTTTTAATAAGAGCATATTACTCTTTTTTTAACTAATACTAAATAAAATCCATATTATATTACTAACGGAATACAAATTTTGCTTTGTTTTCAAATATTGTTTTTGGGAACGGAATAGAGTATAAACAAAAAATCTAATAAGTAATTGAGAAATCATTTAAAAATAACAAACATTTTACTCTTGTGACGTTCTCTCCGATCCTTTAACGCCTCGCGAATATAAATGCTTTTTGGCTCAATAGATAGTGCATCATACTCGCTCGCATCCATTTCATCCATTTCTTCTCGTAAAGATAATATTTTTTCCAATTCTAAAGATTGGGTTATTCTGTAGAAATAAATTTTTTTACAATTACCAAATATAAAATATTTCTGTTTCTGTTTAATATTTGGATAGTAATTACTAGGGTTGCAAGTTTATTAAAATATCGATATGAATGTCGATATTTATATTGAAGACTTGAAAATATCCATAATCGATAATATCGACAGTTTTAGTGCGATATTGTCGATAATTTAAAACTTTCCAAAAAGTTAATAGAATTAGGTAATTAAAATAAAAAATAAATAAATAAGAAAGATTTTTTTATGAAAATTATTTTAAATTTTAATCAACTAAAAAATGAGACACTTTTACATTCCCGTTTCCCAATAACACTTATCAATCGAACCGTGTAGCCTATTCTTAGCTTCCGTGACAGTAGCTCTTGCCTTCGAGAATAGACATTCCGTTGGCACCAATGTAGCGACTATGGGAAGATGGCTCAAAGCTATTTTAAATAAGTTAGGGTATGAAACTTGCAAGTTACGGTATGGAATATCAACGACATTTTAAAATAGTAACAGGAGCTGAGAGATATAGTGTCAACTCATCATCACCATCTTCCTTTCTCTTCTAAATTTGAGTATTAGCTAAAGATTTGTGATGCTTTCAAAAATCTAAATCTTTATTGTCTTGCTCTTCGGATGATGTATATGAGACCACAGCTGCTCGCTTGTTTTGAGCAATCATCCTACCTATCTTGGACAAAGCTTTGGCACATGCATCAGGCTTTGTAAAATGTAAATTCTTAAATCGTGGATCCAACAATGTTGCTATTGTCAACAATGATGAATATTCAAGTGGACGAAAATGCTTTTCTATTTCTAGCAAAATATTATCTCTTAAATCACCCACTGTTGAAGAAGTTGATTAGGCACTTCTTCGAAACAGTGACATATATCTCTACAGATGCTTCTTTTGGTACTAGCCTCAAGTGGTTGCCTGATGTAAGCCACATCTTTTATACTGCTGTCATCATTATAGGTGTGTCAACTTTATTAGAAATTACTTCACTTATGTAAGTTGCAAGTTCAATAAATCTGATCAGCGTTCCAGGGGGTTTTCACATCTAATATTACTTTTAAAGTTCTTCCTTCTGGTATCTTATTTTCCATTTGTTTTCTTTTCAAATCACTTGAAACATCTTCCGTTCTTTTAATATATTTTACAATATTCCTAACTCGTTCTATAATATCTTTTAATTCTGGAGTTTTTTTCGTGGCACCTTAGCAAACAAATTGATCATATGTGCAAAGCATGGAATATGTTTGTTACCCCCAAATGTCTCCCTAATCGCTTTAACCATGCTGACACCAGACTCAGTCAATATCAATGTCCCAGTTAATTAATGACTGAAAACTGTTGACCATTATAGTCCCCAGTGCAACGTTCAGATAACTCCAACACCAACAGTTATTGCTTGCAACTCACTATTTATTAAACAATGATTCGTAACACCCAGGTAGCTCGTGGTAGTCATGGACTCTGTCCAGTTATCAGTAGTGAGACAAAAGTGCTCAAATACTTTGAGTATCTTCTTTACTGTAGAGGATATTCTATCGTATTTTACATCAATTTGATGTTTTATGGTTTCTTGCGATGGCACAAAAACTTGCTTGCTTGCTTTTTTGAAACCCTTCTCTTCAACTAAGTTAAAAGCCTATTATTTATACAAATAAAGTATGCGATGGCATCAATAATGCGATTATATTTTGCACTGTCCTTGCTAAATAGAGAAACGTCATTAAAAGCTTTATTTATTTTTGCGCTATAACCCAAAGAGCCTTTGTTATCATGTTTGTCATTACTTCGTGAGATGCCCTTAATGGACCCTTACTTGCAGCTGCTTCATTATTTTTATTGACAATGATCTCACTATTCTCACTGGAATACCTTATCGTAGATGTCAGCTTGTAAGTGTCGACACTAAAAATAAAATAGCAACAGCTACATTTTCATTTTGATTTTTCGAAATTTATATCAATAAAATAAGGAAGTCTCAAGAACTAACCTAACCTAATAATTTTTAGTGCGATTCTGCCTACATATATAAAATTATAAAACTGTATTTTCCTCGTAGATAGACTTGAGTTATTGAGTAGATACTTAGCTCATGTATTTTCCAAGATAAACATTTTTACATATATTTTACCATTGGGATTTTGAGGTAGTCAGGATTTGATCAACATTATTATGATATTTCATATAAGCGGCCAGGTTTGATGTATTACCTGAAGTTTAACACGTTCGTTACATAAATTACAGATAGCTCTGTCACTTCCTTCCTTTTTGAAATAAGACCACAGTCTGCTCTTCTTCATAGTATTGGTTAAACACTGTTCCCAACCAATAATCACAAATTTACACACAACTAATAGCGCCAAGTAGTTTATGAATTTTAAGTTAAATTGAAAAGGCTAGTTGACAGTTGGTATAGAGTGGACACCATACATAAACAAAAATCAGTCAAAAAACCAATGTTGCTATATAAAATTTTAAAATTACCAAATTACTAATGCTTCTGCAAATATTTATGTAAATACTTTGTATTGATATCTCAATTTTTTTTCGATATGATAATATCGTATCAGCAATGGTTCTATATCGATAAAAACATCAATATTTTAAGGTCGATAGTACCGAACATTCGATATTTTGTTGCAACTCTAGTAAACATTTCATAAACTAGGGACATATTATTCACATAGTCACAGTAGTGACAAATTATTCTTTCATGATAAATTTATTTTATACTGTTTCAAGGCTGTGCTAAAAACGTATACAATGCTAATATATCTGTAACAATTATATTGCATTTTTCCATACTTAATTTTTGGTTTATAATAGTAAGAGTATTTTTTTAATGTCATATTACAATTATTTGGCAATAGGAATATATGCTCCGTCTAATTTTCTTTTATTATTGCAAATAGAATTAAAAAAACTTCCAATCTGATAAATCCCAATGTAGAATGCTTTTTCCAATTTATTGCTCTAAAAGAAGCAATTAAAATAAATTTATTTTAAAACATTTCACATTAACATTAATTATAATAGATATTTTTGAACCCGAGGCATTTATCAAAGTCTATAAGAACGGTGAAGTGGAAAGATTTCTGAAATTTATTATCTATTACATCCTTCAAATGTATAACTTCCCACTCGCAACATGGAATTCTTCATGTATACTTTTCCATTTATTAAAATGTTTATATCAATCTTAATTGTATCTACTGGTCATCGTTAGGAAATTTGAAAAAAACAATTAGTCAGAGCTAGTAACAAAAAAAATTATAGAAAAGGTACCTTTTATTTTTAAAAATATTATAAGCTAGACAAGCTTCAATTTTCAATACGCCTTATATTAGCTTCACTTGGATGTGTGTATGTATATATGAATGCAAAGGAGTCTTAAATTTTAAAATTTTCACCGACTTCTTGACGTCTGAATTATTTTAAATGTTTGCATACATGTAAAGAAGTGATGACAATACAATAATTTCATAATTAAAAATGTTGAAAATACAATTATAGTTTAAAAGAAACTAAAAAAGACATTTGTAACAATATAAACTAAAAAATTAAATTTGCATCCACTTCCAGACGTCCAAATTATCGTTAATATAAATTGTTACAGTTAATTGAAAAAATTTATTTATATCACAGAATACCAAATTGAATTTTTTTCAATTAATTGATAAAATATACAATTTTAAAATAAATTGCAATTTTATTTAATGCTTGGCAGACCTTTTTAAAATAATAAATTTTTAATAATAATGATATTAATCTTAATAATAAAAATTAATATTTTTGTTAATTAATACCTATCGGACCTTTTTACCTGATTAATTTCTAAAAGTAAAACTACCTCACACAGTACCATAGTGTCTTTTTAAAAAAATAAACTTTAGGACTACCTCTGTTAGCTAAAATAAGTGTAATTGACAATTTTTGTTACTTGAGATTTTTTTAGTGAATTTATTTTTACAATGATGTAACAAAATACATGATGTAATAGCCCTTTTTTCAAATAATTTATGATTCCTTCAATGCATAGAAATTGGCCTGAAATTGAAAAATGGTAATTATTGTGGCAGACTTAACAGACTGTTAACGCTATTTTTAATTATTCTGTGGCTAAGAAAAAAATGAAGTTATTAAATTCATTAACATTCCATTGTAGTGAGCAAATTTTGACAAATATGTCTAGATTTAGTAACGCCCATCCCTAATACCATCAATCTAGCATTGATTTTGGTCCAGTTTGAGTCACAGCAAAATTAAAACATAGTAATATTCTCTATATGATAATAAAATACTAAAATTGCTTAAGTCATATTTTATGTGTTGTAAAAAACCAAATGTCCTTGGGTTAATTTAATAAAATTTTTCTACAGTAAATATTCCTTGACATGAACTATTTTTATAATTTTATGATGCAAATAGTCAGTAGGAAGTATTATTCACGCCTACTGACGTTCATTACAGTAAAAATGATTAAGAACAATTTTGTAAATAATATGTGGCAGAATGCTACAAAACCTCGCTACATTCTTTCTCCAGAACAATACGGTTAGTTCCTAAAAAGGGAATGAATTAAAACCTATCTGGTTCATAGGTGAATAGTTTTCCCACAAAGAATAGTTTTCCCATAAGTTGAAGGTTTACCTATCAAGGGAGAAAAATGCAGCGAGGGTAAGAACAAATCGACGATTGCTATTTATAATATAAATTCTGAAAACAAGACTGAATAATATAGGAAATTATAATTAATAAATAATAAACTGAGAATTTTTCCTTTGAAAATATGGTAAAAAAATTGTTTGGTGAAAATCATCATCAAGTTATTATAAAAATTTTCATAAAGTTTAATAACTTTATCTGTTAAGAGTGCCGACGAGCGCCATCGCGTTCGTGCGTGTACTAACTAAATTTGCCACATGCGTAATGGCGCTCGCGAAATCAGTTGCTGTTTACCGCGCGGTAGGGGAGGTCGCTCGCACGCATCGCTAATTTTTTATCTTTCTACGTGTTACATAAAGTTCAAATTATAATATTATTAGTAATTATAATATAAAAAGGATCCAGGAAAAGAAAATTTTTAACTCATAATGTCGGAATACGAAAATAATTAGAGTGAAAATGATCATTTTTCAAGTTGTGAAGAAAGTGATAGTGGGAGTGACATTGTGGTGCGCTCATAATTTGGTGTAATGCAAATTTTGAGTGATAGTGATAATAGTGACGATAACAATTATTTTGCTGATACGGAGGATGTACTGGACTGCGAAAATACGATGTGACCTTGATTTCAGTTTTTATTATAATTTTTGTTCATACTATATATTTCCATAATTTTCTTTGTATTTTATTATGCTTGTACAAGTTTTTGTTAAGAAAACACCGAAAAAATTATTAAAATTGCATAATTTTTGGAAGAGATACAGTTTTTTTTCGAGACAAGGGTGAATTATATCAAAAACAAAAGATTTCTCTGACATTTTTTAAGTATATATGAGTAAAGAACTATGTCACTAAAACGGATAAATAATTTTTGTAATTTCAACAATTTTTATGTTTATCTTCTTTTCACTTTGATAATTTTTCTCATTCTTGATCCAAAAAATATTCTTGATTCTAAAATCTTCTCGTTTTGTTTATGAACTTCATTATTAAGTTTTTTTTTCCTTAATAGAAAGCATGTTCAAGTTTATTTTTTTTTCAAATAATGGGTCTTGACATGACTTATGAGTAATTGCAAATTATCAATATAAGCAATATAAGAGACCACAAAACGTTAAGATACAACGAAATTGTTTATTTAAATTTTCGATTTATATGCAGGTGATGTAAAATTTTATGAAAATAATTTCAAATAAATATTTGTTACAAAAAAGTACAGCCATACCTTATTATATCACAAGGTAGGTGGACACAGCACTTGGAAAATTAAGCCTACCACAATAATATTATAAATAAAGTTTTTCAGGCCAATTGTTTTTTCATAAAAGCAGTCTGATATTATATGAAAAAAATTATAAATAAATATTCTTTAGAAGAGAAAGGTAGCAAATACATCATTATATCATAATGTACATATGGATGCTGCACTTGTAAAATATATAGTAATAATAACATATTGTACACGGACCAAATTTTATGCATAAATAATTGGGTTTTAAACTTAATTTAAAAAGAAAAATGTCTTAACACACTAGTGGCCATATCTTATTGTGTCTAAAAAACATATTCAGGGAGTATATAAAGTTAGATATGTCATATTAATTAGCATATTTTGATCAGCAGTTCAATTCTCATGCATAAAGAAGTCTTAAATTTTATTACTTTTTTAAATAGCTGTTGTTACATTTAGTTTAATTGACTATTGGATAGTGACTACTTCTGATATCCACCTAGTACACGGATTCTGTGCATAAAAAATTAAGTTTGTCATAGCAAAGAACACTTTTCAATGTCAGACCAATTTTAATGAATAGAAGGGATCTTAAATTTTATTTAAAAAGAAATCCACCTAGTATATGAATTCTGCGCATATAAAATTAAGTCTGTCATGACAAAAAATACTTTTTCAATGTCAGACCAATTTTAATGAACAAAAGGGATCTTAAATTTTATTTAAAAACAAAAATCAGAATGATTTTATGTCAGGTACTTTTATTGTTAATAATTGATAATTTTAAAAGGTCTGCCAGGTTAGTACTTAGATATTATAGTATTTTAAAATTATACATTTTTATCAATAAATTGAGAAATTTTAATTTGTTGTCTTATAATGTAAAATAATTTTTATAATTACTTAAATTTAAAAATTCATAAGTAACAACAGTTGACATAGCTTAAAATATTATCTACTTTTTTTCTATCATATTCACTTATTTTTTGGTGTACCAATTTTTGCATTGGGAGCTCGGACTAAACATATTACATTTTTATTATTTGGTTAAACTGTCAGAAATGCTTTTCTTCCATATCATATAAATTCTTTAATATCATCTCTAATCTTTTGTTATTTTTGTGGCATCAAATTCTAAATTATTTAGAAAAGTCCTTAATTCAAACTTACTCTAGTATTTCCGATTCGTTTTCCTCCTCTTCACAAATTTGCATCCACTTATGTACATCCATATATCCTAGTATCATTTGTACATTTTTTATTTGTGGTTTTGTTTTTAGAACGGTAGATAACAGCATTGTAGGACTTTTAACAACATCACTGCACAAGGAATCAATTACAAAACCATTTTTAAATTTTGGAAGTGCAAAATATCCTTGCAAAAGAGTTAAGAGCAAATCCTGTAAATTATTTTAATAGATGTTTAAAATTATTAACGGAGATAAAAATAAATGAGATTAAAATAAATCAAAAATTATTTTAAACAAATTATTTTAAAAAATAAACAGCTTCAAAGCAATATCGACACATTGTCGACATGAGAAACTTTCCTTCATATAACCAAAATGACATACTGCACTGAACTTTTTAATCAGGTTCTAAAGTTGAAGTAAACTGAATTGAAAAATAAGTAAAATTTTTTAAACTTACTTATGACACCGCAGTTTTTATTATAATTTTATAAAATAAATTTTCTATGATAACAAAAATTTTAGAGTAACTTAATTTGTGCAATCACAAATTACTTTTTAGCAGACATACAATCTAAAACCATATGTTTCTATCCAATTAATTATCGATTGCCACATAACTGTAGTGGCTGACTACTGTACTTCTGTATGTTGCTTAGAGACCTACTATACTTACGAGATCTGACATCAGTGGCTATTAATTTGACACAATGTTCAATTTAAACCTATTGCTACTTAAATACTTCTTATTAGTGACAATATTGACCAAAAAATGTATGGACTGAACTAGCACTCAATTTAATTTGAAATCTTTTTTATGTAATAGACAAATAAAGTATTACTTTAAGAAATATTTTTGTAAGAAGTGGATGGTTATGTGAACAGATAAAACTATGTGTTTGCTAATACCTACATTAGTACCCATTTCATTGCTACATTTAGTTTATTCATATCTTACAAATTACATAACTTATTTATTAAATGTTTTGAATAAATTAATGCTATTAGATAAGGTTCTTAACAAATAAAAATATCTATTTATTAATGTACTTTAATGCATACATTTGATATATATGGTGAACTTATTGCTCTGAGAGCAATCTCTCACAGCTAACCAGAACACCATTCAAGTCCCGTTCAATAAGCAGTCAAAAATCGAACCCCAGAGGTACACCGTGCCATCAAAGAACATATGCCTTGTGATCAATACAACACACCGTGCCGACAACATGCAATATTTGACATGGTTCAAAATTTGAGCATATCATTACTAGATGAATAGTGACTAGCACTAGTAACACATAATTTAATGAATGTTTCTTCCGTTTCCTATATTTTATAGTTAATGATTAAAATGTGTTTAGCTCTAAAATATATAATAGAAGATTATGTTAAGGAAATAAGATTAGATGCATAATTTACAAGTAGAAATGACTTGGTTTGAGTTGAATCGTAAACTAGTTTATTTGAAATTGCTAGTAAAAAAATGTTAATGTGAAAGCAGCCAAATGGAGAAAATAAATTAAGAGAATGTCACACATTCTCTTAATTTATTTTATCAGACTACTTTACGTGTAATTGAAAATCTTTTACGTTCATCTCTAGATTATATATGATGTAAATTTTGTGCCATAGCAATAGACTAACCATCCCCAAAACAGGCCCAAGCTGTATAACACATTATGATTACTTATGTGCAATGGATTACTCAGTGGTAGGTGAAATAATTTATAGGCTAAGAGTATGTACAACACTTACTATTGGTAAAATTATTTGGTTGGGATCAAATTTTATGGTTGAAGGAGTAGATGTTAAGTTCCTCTTCCCTTTGTCGCTTGATTTTGATTTTGGATGCGTGGCTTGCTTTGCAGCGCTTAAAATTCTTAATTTATTACTCATTAATTCCACTTCATCACCATCATCTATAATGGATGAATTTAAAAAAATATAATAGTTACACTTCTTCATTCTTTCCTAGGTAATTTAGTTTCAATTCGTATTAAGATTAACGTAAAATCATTTATTATGATTAACGTAACACCATATTATCATGATTAATGTAACTCCATATAAATAAAAATTAATTGTGTTTCTATACATTTAGACATTTCATAACATAAACTAATTCAAATAATATTACATGTTTCCTTTTGCATTCTAGAACTTGTCAGTTATATATTTCTAGGGTTGAGCAGTATTTGAATTACTTGCAATTGAAATACGTATTTGAAATACAAATACGTATTTGATATTTGTATTTCATTTACTTGCCTAAAGTGTAATTTGTAATTGGTATTTCAAATACCTGATGCCGAAGTATTTTGTAATTAGTATTTCAAATACTTATGACTACAAAATATACTTTAACATAAATACATGTAGTGATCCTTTAAATGAAAAGTAAATTGACTCATACCATACATAAACTAAAAACACAAGACTCTAGGGCAGTACATGTCAATATTTGAAGTTAGCAACATTGTACGTCAATTGTCATCATTTATTTGATCGTTTTTTCGGCTTGGTGTTTCGGTTTCCGTTCTGTTCACGTTTGCGGTATTTTACCATGGATGATGAAATTCATTCTGCATCTACATTACATCTACGATGCCGGATGATGGCAGCAATGGAGCAAATCTAGGGAATACTGTGATATATGCACAAATTTTAACTGGAGGGAAGTATCTCGCAGCAATCAATCGCGGCGTTCACGGCAATAATAATGACCAAGACAACGTCCAGGCAATGTGCTTTAAATGTAAAGCCACTATTAAAGGTAGCTTAAAAGCTACCAGCAACTTCATATTGCATTTATTGGTAAGAAAAAGAAATGATATGAAACACATTAACCTTATGTTGTTATTTTGCAAATTATGAAAATAAATTTTTGCACAGCACTGCGTTTATATTATAACTTACTTTGTTAAATGTTTGGGCTCGATAAGATGATTATTTTCTCATTAAGTCATAAAACCCCTTAACCTAAAATAAACAAACTACTTACATGAGAATGCGTCCTAGTTTAGTTATTTAATTGCATTGTTCATGCTGCGAAATGCTATTATTTTATTATTTTCAGAGAAAACACCTTGATATTCTATTAAACTTTATTTTAAAATGGAAAATGATAATGAAAAGCTCAGAAAAACTAGGTAAAAACATAATTAATTACGTCATACAAATTATGAAACCATTAAGTAATGTTGAGGATCGCAAATTTTGTAAAGGTTTTTATGGATCTTCCGCAAAAGGTAATTGTAATGTTAAAACGAACATTAGGGAGAAAAATAGAAATATCCCAAAAAGAAACCAAGGAAAACTTTTTGGAAAACTTATTGAGTAATGTGGAGTATGTCTCCACCACTGCAGATATATGGTCCACTAAATTATAGATTATGTATGGTCCACTAAATGATAGTTGGCTTTATAGATTATGTACCTAATTTTTTCTGAAGATTTGAAGGTAAAAAAAATATATATTACTTTATATTATAAGTTACAGTTTTACAATGTATTTTTTTAAATAATGTTCATAATTTGTGAAACATGCATTTAATCACATTAAAAACACAATGTTTCTAAGTGTTTTTAATGTGATTAAATTTACACCACATTACTTTTTCTTATGTTTGATTTGTTTTCATTATGAAAAATTAAATGGTTCATGGTGATGGATGCACCATGTAATGATTGTTTATACTTTGATATTTATATTTATATAAAAATAATAGTAATGTTGAAGTTAATTTGACTTTTACCAATTGTGTTTTAAATAATAAATAAATATTTTTAGATACTATTGCTGCTGTAGAGGAATCAACATCTGCCTTGGATGTTTTTTATGATGAGGTATTATTACCAGTAAACATTACAGAAGATGAAACTAGAGAGTTACATTTGCCAAGGCAGCTCAGATGTGCCAGACACAGTTTAATTCTTTTGGCAACTACAGACATCAATAATTTCATAAAAGATTTCCATGTTAGTTGGTTTCACTATTCAGCAGTTGCTAAATGTACTTTGTTGTGCAGATTATATTATAAGTCAAGAGGGCCCAATTCGGCTGAAGTTATAAAAGACTGTCTTGGACATCAGTTAATTTTACCTTATCCCACAAGATGGAACTCTCTTTATGACTCTATAGTGCAGCTAATGAAAAGTAAATCAAAATTAAATTAATTGTTTGATAAGTTGGGCAAGACTAATAGTTTCTCGGCTATAGAACTGGAGTACTTGGAGGAATTCATTGAAGTATTGAAACCAGTTGTTACAGGTCTGGATTACATTCATGGCAACAATTGTTACTACAGAAAACTCCCACCTACTTTAATGTCTATAACGACAAGATTAGATCGCCTGCAAGATCGAAATTTGAGGCATTTTACTGGAATTGAACAAAAACAAAAAGAGAGCTTACAAAGATTTTACAAGTTTTGTAAACTGTCATCAGAAGTACAAGTTTTTTAAACTGGCACCCCAGCTACAAAATGTGTTGGTTGCCAGACATCATAATTCCCGATGAGAGGCAAAGGATTCAAAATCTTGCAGTTAATGCCTTGGAGGCAAATTACAAAAACTGTGAAGTAGTGCCTGGGAGCAGCAGGAGTAGCTACAGTACCGGTAAAGAAAACGATCATTTTATTGTTTCTGGAATAGAGATAGTGATCAACCACAGGCATTAAAAATGGAGTTAGAATTAATCAGCTTCCTAAGCGAGAAAAGCAAAGAGCATAGTGATCAAGTATAGTTAATACTTGATCACTATTCAAATATCAAAAGAGTGTTCATACAATTTACCACAAGTTTGTGCTCATCAAGACCTGTAAAAAGATTGTTTTCTTCAGTAGGTTTCATTCATTCCCCAGCAAGAGGCTGTTTGTCTGACGGTACATTTAAAAACCTCATCTTCATAAAGAGAAATTCGTCTTTCGTGGATTATTAAACGATTCCCCACGTTTTTAATACACGAAAAAAGAATTTCCCTTCGTAAACACAGAGTTCAGATTTATGATTAAAATAATATAAGTGATATAATAATTATTGGATACACACATAGCTTTGTGACAATATACTCATTACTTATTTTAAATTATTAGACAGTCAATACAGTAATCTATTATGTCTTTTCTATTAATTTAGAACTTATAACTAACTAACTTTTCTGTCAATATTGTAAGTATTGGAGTGACGACTAACAACATTTCAAAATCTCTATAATGTACCTATAAGCAGCAACTTTGGTCAGTTAAGTCTTACTCAATTTAAAATTGTAACCACAACTGGTCATGGTACCTGAATAGTGCTCTGCATGTGTCAGTATTTATTTCAACGTTACTGAATATATTGTCTATTGGGTGTAACCCGTTGTGGTTACAACTTCAGACCTCCATCCATGCCGGCACAAGCCTCACACCTGACAGCGAGCGCTGCTTAGCAACCAGTGCACCGCATGGTGTGCTGACTGCTAATGTTTTAGTAATAAGCTTAGTTACCCATATTTTATTAATTGATGTTTTACTATAAACTATGCAGTAGAATCAGACCAATTTTGATGCCTAAGTATGGCACAGGAAAAAAAAGTTGAAAAAATGCATTTATTTAAGATTTCTTGTATAGGGTCTCGTTGGAACCCTTTGGGTACAGAACCCTAATTAACTTTAATTAAACTGACAAATGGTGATAAATTGTTACTTTTCATAGGAAATTTTGAGTTCAAATTAATATACGAATATGAATATTAATGTAAACCAAACTCTTCTGTTGTATAATAATAAAGTAATATACCATGTATATACTTATTCATGAATATTGGAAGTTGTCTTGGCGACTTGCCATGTTTCACACCTATCGAGTAGGAACTAGGCAATTCATAACCCAAACAAACTTATTAAACTTATAACTAGCTAATGAAATTCAAACTAGTCTAGTTATTATTAACCTACCATATTAAAAAAATAGTTTACCTTCATTAGTTTCTTGAGTGGACGTGCTATCCTTTGTTACAGTTTTTTCATATTCCCTAGAGAGATCATCAATAAGATGGCAAAGCGTCTCTTTACTAAAGCAGTCCATTGTGACAAGAGCTTCCGATATGGCTTGATCAATATTTACAACTGGCAACTTCAACTGTTTACCTACAGCATATGCCATTTCCATACACTCAATTTCTAAAATATATTAACATTTTACGTTACATATTATAATACAATATTTCATAATCATTTTTTATGCGTGTTTCCTTCCTTAGTCCTTACTTATTATAGAAAGTCTTAATGTCCATCATAAGTAGTTTAAGGTCAAATACCTTTAATAAGTATAAAAGTTTGAGTGTTTTGTTGTTTTTTGTTAGTATTATAAAAGTTTGAAATAGTATGATCAACTAGATCAGTTAATTATATGGCCTCCGCATTTGCTACAATGTCTAAAGATAATATAGAGAAAAAGATAAATGAAATAATTGATACCATTTACTATATTTTTTATGAAATAATTGATACCATTTCCCATTGTTATAATAATTACAGAATTATCTCAAATATTTATAAAAAATGTTATGCCAACCGAAAAAACAGTAAAATTGAGAAGTCTTCTCCTACCTGGGAATAATAAATAATGACTCCTAGACTAGAAAGTACAGAGTTAAAAATGCGTGGTTGTTTCATGTTCTGTAGTATTATAGTTTGGAATTATTTGTCAGATCAAACAAAAAATGTCAATACTCACTTAAGAAAAATGTGCACAATAGAAAAAACTAAAATAAGATATTAATGCTAGAAAGAACACTTTTCACAGATTTGTGCCTTCTGAAAAATATTTAAATTATATAATTTTTAAACTAATAAAAAAACAAATCCATGTAGAAGCCACGGTCAAATAATTGAATTGTATTATATACGAAGGTAACACACAAATATACCTGTCATTGGACCTCCATGAAAAATTAAGATCACACCAAAAGTATCCATTTTGTCTTGTGGTGTTTTTGGATGCCTTTCTTCAAAAACCTCTTCCAAAGGATCACGGCCTCTCTGACGCAAGAGATCCAATTCGTCTATTGACACAATATCAGTTATAATAAAATGATATTTTAAAACACATAAGCAATTATAAATTTATCATATAGATTTTACCTTAGGCATCACTGATCTGGATTAAAAAATTTTCAATTATGTATTAAACATATTTTAACAATTTACTCAATCTCTTGCTTTGTGATATTTAACTGAAATATTATCGGGGGTTCTTCCACTCTACAAAATCTAAATTAAAGCTGTATTTCCTCTCACTCTTCAAACAAGTTTTTTTAGTCAATATACTATATAGATATGTACTGCATATATTAGTTTGAATTCTAAGCAAACAGTCAATCAAGTTCAATTAAATCTATACACTAATTTTGCATGTGATACACGCATATTGGACGTGATACTACAACATTTTTCCTAATTATTATGCTTGTTTATTATTTTATTAAATGCCCATCAGCTGATGAATAGTCAAAATGATTCTGAGATTTAAAAAGGTGTGGTCTGAAATTGTCAATTTCATTTTACAAGGGATGAAACTTACTTTCTGTATAATGATATTCATATGTACATAATATTTTTTGAATTTTATAGAGGACTTTCCTATGATAATTTCATTTTGATATTATTAAGATAAATATAATGAAAAATAGACAGAAAAGTAGATTGAAACTATAATTAACAAGTGCAACAAATTATAATCTACTTTCTTTATACTTTCCGCTGACATTTTGTTTCCTTATTCATTTCAATATTATGAATTTAAAAACATGTATCCGTGTTTGCCAGTAGTGCAGAGGTAGATTGAAATGAACAAATACTCTTCATTTTCGTTCTCTAATTCACTGACATTTTTTTTATTTGCCAAATTTGACTTACTGACAAATACAAAAGCTTACATTAAATAATTTAACACATAAGTTCATGAGTTGTTTAAAATGTCTATGAAGGAATAGTTTTATTAATATGCTACTATAATTACTACTACTATAATACATTTGTAACATACATATTGACAACACTTTTGTGAATTACACCTTTGAAAGTCAAATAAACTCGGCTAAAGTAAGGTAAGAGATTTGAAAGCAAATTCGTCAAACATTTTATTACATAACATTTAACTAAATAAAATTATAAGTTTAAAAAAACAAAAGAAAATAATAAAAACATCCACAAGCCAAAAAATATGAGAAACACCTCATCAAATTTTTACATTTTATGAGGCGTTTCTTCTTTTCCATCATTTTATACACCCCTGTATTGATAATGAAATTGCAATTAAACGGTCTATATCTTATTTGCCAAATACATTAAGTAATTTAGATACTGTCTGATGATAAAGAATTTTATCTACACACACGTATGTAGAAAACATTAATCTCCTTTATTGAATACATGCGAGTAATAAAATGCATGAGAAGAAGAAATATTTTCAAGAAATTTGTTCACTAATCTAATTTACTCCAGTATAATCAAAATAATCTGTCCATTCTATGTTTATTTGAAATGTAATAATGATTATGTGATAAGTTTTCTGGTCTGAAAAAATATATAACATTTTTAAATTAAAATTTTGCATTGATAATATCTTATATATCCATACAGACTTTAATGCAGATATGTTGCTTTGAACCATATGTAAAAAACTAGACTCTACGAAAGTCTTGCATTATATCTAATTTAGCAAAAACTTCAAACATTTCTCTTCTTAACCGTTTGAGTGCCGACGAGCACCATTGCGCTCGTGCGCGTACTAACTAAATTTGCCACAAGCGCGATGGCGCTCGCGAAATCAGTTGTTGTTTAGCGCACGGTAGTGGAGGTCGCTCGCACGTATCGTTAATTTTTTATCTTTCTAACATAAAGTTCAAATTTTAATTTTATTAGTAATTACAATATAAAAAGGATCCAGAAAAAGAACATTTTTAATCCATAATGTCGGAATACGAAAATAATTAGAGTGAAAATTATTGTTTTTCAAGTTGTGAAGAAAGTGATAGTGGGAGTGACATTGTGGTGCGCTCACAATTTGGCATAATGCAAATTTTGAGTGATAGTGATAATAGTGACGTTACGTTAACAATTATTTTGCTGATACGAAGGATGTACCGGACTGCGAAAATACGATGTGACCTTGATTTCAGTTTTTGTTATAATTTTGTTCACAATATATATTTCCATAATATTTTTTGTATTTTTATTATCCTTGTACAAGTTTTCATTAAGAAAACACCAAAAAAATTATTAAAATTGGATAGTTTTTTTACGAGACAAGGGTAAATGACATCAAAAACAAAGATTTCTTTGGCATTTTTAAGTATATATGAGTGGCACAAAAACGGTTAAATAAGTGGCTTTATACATACCAGTCAGAAGTTCACCTTCCGGTTTAATTTTTATTGACGCAGTCGACATTGCTGTTGAAGATGTTCTTGAAGTAATTTTTGTTTTGCGGCTGTAAACAATTATATAATGGAAGTAAATAGAGTGCTGCTAATGATACAGTAAGAGTACTGGTAAAATAACCATGAATTTTGCAGTATAATAGTAGCACTGACTATTGTTAGTCTGCAGTAAAATAATGCTGGTGCTCAAAGTGCCCCAAAATAATTATCACTCATCATTGTTTTTGTTTAGAATTGAGATTAGTATGTTGTGTGCTCTTGTGATTGTTATAAATTAATATATCATTAGAATGAGTGAATTTACATTTTTTTTAAAAATTCAGAAACTTATGACAAAGTGTATGGAATAAAAAAACTTGGATGGCTGTGTGAATCGAGATGTTCGCAATATTCAAATTATGAAAAAAGTTTATCAATATAAATTTAACAATTGTTGTCCAAAATCAAAATATTACAATGTAACATTTAGGTGTTCAATAAACAATTTTACCACCAAAGAATTAATTTTACAAAATAATTTTACCCCTAAAGACAATTGTTCAAAGAGTACGAAGATTAAATTTCTATTAGATTAATAAAAATTGCAGTTTGGCAAGGCAAGAATGCCACACTTTTTATTTATTGCCAAAGCAAGGGAGGTTAGATTTGCAAGAGAAATATCAAGTTAAAAATTTATTAATGTTAAAATGAAATAAAAAGCTCTTACAGGCTTACCTACAGAACAGGTCTATTCAACTAAGTAATATTAGTAATTTAAAAATAGCAGCAGGGGTCCACTACAAATTTGGGGAATGCCCTCTAGTTACTAGATATTAATAACAGTATAGTACATGTTGCACTTGATGAAGACAGTAAACAAACATTATGAATGCAGTCTTGTTTCGTAGCATATTCCTAGTTGCTGATGTCAGATGGCACTTATATATTAAATAACTTCTATATGCCAATGTATGTACAAAAGTTCAAAAAATCTGTTGAAATTTTTATAGTTACAGAATAAATTAATGCCATTATTAGCCACATTATTTAGGGAATGTAACTCCAAATGGGCTTTTGTTAAAAATAAAGAAAAGTCTGTTTTTGATGCAGAATATTCTGAAACATCCCTTGAACTATGTATGTTCTATATATTGAAATCTATTCGAAGTACACTACCGGATTAGTCTATGAATACATGCAGCAATGAAATAAAAAACTGTCTAAAATTTCAATAAAATTATAATGAAGTCGCTTAAATTGTAGAAGAGTTACTGATAGAAGACCTGGTTTCAGAGATATTTAGTGAAGAGGTAAGAATAAAAGAACAAGAATAGATTTTCAGGTAGAAGCCACAGTAACGGAATCAATAAGTGAAGAAGTTATAATAACAAGACTATCCAAGAAGAAAGAAATCGAAGGAATATTACAAGAAACAAACACTGTAACGCATGATATTCATATTTAATCTCAAAATTCAAAACGAAGACTAAAATTATATAAATAATATAAGAACATGAATATTTCCTAAAATAATCAAAATTAGCAACGCTCGGATGTTCACAATGTTCACATTGAACTCGGAGTAAGAAAAGTTATTAGAAATTTATTTCGTATTTTTTTTCTTTTTCCTCTCAGAGCTCTATGAGCATATAGTTTACTAAAAACACTAATAGATGGCGTTGGCAGCCAATCGGTTCCGCCAGTTCTGATGTTAACGTGTACAATGAATATAAACTAAAGATTCTTTTTTATTTGTGTCAGATTGAAATGAAACCCAGCCTAAATATTAGTCCAAGCTAATCTAATTATATCATTGAGAACTGCATCTAAATACGGTTCAGCAGTTGCTGAGATTAGCATGCACAACGAAGGTACACACAGATAAACTGGCAAATAGATAAACAAATGGATAATAATAAAATAATATAAAAACATGAATATTTCCTAAATTGGTAAATTTGCTTACTGTAAAAAAAAGAAGAGAGTGATAGAAAGTATTACATTAACTGTGAGGACAAACAGATAAACCGGCAAATAGATAAACTATATGATAATAAAATAATATAAGAACATGCATATTTCCTAAATTGATAAATCTGCTCACTGTGAAAAAAAGAAGAGAGTGATAGAAAGTATATATTAACTGTGAGGGTATAACATTAACTGTGGCTGGAATGAAAAAGTCTGAAAAACATCCATAGAAAGATAAAGGGTTTTTGTCATTGATTATTATTGATATGTATATAGTTAACACATAAAGTAATAAATTGGTTTAGTATTACTTATGTTATTTCTTTTATTTGAACCTCTGGTCCCTGTACTAAAGTAGACGCTTTTGCTCTGTCTTGATCTTATTTGTACAATATCTACCAAAGCCATCTTATATGGTTTATATATTTAAAATTCATTGCATAACTTAAAACAGTTCCACATAATTCTTTTGTTTTGAGAAAGAAAACCATCGTCTAACTGTTCATTTGGTACATGAGTTAATTAGACACAATTTAAAAATTAAGTTACAACATGTAGCAATTTATTATAATGGACTATAAAAGCTGCAAGTTTACGGCACTTTAACCGATTGTACTAAGTTACCACTGACAGTACTTTATACACTTCCCAAGCTCGAGTAGAACACACTCTACGAGTGTTCCATACAAATTTCAGCACTTAACATAAATATATAATTTAATACAAAGAATTTCTATTAAACTATTTAAAAAAATAAATTTTTCACAAATTAAATATAATGCCTATTATATTTTCATAGGTGTAAAAACACGGTCCATATTTTAAAAATTATAAGATTTATGATAATTGCTATAGTTTTCCTGTAATTTTCTAGTCAGATTTCACCAACTTTGCTTTTTTCATGATTTTTGGTTCAGTAATTTTGAAAACAAGTGAAAAAAGAATGCTTTATTTACGCATACATTTTAAAATAACTTTTTAAATATGTAATTTAAAATTATACATAAAAAACATATTTTTGTATTCCTCATAACATGCTCTTTCAAGTGATACCCCACATAAGAAATAAAGCTAATAAAATGTTTTAGCACTTTATTTACCCACCTCTTTAATTCTTATGCGAATATTTTAAAAAAGTTAGCTAGTGCAAAATATGTGCAGTTTAAATATTACTATGTCAAATTTGAAATTTCAACTTTGTATGGTTTCTAAAAAAAATCGACTGTGAAACACAGACATGAGGATGACCTTATAAGGATTCCGTTTTTCAGCTTGAGATATGGAATACTAAAAAAGATTGTATTAAATTTAATTCTTTAAGAAAAGTATTCTAAATAATACCTATGTCCTGAAGCAGTTTTTCTTTTTAAAACTTGAAAGCTTTTTATACTTTTGGATGCGGATCTGTCAGTAAGTGGACTAGAATAAAAAAAATGAATTATTTAATATATTAAAGAAAAATTGAAATATACATAAGCACTTAATGGCATTCTGATGTTAAATTATTATAGCAACATGGATTTTGTGGGTTCCTGAATAGAAAATGAGATAATGAATAAAATTTTTTTTTTCTAATCTCGTTCTTCAAAAGTGTCATGCAGTCTCAAAAAATGCCTTAATTCAGTGTGACGAAATTAGTACGTCTCCCGTGATTTTAATTGTACAATTTTTGGGAGCAATTTTTACCAAAACTAAACGGTAAACATTTTTACATTTTTTCAAAATGTTAATATAACGTCATTTAAATCGACTTAGTTTTTTAGACAATCATTTTTTAAATAAAATGAAGTGTGTACTTTTGTATGTACCTATAAACTCGATTGTAAAAATTTTGTGAGCGATTTTTAACAAAACTAAACAGTAAAAAATTTTTTAATCGACAACACATTTTACACAACAACTAACACATTAAGTTTCATGCAATATGGTGCATTGCATGAAACTTAATGTTGTAACACCAGATTCAGAATGATATGACATGACACGGCATACATCTTGTCATTTGAATATTCAACGATACGAGTGTTATTTCATAGAATATCAACTACAGTAGTATTTAATAAATTCAATGTTTATGCCAGTTTTTTGATGATACTAATTAATTTGGTATTTTTTGTTAATTTTTTTTCATGGGGCTTCTATTTACAGGAATGAAATATTTAAACACAATTATGATTGAAAACATTTTGAAAATAGAATATGTTTTATTAAAAATAAATAACTTCTCCATAGTAAAGGTACAAACTGAAAAATGTTATTGAACATTTTCATCTTATACTTTCAAGTATTATATTTGCTATATCAATTGACCCACACTTCTGTGTAATAAAATGAAGCTCACCTCTTTATTCTGTTCGTAGCGGTGTGGTAGAAATCAATTATAATCTGAGGCCAATTTTGCCCAAGTTCCCTTCTTGGAATAAGTAATTCCGTTTTTTCTTTGTAGTACAATTTGAGTAAATCATAAATCTTTTCTTCCTCAATATAACTTCTAAAAGGGAAAAATGCTTACAATCAGTTAAAATTGTGTGAAAATGTACTTTTATGAAAATATAAAGTAATGAGATAATGGTAAATATTATATGCTTATTATCATATAATCTGGATGAAATAGTGTTTTCGTACAGAAACAATTTTTAACATATTGTAATCATAACTGATAATCATTAACGTTTTATGCTAATTTTTATCCTAGCTCTACTACCCTTTTCTCATCTATCACACTTATACTCGAATGTTTGGAAACAAACCAATTTGAAAGTTAAAATATGGTTGGCACAAATATATATAGAATCAGTTTATGACTATTTACAAAACTTATTGTACCCATAATATTATTAAAAGATGGGAATAAATGGACAATCCATCATCTTGCAAACTTAGAGGCGTAAAATATTTTAGAAAAGTATTCAAAATTAGCAATGCCCGCATGTTCGCAATGTTCATATTGAACTTGAACTGAGAAAAGTTATTAGGAATTTATTTCGTTTTTCTTTTTCTTTGCATATAGTTTACTAAAAACGCTAGTAGATGGGGTTGGCAGCCAATCGGTTCCGCCAGTTCTGATGTTAACGTGTACAATGAATATAAACTAAAGATTCTTTTTTATTTGTGATCAGATTGAAATGAAACCAAGCCTAAATATTAGTCCAAGCTAATCTAAATATATCATTGAAAACTGCATTTAAATACGGTTCAGCCATTGCTGAGATTAGCATGCACAACGAAGGTGCGCTCAAACAGATAAACAGTCAACAATTCTAAAAATTGCTGTTTTATGCTTAGTAACATGCCTTTAGTGGGTAGAACTTAGTTTTACTTAAAAATATTGAATGTACAGACTCATTTTTTTTAAGATTTTAATATATGTATAGAGGTATAAAATGTATGAAGGAAAAAACACATATTTACTTCATGATATATGTATGAGTTGTATATATAGGTCCAGCAGCTACAACGATCCAGTTCAATCGACGTAGAAGAATCTTCTATAGTCTTTATATACAAGTATATAAAGACTAGTTTTAGTACACTATGTGTATACATTATTTGGTTTCAAGATAATGAAACACAAAAACATTGTGATTTGTTATTTCTTTTCAAATAAATGTTGGTATTATTTTGCAGTTTACAATAAATATTTTATACATATTTTACGGTGTTTTTTTATAATATTATTATTATAGATATTTTTAGTTTTTTGCACATCATGCAAAACGGATCTTTGTTTAAATAAGTAATTGAACATGGTTTCTTAAATAAAAATATTTGTATTGAAGAGGCCATATATAAACGTACGTAGTACGTTTATATATGACCTCTTAGAGTAGTAGTAGTAGTGTGTTTACGTAGTGACAATATAAATTAATCCAAGTACATAACTAGTATAACATAATTATTTGTGATACTTATTATTTATATGTTCACACTAATTACATTTATTAATATTTGGTACATAGTATTTATTTTACATATATTAATATTTAGTAGAAATTAATAATTATTAGAACATACTTAAAAGATCTATTCGATCGATGTCTATTGTTAAAACGCGCTTAAGGTAAATAATTTTTATTAACTTTTCAGTCCTTCAAAACAAAGTTCATTTTTTAAGTTTTACTTTTCTCTTAAGGTTAATGTAACATCAAAATCTCCTGAATCCATATGCATATTATATAGATTCAGGAGATTTTCAAAATATCAATCACATTTCTTTATTAACTGTACCACAGCGCATAGACACTGACAGAACACTTATTTGGTTGTGCATTTACCAATGTGGAAGTGCGAGGTGTGAACTAACATCCCTAATGGAAACAAATGGAAATATGCTCAGTGCTTTCAGTTTTATTTTCAAATATTGGCATTTTTTTGTATCATTATTTTGTCTTGTATTAAATTTAATATATTATTGAGTCTTTTTTTCAATGCATTATTGTGTTATTAGGAGTATTATTTTTTAAGCTTTTTTATGCTTTATTAATAATAACGCTGATGTATCCGAACCAAGTGGAGTGCTAAACATTTTGCTTGCCAATGAAAAAATACTCTTAAGCAGAACTCGAAGGAGAAAAACATGTCGATAAATGTATAGAAATACACATAAAAGAATAAACCCAAGGAAAAGCATATTTATAAAAAATATATGGTGGGACAAATGGCCAAAATTACCAGGATTGTTCTTAGCACAGATTCAGGACAGTTTTAGAATACAAAAAGAAGGATACCTCAGCTTACCTTTATCTCACCCTCTAAGTTAACAAAATTTTAAAAATTGGATGACCTCAACTTAATGTGCTGCCATATCACTGTGAACTAAACCAGTTGAGATAATCTGGGCACAAATGAAAGAATATGGGGCGAAAGAAAATATTACTTTTAACCGTTTGAGTACCGACGAGCACCATCGCGCTTGTGCGCGTATTAATTAAATTTGCCACGAGCGCAAATGTGCTCGCGAAATCAGTTGCTGTTTAGTGCACGGTAGGGGAAGTCGCTCGCATGCATCGCTAATTTTTTATCTTTCTACGTGTTACATAAAATTCAAATTATAATATTATTAGTAATTACAATGTAAAATGGATCCAGGAAAAGAAAATGTTTAACCCATAATGTCGGAATACGAAAATAATTCTAGTGAAAATGATCGTTTTTCAAGTTGTGAAGAAAGTGATAGTGGGAGTGACATTGTGGTGTGCTCACAATATGGCGTAATACAAACTTTTAGTGATAGTGATAATAGTGACGATAACAATTATTTTGCTGATACGGAGAATGTACTGGACTGCGAAAATACGATGTGACCTTGTTCACATTATACATTTCCAGAATTTTCTTTGTATTTTATTATCTTTGTACAAGTTTTTATTAAGAAAACACCGAAAAAATTATAAAAATTGGATAATTTTTTGGAAGAGATACAGTTTTTTTGCGAGACAAGGGTAAATGTCATCAAAAACAAAAGATTTCTTTGGCATTTTTAAGTATATATGAGGAAAAAACCATGGCACTAAAACGGTTAAATTAAACAATGTCGAAAAATAAACAGAGGCAATTTCACTAATAAGCCCTGCACTACGGCAGAAATATATAAACAATGTGCTCAAGGAAGAGATGCGAATGGCAGAGCTTGATAACATCAAATATGATGTAATAGATAGATTTATAACAACTATTGGAATTCAAAAAAATTCACATTGAGCTCTGCGACTTTAAATTAGGATACTGCTCGTGATACAGGCGTGTCAACCAAAATTCGCAAAGTTCATTGTGATGTGATTGTTGCACTATGGTGTATTTTTTTTCTGTGAAATGTTACTGTATTTTGGGTATTTTTATACATTAATGTGTATTTTGTGTTTTAAGTTCATTGTGATGTAATTATTGCATTGTAGTGTATATTTTTTTCAAAAATATTAGTGAATTTTGTGCATAATTATGTTCATTTTATGTTTTCAGTAATCGTTTTACTACAGTGTATTTCTTCTGTGAAAAATTATTATTTTGATACAATAACATGTAATACATGTTTTAAATTCGTACTGATTTAATTGTCGCACGGTAGTGAATTGTTTCTTTGAAATATAAGTGTATTTATATACATTAAGTATATGTTATATTCTTAATAAATTATTTTAATAATTAAATTTTCCGTATCTTAACTTTCATTTAATTAAACTACTATTACTAGTATACGTAGAAAGTAAAAAATTGTTATATGTAAGTATACTAAAGCATATACTAGATAGAGTAATTATAGTTGATGAAGTTGATTTACTAGTAATGTTTTGGCTACTAATAATGTTTTATATTTGCCAGTAAAGTTTGGCTACTAATAACATTTTAAAATTGCCATGTTATAAGACTATCAGTCTCAAGCCTGCAAAAAGTACAAGAGTTTGTTCGAAATTCGTTGGTACTATAATAACATTTTTAGGTAATTGTTATGTTCATAAATTATTTAAAAGATTCCATATTACTTCATTGAATTTCTCTTAAATATAAAACATAGCCTATATAATATAAGTTACATATGTATAATAGAAAGTTTTAGCTGACTAAATAATTCATGATTAAAAAAATTAACCTTGATATGACTAAATTTTTCAGTTTAAAGTTATGTTTTTGGTCAAATTTCTAATAGAATGTGAGTCAGACAGCTTACATATTAATGATAATCTATAATAAAAAAATGTATTTCTAAATGTCCTGTCAGAAGAATGTTTTCATTTCTGAAGTTGAAAGTCCAACAGGAATTTCCATTCAACAGAATATTTATTATTGTCCGATAAAAGGTTTGAAGAAAGAGTTATTATGAAGAGTAATTTAAAATTCCTTAAAAAATTAAAAATAAAGTGATGATTGTAAATTGTTTTAAGTCTTTTGTTAATGCTACTGTCATCGTGTTACCATATTTATCTATTATTGCCAATACATAAGGAGTTGATTAACAATATTTTCATGATTTTTGTAATATTTTTTTATGAGTAGTATATTTTCATGGTTTTTGTAATATTTTTATATGTTCGTAAATTAGTTTCCGACAACAAAATTTCGTTTCAGCTATAGCTAATGAATAGAAGTAAAACTACATTAATCATTAAACGGGACTACTGATTGAAATTGTCACTATTAGTTATGATTAAAGGGTTTAGATATTAGTTTTTAACTATCAGTCATGATTAACACAAAGCCAATAACTGTATATGTGTACAGAAGATAAGGGTATACCAAAAAAAATATATCTTTTAATCACAGATATGAAATAAATTCATTTTATATTACTAACATGAATACAAGAAAAAGATATACAATACCTGAACTGTCAAATTGGTTAGTTTTTAAATATTCCGTTTTGAAAAGAATAGAGAGTATAAAATCAATTGATTTGGATAGACAAAAGTAATCTCCATTCCAAATAAGACAAATGCAAGTTTAAAATATAGTTCACTTACAATCCATTATGTAGAAATACTAATTCAACAGGAAATGAGCATGGATTCATTATTCCAAAAAATATGTCTCGAGATTTACCCCAAGGCAATGTTGGTTCAAAGTCAATACTAGGCCCAATCACTGCTAAAGTAGGCTGCTGCCCTTCGCCATATACAGGTATTATCAATTTATTGGGATTCATATGAAACTGAATGGCAATATATGCATTAAATTTTCCCTGTAAAATATAATAAAACAATTTTTTTATCTTATAATATTTTTGCAAAGTTGTCTTTGAGGTGCAATATTCCGAATGAAATCATTTTGCTAAAGAGTCACTTTGTCACAAACAAATCACTTTGGTTATGACGAAACAGTCAAGGATTATAGATAAATGTTGGTTTAAAATTTATAACAAATTATATTAAACTTATGTATCTAATCTACACGGCTCTATACAATATTTTAGCAACATATATGTATATAATTTTTTTAAACGTAAAATAATTTTCAAACAGTCATAAATTATAGTTCGTAGGAATTATTACATACATACGTTCGTCGTCTTATTGCTGTAGTACAAGACACCCAAAAAAAAGATATAGAATGAAAAATTCCCATTCTTCAAGTTAATGAATACAGGAGATTCTTGAGATTAAAAGTGTTGCATTATTTTTGCCTGTATGTATACAAGTAGAAATAAAGCAACACTTTTTTTAAGCTATTAAGGAATGAAGTGCTATTTATGGACTAATTCTACCAAAATTTTAAAAAAACAAAACATACAAAACACCAAGCCAATTTACAGATTTAACAAAAATATTGGGTATGTGGGATACCATAAGAACAAATGATTATAAAAAGCATACAAACAATAATGAATACAAAATATAAAATCGAATAAACATCACTCTAACTGATATAAATGATCAATCATGAACAACCAAGTAACAATATAATCCAATTCTAGAAGCGGTCAGCAAAGCAGAAAATATATCAAAACCGAGTGTGCCTCATAATATTGTGTTTTTAGAAGATTGCATTTCTTCACGTCTAAATTGAACGCTCGCAAAATGGTTTTATTACTATCTGCCCTATAGTAATTTATAAGAAACAATTAAAGTTAGCTACAACAGGAGGATGCTAATTCAATACATCGGAGTCATCTTTGTAGTGCATGAAACAAGAAAAAGACTTGATTGCCATCACAGTCACCAGATGCAAATTCCAAACGAAATGTTTGGGCACTTATGAAATTCAAATTTGGAAAGATCTGTAATATAAAGCAGTTAATTTGATATACTCTGCCTCTCCGATTAAGCTATAAAATTATGCAAAAGGTACGCCTCAGAGATGCCATCCTATTATCATTATTGAAAGCAATTGGAAAATTTATTAATAATAAAGCATCATGGTTTAAGCGTACCATGCAGTAAGTGTGTATTTTTTCAATGCATAAACAAATAGTTTCTAAAAAATCTATGCCTAAGTTACAGATTGCCCCGATGTATTGAACATGTGCGAGCACCAAAAGTATAATAGTTTAAGAACACAATAAAAATAATAATTAATAAAACAGAAAAAATATACATTTACACTATCAAGCAACTCCAGAATTGCATTCCTAAAGGGGTCAATGAAGCAGAAAACAATATCAAGGTTAGATAATTTCGGCAATACCTCATTAATGAACGTAAATTATAAATAGTTTAATCTAATATTTTTTATAAATAGCTTAATCCAATAGGGGTATAAAATTGTCTGAGAATATCCAGATTCAATGAGGTATAGAGTTTTAACATACTAACGTGATTTATCACCATAAGTTTTAAACTTAGCAATGGACAAACTGAGTTTCTCCCAAATACAATTAATTTTATCTAGCAATGAATATCACAACTTCACAAAAAAAATTTACAGTAAGGAAGGAAGTATCACCTGCGTACCACAAATTGGTAATTTCTATTATACCAGAAATTGGTGACACTGACACAGATTGCGACATCATCAACCCCATTATCACACATACATCTCTTAATACATGTACAGAGTACACGTCAAATAAAAAGGGAAGCAGGATAGAGCCTTGCAACATCTTTTTCTATTACGGTTTGCGAATCAGCTATTACTACAGAGATTTAAAAGCAGGGCAATAAAGTGTTGTAGAAATTTTAAATGAATTCTCCATAAACTGTTCCAATTTACAGTTTAAAGTTTAATGTAATACAAAAAGCAAATATTGTCAAGTACACTTCACTTTCATAAATGCTTGCGGGATCTGTTAATCCAGCCAATAATAGATTCTACAGTTATGACATAAATATGACCCTTGCAACCTTGCATTTATCTAGTGCAAGGTTACGGTGGTTGTCACATTTTCAGCACGATTTTAATTGTGAAATGATAAAATTACTGATTCCATCTAATCTTGAGGCTATCGATCTTGGTGTTAAAAATATAACTTCAGATTTTTTGCAGTGAATCAATGCCAATATCGCTTAGTTCCCTTAATATTGCAACTGTGATCTGGTCTATTTGAATTTTTGTTTTTTTAATGGTGCATGTATTTCTGGAAAAAATATATATTACCTGGATCCTGGGCTTAAATACTATGTCCATCCAACCTTCCTGACCAGGGACATATGTATTTGAATGATTGATCAAGTCAAATGGATTCGGACTGTTTTTAACTTTCATGTTCACTTTTGCAAACCATGAACATACACATGAGCCACTGAAAATGATAAAATTAAATAATAATAAATCATTTCATAAAATTATCTATATTCTTATAAGTTGCAAATTCAAAATATTGTTCACTTAGTGTTGAGCAATCCTTGATTGTCCCAAGTAAAGGAAAACAAGTACCATTGGCTATTTTGCCTTTTTGTTTACCTAATGTCAAAATCATTATCATGATCTGACTTTAGAAAGTTAGCAAAGTTAGCAAATTTGTGTGTATTCCTCTCTAATAATTTCTTTCCTATCGCAATACATTTTTTTTTAATTTTCTCCTAGTAGTATTTTTACTACGAGAAAATTGAGACATTAGTTGCAATATCATATTTTTATAAGAAAAAATCTATTCATTACATTCCAAAATGCTATAAGGAATAGCTTGATTATATGGTTTATTGCATTACATAATATTAATTTGAAACACTAAAATGAGTATACCGAATATTGGTTATGAATGTTTGTGCATGAATAGCTATAAGAATAGCTTGATTATTTTGGTTCATTGCATTACATAATTATAATTTTAAACACTAAAATGAGTAAACCGAATACTGGTTATAAATGTTTGTGCATGAATAGCTATAAGGAATAACTTGGCTACTTTGGTTTATTGCAGTACATAACTTTAATTTCAAACACTAAAATGAGTAAACCGAATATTGGTTATAAATGTTTGTGCATGAATAGCTATAAGGAATAGCTTGATTATTTTGGTTCATTGCATTACATAATTATAATCTTAAACACTAAAATGAGTAAATCGTATATTGGTTATAAATGTTTGTGCATGAATAGCTATAAGGAATAGCTTGATTATATTGGTTTATTGCGTTATATAATTTTAATTTCAAATACTAAAATGAGTAAATCGAATATTAGTAAAAAAAATTTATGCATGAATACATAACTTTACTCATGATCAGTTAATATAAATAATTAAAATGGAACAGAAAATTCAACAATTATTTTTTTATTGAGGAGTAATAAATCTTACACATTTTTTAAAGGTATGGAGCACACAGTTTTATCTCCACATTTAACACCACCAAAATGGATGGGCTCCTTCTTTGTTACCAGACATGGGATAGCACTTATGGCTTTCACTATAATAGGTACAGATGCACCAAATGGAACCTGCAGAATTAATAAAAGTACCATAAGTTGAAATAGATCACTTAAGTAAGATATGTCTGATAACCTCAAATCAACAATGAAGTGTCGATATTCCTGAAATTGAACTTCAATAAATTTTTTTTATTTATCAAGAAAGTAAGTCATTAGTCTATATGATATTTGTTTTGTTATGTTGATGTATGTATTTTAGAGGTATGTATCGAAATGGTTTTTGCAGCTTAAATTTCGTAAACTATAGATAACTCAAAAATGGGTGTTATTTTCGATTTTGAGTTTCGTTGTGGAAATAATGCAGCGCAGACAGCTGGAAATATCAATAATGTATTTTACAAGGATGTGCATAATCTGTATGAAATATTTTGAGAAAAGTATCCAATATTTTGAGATGTTGCAGTATCCAGTATTTTGAGAAATATCTTGCAGAAAAGAAAAATTTGGGTCTTCACTTCTTGACTACTGAACAGAAAAAGAAATGTCTGGACTTTT
The DNA here is from genome assembly GCA_039881145.1 of Druceiella hillmani. Taxonomy (NCBI): domain Eukaryota; kingdom Metazoa; phylum Arthropoda; class Insecta; order Lepidoptera; family Hepialidae; genus Druceiella; species Druceiella hillmani. Next base: position 32,442,821 of record JAYKKI010000008.1, read on the forward strand.
TAACACTACTGAAACAAAGGTTTGTAATTGAAGGAGAGATATTCCTGTATAAAAATTGTTGCTGTGGATAAGACATGATTTAGAGCCATTGAATCAAATATGAAACCAATCAAAAGAGTGGAGAAGTTCTCATCACAACGGAAACATTTTGAAAGACTAAATCAACAGTCAAGCTTATGATTATCATGAACTTATTACGACAGACAGAGTTCCATGTACATTGTAAACATTATGACTAATTTGCCACCTCAGTAGGAGTGGGAGGTCTCACCTCACGCACCTGATGATTGAGATATGAATTCACAAGGGTACGCTCGTTTCCCAAATTTAATGAGCAACTGATAGGCAACCATTGCATTTTTTTCACACTCGGAAAACTTTCTGTTCCAGTTTTCTGGCGATTTCAACAGATAAAAAGAAATGATGACCTGACTGAACAAATCTATCAATTCATTGCGGATCGGGCATTGAAAAATAGGGGGCTACATAGAAGGGCTGTAAACAGACCCTACATAAAAAATGTTTTCATTTCTTAAATCTCTCGCATTTATTAGAAACTTATTAGAACAAAACATGGTTGACATGAATATGCTTTCAGAAACGATAGAATAATTGTCTATCTTTTAGACTTTAAAAACTCTAGAAATGGAGAACTATTAATTTTGAATGTGTAGTATGTTATTATTTACTTCAAGATGATACGGCACATATAAATGTAGTAAATGTAGCAAAACAAAGCTACATGGGCCAAGTGCTTTAAATCAATTTAAAAAAAAATATTTATAACTTACATCAATGCAAAAACTTGTTTCAACGGCTTCCTCCACTTTTTCAAAGTGAGTCAAAGTAGGGGCAAAAATTACATTCAATGTTGCAGTACCTCCCGCTGGTATTAATGGGATATAATTTATATGCAACCATTGCGGAAGCTTCTTTCCATTTTTTATGCATGGTTTTATTTCAAAAGGTCCATAATTAACTACTTGCGCTTCACACTGGGCCTAAACACAAATATTAATTAATTTAGTAAAGACTATAATATGGTGATCTCATAATACTGTAATTTCTCTCAGTCAATCATATCTAACATTATAAATGCGAAACTTCATGGAATGGATGCTTGTTTCTTATTAATCAAAATTACAAGAATTGAAAGTTAAATCAATAAATTTGAAAAATGCAGTATTAAAGTAAACTGACCTTATCCCCAACAATGACGACGCCATAATCTATTACATAAGGTACAGCCTTACATCCTGGTATGGGCTTGCCTTTGTTTTCTAATAAGAGTGACCACGAAATTTTCTGCTTGTTTATGTATTCGTTAATCAAATATGTTTCTAAAGCCAACTCTGTATCCATAGCAGACGGATAGTTATCCTAAATATATAAATGAAGATGTATTGAATAAACCAAGATATTTCAAAGGTTCAACTCATTCCTTGAATGCGTTCGGTTATAGAAATACAAGAAACCATTTCAATCAAACCTTGGTTAATTCTATAACTTCTAATATTAAAATTTCTATACAATTCTCTTTGCAAATACACTCGCAATTGTTTGATAATGAAGAAATTGTTTCGTAATAAAAAATATTCAAATTTGAATCAGTAATTTTTTTTACTTATTCTTCCCTCCATATAAACTACAAACATATAACAAAAGTTTTTTATATATATAACAATAGTTAATAGAGAATAGGTTATACATTAAAAAATTTAGTAAAATTTGCCATCTACCACTGAGATAAGTAATAAAAACACTTTAACACCCTTCTGGCACATTGCCTTAAATTATAACTAGAGCTAAAATATATATTATTTGTATAAGTTGTAATACAAAAAATATATTTTTGTAATACAAAAATTATAAGGACCAAATATAATTCCAACAATACACACACACATATTAGTAGGTATATAAAATAAAACCATTTTTCAGCCCACGTTTAATTTTATATGTTTTTTCCTTATTGCTTTTCACATTTAAAAAAAAGCACAGAATTTCTTTACTCTCATGCTATTACTTACATCTGTTTTATAAATTTATTAACTAAAGTTTGCCGAAGCTGCCCGATATTTGAACCTATACAAAAGAATTTTTTTACTGCTAAATTATCTTACTTTAAATTAATTCCATCTACCTTTCACAAAGTTCAATATTTGATTTAATTACAGAACAATATTAGAACTGTACTGAAATAATATTTCTTATCGCACATAAGAAATATGTGCATTAACAATGTTATTACCATTCTAATATTGTAAATATTGATATTGCCGAAATAAAGTTAATGCATGTAAAATATTCAAAGTTTCTAAAAATTAGTGAATTGTTTTACACAAAGAAATTTGTATTAACCGTTTGAGCGCCGACAAGCGCCATTGCGCTCGTATGCGTACTAACTAAATTTGCCACGAGCACGATGCTCGCAAAATCAGTTGCTGTTTAGCACGCGGTAGGGGAGGTCGCTCGCATCGCTAATTTTTTATTTTTATACGTGTAACATAAAGTTCAAATTATATTATTAATAATTACAATATAAAAAGGATCCAGGAAAAGAAAATTTTTAACCCATAATGTCGGAATACGAAAATAATTCGCGTGAAAATGATCGTTTATCAAGTTGGGAAGAAAGTGATAATGGGAGTGACATTGTGGTGCACTCACAATTTGGCGTAATGCAAACTTTGAGTTCTAGTGATAATAGTGACGATAACAATTATTTTGCTGATACAGAGGATGTACCGGACTGTGAAAATGCGATATGACCTTGATTTCAGTTTTTGTTATAATTTTTGTTCACAATATAAATTTCCATAATTTTCTTTGTATTTTATTATCCTTGTACAAGTTTTTATTAAGAAAACACCGAAAAAATTATTAAAATTGGATAATTTTTGGAAGAGATACAGTTTTTTTTCAAGACAAGGGTAAATGACATCAAAAACAAAAGATTTCTTTGGCATTTTTAAGTATATATGAGTAAAAAACCATGGCACTAAAATGGTTAAAGTATTCATGTTACTCCGTCCAAAATGGAAATTTGGCAAAACAAAATATCATAATAAATTAAATTAAAATAATTTTAATAAAAGTTACTTAATTGAATTTTGCAATACTAAATCCTTTCCAGTTTATTATGATTTTAAATATAATAAATAACTCCAAATATACTATTTTTATATATAACTTTCTTAACGATGACCATACGTTGCTCATAATAATATCACAGATTTGCTTCTTTTTTAAAAATTTTATGATTTTCTTATAAACTCTAACTACTATATCTCCTGTCCGACGGATAATCACGCTAGAACTAAATTTTCTAATTTTATAAAAGAGTTTGAAAATTCACTCTATTGAATCATTCTAAGAGTTATCAGTGAGATGTAGCTATCATTTTAATTATTTTTATTATTTGTACATAACATTCTATATGTGTATGTGTTATACGCACCAGATGAGAGCATATATGCCACTCATTTTCCTTTAAATTACAATCTAGAGGAGTATCAAGAAAATTTTTTTTAACTTGGTTATAGGGATAATCTGCACAAGACATAAAAGTATGTCGAACGGCTTCCAAAAATTCTTCAGTGATATTGGCTATGGCCAAATATTCCGCTTCAACAGGGACCTACAAAAGAAAAAAAAGAACTCAGAACAAATTGTATGATTAGGATAAAACTCAGAAATAAATGTATAATGATATCACCTGCAATATTTCTGGCCTATTCAATGATATGTATATTTGCGGTAAAACTCCCCAGCCATTAATATCAATAGTGATGGGCTTATCCAAACCAATATCCAGTAAAAAATTATCCACAAATATACCCCTAATGCCAGGATTAACAGCTACCACATACTCGATTGCCTTCCCAGGTTCCAAAATAAATTGTTCAGGGAATATGTAACAGATGCTAGCATCATATTTATCTATATTGCCATATTGCTTTTTGTAAGTTCGACAATTTAGAGGTGAAACTCCAGTATTAACGAGAAGCAAGGAATCAATTGCTTTCCTGTAATATACCCTACGTTCTAAATTTATTTCTCTTTTATTTAAGTAATATTTTACACCTGACGATGTCACATTCAGCGAAATATACTCTGATGGCCCACCCAAAATGTCACAAACTACAGTTCCTTCTATTTTCTTATTATGAAGTTCGTGAATCATCAAATCAATAGTAATTGTTTCATTCGGCTTCAATATTCCTCGGTGAGGAACAATGTCAATAAGATCTTTTATGTCATCTGTAGGATTCATCTGCTGATTAGTTTTAAATTCATGGAATATTTCATGACGGAAATCATAGCGAGGCCATCCGTTCAACATGGGTACAAGCTTGCGTTTAATTGATAACTTTTCTTCAAGTATTTTTTTTTTATTTTCTTCCTCAAGAATTAATTTATTTACCGAGCTGTCTTTTGCGAAGTCATGATCTTCATGCCCATTTAGATATAACTCCTCTTCTTTGTCCCCTTCTATTGTCGGCGAACGGACAGTAGTCTGTTCATTTTCATTTTCCCAGGCTAAAAAAACCTTCTAATAATGAGAATATTTTTAAACAGTTTTAGTTTTTGTAGCATTAAAATATTTCACTGATTTTTTTGTTATTTTAAGTGTTAAAATGCACATTATATTAGAAAAATAATCAGAAATATCAGAAACTCAATAACATTTTTATAGAATTTTGTATACAAGTTTTTCCCAAGTTCTTCGAATAAAATAACATCACGTTTTTATATTATACTTCACATTGTTCAAGAAGCAATATGTTTTTCATTTGTGTTCATTTTTTTAACACAAGAAAAACAAATTAGTACAATAAATTTTTGTATTAGCGAAAACAAATTGAGGTTGTTACATTTAATGAGTAAATATATTTAATATAGCAATTATGGAGATCACTTTATTAAGAGAAAATAACTAACCTTCCGACGTTTGACGAATGAATGATTTCTCTTCTGGCATTAGCACAGATAACTTAGAACTAGAAGACTCGGTAATGGAATCCGAAAAGGGAACTAATTCAGACAAATTATTCTGAAAATTGTGGAAACTATCAGTTTTTTGAAGAAATTGAGTTCAAAATACTGAACTGATATGACAAATAAAGATAATAATGTTCACATCACATCACATCACTTTTATATATGTTATATAATATAATTGTAAATATATTCAATAGCTGAAATAAGACGTATATGAAAATATAAAATTACAGTAACCAAAGTAGATATAGGTAAAAAAATACATTTTCTTTGCAAAAAATTTTTACGAAACACTTATTACATGTAAAATTACAATGTTTTTCACCATCAAAGTTCAGTCTGTTTGGGTGTATTGGCACTTAAGTCACACAAGTAATCTGAAAAACTTGTTTACAATAGGATGACCCCACTTAACATGAAAAATTCAATGAAAATTTGTAATTGCCCAAAATGTCTACTCCTTGAAAAGATGGGCCAAAAGGTGAATGAACATGAACATATAAAATTATATACTCCCTACTTATCAAAAAACGTTTTTTAGGAACTATAAACACCCTTCTTCAAAAGAAATGTCAGTGGGTAAGCACAAATCACATTGGAGACTGTATGTATGTATGTATACATATATGTATATTCAAAGGTTTTTAAAATCTGAAGGGAACATCTCAATAAATATAAATTTATTTTTTGACCATAATTAGAGAAACAAATAAAACTATAAACTTTTGCACTCAAATACATTCCACTCTTGAGTTATGCAACTGCAAAATTTTAACATATGTCCTGTGAACAAAGTTCTGACTATTTTTATCGGTACATAGATAGGAAGCTATTGTGTTCGATTAAAATTAGAAAAATATTTCCGGAGGAAAAGGCTGAAAACTGAACTTTTTTCCATACAAAGAAAGTCACGCGCATGCTCTGGAGAAATTGTATTGCCACATTAATATGATTGCCATGGTTACATTCTTTGATAACTCAGATTGTAGAGGTTATTCTTTCCTCTCACTCTTGAGTGAAATCTTCCAACCACTTTTTGTGGCTTAATACAAGTTGTTTGAATTAGAATTAAATTGTGACATCGTATTTTTATTAGTGTGATTCATAAATGGCGACATTTTGATGAAAGTTTTGTTTGTAGGTATTTTCATTATTATAAATGTCAGAAGTCTGTTGAAAATCATGCATGAAGCAAACAATGAATAAAAATTTTTAAAATAATTTTTCAAATATGTCCCTCAAAGTAATAAAACAACCCAAGAATATTGGACGTTTCCCGTACAACACAAATATATGACTGCATTATCATCTAAAAATCACAAAACAAAGATAGTTATTGAAATAACATGTTACTTTAGATAGAAGCTATCTATATTTTTGTATTTATTGAGCTATAAGGAAATGTCAAAATTCATTATTATGTTAGCTTTCACTCCAGAAACAATATAAATTGAAACCAAATGTGATTATTTTAAGAAATTGCATAATCAAGTGTAATTACTATTCAACAAAGGAGGCAATTACATTTAAAGGAAAAAAATAGTAAGCATACATCTCGAGATATAAACAACTTCGACTTTTTATGGAATCACTCATATACAGGAATATGGATCACTTTATACGACGATCATAAAACCACGTTCACTTAAAGTCTGGACAAACAAACTGTACTACATATTTTTTGTACACTTAATAATAACTACTTTCGAGAACATCAAACAAAGAATGTTTCGCATTAATAAAATGTTTGTGAAAACTGAGTCGACAATACCTTATTCTCATTCTTTAATTTCATAATAACATATTAAGAAATAAAATCCTTAGGATTACCTAGAAAATTACAACATTCTATTTAAAAAATTAATTGAAATTAAAAGTACTCATAGATTACTTACAAGATAAAGTGGTTTTATTTTGACTTTATCCCATGAAAATTTGTAACAAACGCTTAAAGGCGTTGGATTGGTCATTTTAAAACTCAAGCATTGGGGAACTCCATTCATAACACCGCCAAAGTTCAGTCTGTTTGGGTGTAGTAAGATATTTGGAAAGCTGACTACACCCTTCAGTTTTAAAGATGTCTGGAAAATTTCGTAAAAGAGATAAATTTCATAGCTTGGCAATAACAAAATTAAACCTACATGTGATGAATGATATTTATACATCTAAAGATTATGGAAAATATTTAGTATTTACAATTGTTTCAAGTTTCCCAAAAGAAAAAGAGAAAGGAAAAATGAAATGCTTATAGGTTTACTTACACCTCCATCTGTCTGTCAGCTGTCTTTTTTAAAACCATTAGACATAGAAAATTCAAATTTAACATAGTAATGGAGCTTATTCAGTCGCAAATTTCACAAGAACCTAAAAAATTATTTGTCTCGAAAATTTTGGGAGGGGTCACATTTGATATAAAAAAAATTTTTACTTTCATTCGTGTGGGATATCCCTTGAAAGGACAAATTATAAGGTTTCCAAAATTATCTTTTTTTTAAATTGTATGTATCTCGAGATATTGCCCAAAATGTCTACAAAAAAATGTTTCCTCTCCCTTTTATCTCCAAAACTACTAAAAGTGAAATAATAAAAAAAAATCTTTCTCTTTTCAATAACCCAATTTTTCTCGTTGATCCTTCATCCTGTAACATACCTGCATAATGTAATATTTCCAATTGGTAAATAGACAAAATAAATTTTTATAACATCTTTATGTTCTTTCATTTTTATGTTCATTACATCAAAATTACAGTTATATACAAATTAAATAATGTCTATTGTGTAAAGATTGTAATATTTTTATACTTTGATTTAGAATGAAAATAAAATACAACTTGAATTTGTTTACCTTACTTTTGTGATTTTTGAATACAATTCTGACACTATCATGAAATATTTTTGAATGTAATGTTGTAGTAAAGGTGGTGTCAAAGATTACTTGTATTCGCAAAATATCTTGATCGGGTAGAGTTTCTCTAATGAGGCTGGTGAAACTATATAATTCTTTCAATTTTACAATGTTACGAAAGAAATCTAATTTATCTTTGCGCAGTGTATCCACTGGTTTATGGGTCACATAGTCTGTAAAATCTTGAAAACTGACTTTGGACTCGGTTTGCATAACAATATCCATTTTTCCATGTGGAATATTATCACAAATACATTGACCGCATTGTTCTCTATCCTTTTCTGGATTATAATAATAACCATCATCTTGGTATATAAAATAAAATGGAGGTTGTATTGATATTTCCAAATCAACAGGTAATCTCGATACATTTTTTATAGTAAACATGTCTGAAAATTAAAAATTAATTAAAATATTTCATTATAATATTTAATTTAATAAAAATGTATTTCAAACCTCTCATTATAAATAACATTGATACAAGCCCACTGGGTACTTCATTATGTTGCAACAGTGACATGTTATTTGTTCTACTTAAGTCATGGGTTCATTATCCAAACAATGAAAATTAACAACATCATGTCTATTCACATGTGCTCAATTTTTAAATAAATTATATTATCTATAAGACGTCGGTCAGAGATCATGCCACAAATGACCAGTAGTTTGGAGTCATTGGAATCTGATTCTGTACTTATTAAATCCTACAACTATTGTATTATCAACAACAATAGTTTAATAATGGAACTTTGCACTTAAAGGCTAGAAAATATTAGTATATTGAGTAGTGCACCTAAGTTTGATGGCCTATTAAAATAAACATCTTAGCAATAAGTAATGCATTTGAATGAATAACGTGAAATGATTCATAATATATGATAAAAACAATACAATTTTTCAAATCCTCCGATATAAAAAAGGCATAGATACTATTCGACTATTTCTTGTAGTACTTCTTGATATAATACCAATACGCTGTAGCTTCCTTCAAACCTTTGAGTACCGACACTGAATATACACTTATTTAAGTAGGTCTTCCATAACTGTTTGGAAAGCAGTGGTAGCCCCATTTGCACTCTTAAAATTAAGTTTCTAAATTTATCCTTTAGGTATAAATTTTTCCCTAATCAAAACCGAACTTAAAACAAATATTCACATACTAAACTACAGTAATTGTTTTATTATTATCTAAAGAAAATAACAATGACTCAAATTTCCAAACACAGATGCTATCATATTTTCTCAGCAGTCATGACTTGGTGCCATATAATCCTATTTTTTGACAGTACGAACAACTCAACATTTAGCATATTTTGGGTTCAATAATACAGGTCAAGTCGAAAGCCCCCCAAAGCGACTTTCTGAATGTAATAGTAACAGTGACCGAAGGTTTATTACACATATAAGTAAAAATTTGTAGGGTGAAAGCTGAAGATACTAATATCACACATGTTCATAAATAACAAGACTAAGAATTAGATAAAAAGAAAACAAAATTTGTTAAAGTTTCCCTCGCTTTATTCTAATATTTAAATTGTTTGACTTACTATTGATAACACATATTAAATATGATTGCTGATATTTACAATTTTTGTTAATTAATGATTAAGTATGTTAGAATATTTAAGTACTTACTTGATTTCTTAGTACTAAAGTACTGTCAAGTATAATTGTACTTTGATTACAAAACATAAATTAATATTGTTATTTTCTGATTAAAAAATGTTTTTTTGTGTGCTGATTTTTAGTCCTTTATAGCAATTTTTTTAAGCAGTAAATCCCGATTTTCTGCAAACTGGATCTGGTAACACTAACTTTGAATCTTCTTTACTTCAATCAGTAACTGCCTGGAAGAGAACACCCGCTCTGCGGATTGTTCTTTAAACCAGCATTTTATATATAGTTATATTTGACATTATAAGTGGTAACGGTTATAAATTTTCATATTCTTCCATCAAACCTTTGTATTATTCGGAAACAAAAATTGACATGATGCAGTTTTAAGTTTGTTTGAATTGTGCAGTACCCATCTAACATAAAGCTTCATGAAACATAGATGTTCATGTAGCTTTTTCTGTACTTGATTTACACCAATAACAAATATAGTGAGTGTTAGGTCATTTTAAAAACCTAATATTACTCATACAGCATTAATATTATTTGCAGTTTACTACCATTGCAGGGCGTTCTTCACCAAGATCATCATTGAAGTGAATTTGAAAATGCTTGAATTCATTAATCTTGTAAGCAACAATGTCGGATAGACCTTAATCATAAAACACTACTAGACTATAGCAACTTTCATGCCATGACCATGTATCATGACAAATTTATAACATGAAAATCTTCTCATCTTTCAAAATTAATTTTGCCACAATCAGACTTTTGTGATTTCCCACCAAATTTATAAAACAAATGACAGCCTCTAAGCTCATACTGTAATCAAGAAGTTCCATTTTCAAAATACAAACAAAATCCATTTAATCTAAAAAAACCAATTGGCCACTTCCAAGGACTATTGCCTGATACATCGAACAAACAAGCCTTAACAAATTTTTCCTTTTAACCATGAGAGTAAATGGAAAATTCTCCGCCAGGCATTAATTTTACTATATAGTCCTCTTTTAGTTCAATATACTTTGCCTAATGCTTCTCTATTTATTGGATTCAATCACGAAAAGGTGTCACGAAAAGGATTGTGGAAGGTCTACAAAATGCCTATCTATGGCTGCTTCCATTTCTTTAATGGCTCAAAACATTTCCGAACCACAAATGTCTTTAGATTTAGGAATCGTTGGAAGACAGTGTTCCAAATATAGTGAAGAGGGTGAATGTTTCAACAGTTCATATGTCAAATCCTTCTGTTTTTCCCAAACATCTTTGTTAGGCAAATGCTTTGCCTCAATGAAAGATGATATTTTTTCTGTTACAATGCAGAATTTCATCATCCAGACTACTTTTGTAGTCAGTTACCATTTTATTCTTTCCAGGGTAATTAATAAAAAGAATCAAATTTCTTATCCCACAAAACACTGGCTATGACATTTCCAACAGAAGAAATCAACTTTGCCTTTTTGGTATATAGCTTCTCCCACAGACCCACTACTCTAATTGGTGTTTCATTTCTGGTGCATAGGGGACCCATGTGTCATATATTGTAACAAATTGGTGCACCAGTTTTTTAATAAAAGCCTTTTTAAAAGGGTCAAAAAATTGTACAGGAATTGATTTTTACATTTGGTGTTGGTTACCATTTAAGAATAGCAGCAACCATCTTGTACAAAGCTTTCTCATATTTAATTCTATATTTAAAATGCATCATTCTCTATCTTCTGATATGTCTACGGTCCTATCACATACATCTTTAATTGCCAATATCCATATTGGGCACTTTCTTAATATTTTCATCTGTGATTGCGGTTTTGCAGAGTAGGCTTCGCCTAAACAATCAAAGCTAGCTCAGTTTTATAGAAATTGCAGATGCAGCATCAACGTTGCTTAGCTCGGCAATATGGTGCTAGTAAACATGCTACAAAAGTTCCACAAAGATGCTACAGTCACTTTTCCCAAAAACTGTTCGATATAAACACTTGAATTCAGCACAGTGATAAAGTATATTAATCTGTATAGTTTACACTCCAAATTATAAATATAGAAATTTTAGGGATAATAAAAGAAGTAAACATTTTTTTTATTTCCATATATAGTACATGGATTGCAAACTTTGAAAATTTATTTTTCACAATGAATGTAAAAAATTCAAGATTATGAAATAAAGTAGGCACTGTGGAAAATTAGATTTTGTTAATGCCTGTGTTAATAAAACAGGGTAGAAATTGTCATTGGTATTGTTAACATACAACTAATTGAAGAAAAAGACTATTCGTCCAGTCCCTTGAAAAAAATAATGACACTATTCTACAAATAATAAACCTTTAGAAGTTTTATAAGTTTATAAGCTTAAGTATTCAATTTATTTAATCTTTATAACTATTTTTAAAATGTTCAATTAGTTTTGAAATTACTGTATACTGCAATTCATATTACGAAAGAAACTAATCAGAATTATTATTACAGTAGTTTGGTTATTTATTTATAAAGTAATATTAATAAATATTTAATAACATATTACATCTATTATTTAAAAACACTCATGGACATATTCAGAGGAACGCAAAAGAAGTAAAATAACATAAAATGTTTCCTCCTTTCGCACTAGCCATCTAAACAATCATGTGTAATTTGAAAAAAGAATGATTTCAATTGAAATTTATTTATGACTTTTATTTTTTTTGTTATCTGTTAATTCCTTTATTGAACAATATTCAATATTGAGTAGTATAAGAAATTTTGCAATTAATACTTTTTTGTTGTTATTCTCACAAATTTGTTAAAATTGGTTGAGGGAACATTAATAAATTTAAGTGATAATGCTGGATCTCAGCGTTACTCAAGTGTAGAAAGTGTAACTTTAATTGAAAATGGTTATACTTATAGTAAAGTGGCTCAAACATTACGAGTTTCCAAATGATTTTTTGCAAAGTTAAACAATATCAACCGAATAAAGAGTATTTAGAGCAGGCAAACTTTATTGTAAGCGGTGTCTTAAGAAACTGTACTTTGACTTCTTCTAAGGTAAGAACCATGCTTCAAGAAGTTCGACAAGTAGCAGTTTGCACCAAAACCATTAGAAAAAGACTTAAGGTGGCTGGAATAGGGGCGTACTTGCCCATCAGAGTACCTTTATTCACCGCAGGTCTTCGAGTAGCTCGGTCCAACTTTGCTTGTTCTCACCAAAACTAGGATGTTGATACTTGGGCAAAGGTACTCTTTACTGATGAGTCAAGATTCTGTCTTAAGTCAGATAATGGAAGGATTGAAGTATGGAGATGACCCGGAGAAAGATACACTTTGTGTAACATTGTTAAAAGATAGCTTTATGGTGGAGGCTCAGTAATGGTATGGGGCGGTATTTACCTATGAGCATGTATGGAATCTAATGCACAAAGTTTCATTGACGATTTAATAAGTTTGCCCAGATGGAGGAAGGTAGTTTTTACAACAAGAGGAGGTGATGCTAAATACTAACTGTGTCACCCATTAATAAAAAAATCAGTCTTTAGAACAATATTAAATTTTCACTTTAATAAGTCAAAACTCCTTACAATTAAGGTACTGAGATTACTGCCTCTAATTTGTTTTTTTTCTTTAAGTCTTACGTTTCTTTTATATTAAAAAATGTTAATTAAATTAGTTGATTCAATTCAATAATTATTATAAATAGCGTACAGTTTTCGAAATGTATAATAAAGGTTGCAGCGAAATTATCATTCCCTGGAAGCAGTTTTACTTCCAAAATGACCGTTTTCTGAAACTGATGTCTGACGAAGAAAAAAGCAATACGCTTCTTTCTAATATTGCAGACATATTGATATATTCTTATTAGAAGCTTTTATATTTTGATTACATTACTTAAAAATCTTTAAGAGTGATAATACGAATAATATGTTATGTATATATTAAATTATTGAGACAGCTATGTATTTAATTTCAGATTAAAAAATCAAATGTTCTAATAAATTGTTGGTATTCAGCTAAATAGTGCCCTAGTGTTCAGTATTTGCCCAAATATTAAAAACTTGGCCAAATATGCTGAACATCAAATAGTGGTTGCAATTATAATTTTTTTGATAGACCTAAAACACAGTTTTTTGTTAATTTTTCAGTGTTTAGCAAAATAAAACAGGATATAAAATATATGGATATAAAAAGGCATTATAAAAACGCAACTTTCAAGAATTATATATTACCACACATAAAAAAAGAAAATGAGAATTGCTCTTTATTTGAAGTGGTTTAAAATGAGTGTGGTTATGTTCAATCATCTTTCTTTTTTGACATGTACAAATATTCTTTAAACAGATATACTTCAGTTACCTGTTAATTTATATCTCTCCTCGTAAGGTCCAAAATAATTTTTAAAAGACAATTCCGTAGGATGTATTTCTACAGCAGGTTCCAAAAATTCAGCTGTAATAGGGCAATGTAACAATACTTCACGTTTTGTTTTACCCTCCACGTTGCCTACCAGGTACCAAACTTCACTAATCACCTCCGGCTTGTTGGTGAAAGCGCTTATTTTCAATTTACAAGTGTCACCTGCTGACAGCTTTAGATCATTTGGTAATAATGTGAAAAAAGTGCTGAAAGATTGTGTTAAACAATCAGTTCTGATATGAAATTCACTTGAACTATCTTATGTATTATTTTATATGAATATTTTCTTCTAAATGAAGTCAATTGCACAAGAATGTACAAACCATAACTCAAGAAAGAAATATAAAAAAAAGAGAAATAATGTTGTCAAATGGAATGTCTATGATTCAAATAGGTGATGTTTATAATTGCTTAATATGCTTCTGCAACAATGATACAATTCATAAACGGTCTTAGATATATATATATACACACGTGTATATATATATATATATATATATATATATATATATATATACAGAACGGAAAATAAATTATACACTAGCTATGCAAAACATTCAGAAATTAGAATTTGTTATGAGACAATAATTGAAATGCTGTTTTATGAAATTATTGAAATGGTATTGATTGAATGGATCGAATGATAGATATAGAAGTTAATGTGGCTACCATCAAGTGTCACTTGGTAGTTAAGGACAATACTTGTACCTTTTTTCCTGAACACATACATAATGGAACAAAATATTGATTACAGCTAAGATACTTTATTACAATGTTGTAGTTAAGTAGAAGATTATATGAATATGTTTCATGCTTATTGCTTTCAATTTTCACTATTGGTAATTTTAATGTTTCATGTAAAATGTTGGGAGTCATGCCCGAACATGAAACAGCAGTATAAGAAGTTGGTTCATTATAAATTATACTTGGATTTTCAAATAGAGTCAATTCTTTTAGCCTTATACTAAGGGGAAATACCCATACAACATAATTTATACACTTGATTAAAATATTTAACACCAATATTGGAATTCCCACGTTATTTTAGTTGATTTTCAGATAATGCATTTTTCTCCTCTATATGTAAAAACAGGCATTTGATTTCTGTTCTACACAAAATTATAAATGTATCAATATTGACATTCCCTTCTCTCATTACCAATTTATCTAAAACTTTCTTCATACAAGTCAAATATTATAACTCTAGATAATAACCTTATACATTAAATTTCATTGTGTGCATAATGTGAATATCGTAATGCATAATTTCCATTATTTTGTCGAGAGTAACCAATTCTAACTGCGGATCTGGAATTTTTAGTCACCAACTAAATTTTTATTTTATGTAATAAATTAATTTGAAAAAACTCACTTAGTATCTGAGGTACTCGTTTTATTTTTCTTCATTTTAACATTATTTTGCCATTCAAGAATATGATGCTTCGAGCTGTGATTTTTCATAATTACAGTACAATTCATTGGCATTTTTGTAAAATATAAGCCCAAATCTATATGATCCATCAAATCGCCCACCGTTATGCTAGTGCCAATGCCTCTAGCCGATAACGGTATTAACTGTAAAAAGACAATATTTTAATGTTATCATATGTTAACTTAATCTGGAAATTGCATATCTTTTATGTAATTTTACAGATTAATGAAATTAATTAGTTTAGTACAGTACTGCTGCAACATAGAACCTATTGAACACATAGTAGTAAATCGCACTATTTATGAAAATGACGTACCACACAATTCTATTTTCAAACTGACAAATCTTATAACATAGTCCTTTTTTTATTTTCTTAACTGTTTCTGTAAATTTAGAATATATTTGTAGAAATTTACTCTATTATAAACTCTATACAGACAAAACATTTAATGTGAATAAATGTGCTATTAGAAAAAGGCACTGAACTATATAATTGAATGGGCACTTCATGTCTTCATATTGTGAAATAATACAAAGAGAAAGAGGTTTTGTTTACAAATAAGACATTTTATTGTCTATATATTGTTTCATTATTAATAAAAGCATCAATCGCATGAAATGAACAAGTCTATAAATGCATAGAAAATGCATTTGCTCAATAATAATTCTATAACCGGCAATATAGATTACATGCACAGGGATATAAAGTATAGCAAAAATGAAACATATACATACCAACTTATAAATATTATCAATATCTACCACAAGTTTATTTGAAAATAATTCTGCTTCAATCAGGTATATTTCAAGAGACAATTTTATTGTTGTGTTTGGTTTAATTCGTCCAAGATTAGGTAGAACCCGCCAGGGAGAAGAGGTGCGAACCTAATAATTAATTGATATGATATTCAGTAATTCTAGTAGTATCTAATAATTAATAGTCAATAATAAATTAGGATTTGAAAAATTCAATCGGCAGTTTATATTATGGTAGGCTGATAGAGCCACTGACCTACTGACTCATAACTGTTTATGTTACTAATCCTATAGTAGACACAATACCGTCTTTACCATAAGGGCACACGGGGCCAGTGCCCAGGGCCCCCATCCTCAGAGGGCCCCGAAGGACCGACAATTTCTCACACATTTAATCTCAAAATATTTTGGTCGGGCGCATTACATTTTTCTCGTTACACGAACGTCGATCATTTTCAGATTTATTCCAATCAATACATTTATATGAATAATATGAGTGATTAGAACACCATTATAACTTACCAGACATTTATTTGAGTTTATAATCTAGAGTCTATAATGTCTATTTTCAAGTTATTTGATTGTTTATTCAGTTACTCGGTAATTTGAAAGTTTACAAAATGTAGCATTATTTCTGACCGCATCCTACCTAATTTACTAAGCACACCATCTAGCGATCATCCATGCAAACCACACCGATGCCAAAGTCAAGAGGCCATAAATAAATGTCGACTTTGTCTATGGTTGGGGGAATCCCCGCATGATGTATAAACTTTCAGTCGGGCAGAAGTAACGTGATTTAATTTCGTTTAATATAATTTGGGTAAGATTAATAGAAATGTTGATTTGTTTGTTTAAATATTATTTCATTATGTCGAAAAGAACATATTTAAGTGGTTCACAAAAGAGAAAAAAAGTTATAGCTCAAAAAGAAATCACAGAAAAACTTCCTAAGCTTACTTTGTTTTTGATGGTGGAAGAAACAAATAAGTTGGGGAATTCTTCATCATTATCACCTCAAGACAAAAATACCTCTGAATATCACCAGGAAAAAGAGGTTATTACGTGTGACGAAGATGACAAACACACATCAAATGCTGAACCCTCGACTTCAACCAACTGTGACTTAATAATTGCAAACTTGGAGAATGTATCTGAATCTCATGACCCTGGTAAGTACTGTGACGACATTTTAACGGAAGAAGTCTGTAATATTTGGATTCGAAAAGGGCCAGAGTTTTTCCAAAATAAACATTGCGACTTCTCCGAAACTTCTACAAGTTTTCCAGATTCAAGTGGTAAAACAAAAACTAGATACTTCACAAAAAATATTTTTACCCGTAAATTGACGAATGGTGAGTCTTTGGACAGAAAATGGCTCCTTTATTCCCCAGTAAAGAAATCTGTGTACTGGTATTGCTGCCGTCTGTTGAATACCACTGTTGGTACTGGACATAATTTGAGTTCTCCAAATGTATATAAGGATTGGAAGCATATAAGTAACTTATTGATGGAGCATGAGAACAGTTTGCAACACAGGCAATGTGTGATGAATTATGTTACCAGAATGAAAACTACTGGACGAATTGATAGTGAGTTGTTGTCCCAATATAATAAAGAAATTAGCTATTAGAAAAATGTCCTTAGGAAGATTGTTGCAGTAGTAAAATTTTTAGCTTCAAGAGGTCTTGCTTTTCGTGGTGATAATGAGACATTTGGATCGCAAAATAATGGGAATTATTTGTGATGCTTAGAACGAATTAGTGAATTTGATCCTTTTCTTGCTGATCACATACAAAACTGCGGAAATCGTGGAAAAGGAAGTATATCATATTTATCTGCAAATATTTGTAATGAATTCATTAATTTAATGGGACAGCGAGTTTTAAAAACAATTGTCAAAGAACTTAAATCAGCAAAATACTACTCTAGCGTAGATTCTACACCGGATCTGTCCCACGTTGATCAGCTCACTTTCATCGTTAGATACGTAAAAGACAGACAGCCTATTGAGAGATTTTTGCAATTTTTGCCTATGGATGGACATAATGCGCAAAATATAGCAGATACCATTTTAAACTTTTTTGAAAGCCTTGAGATCCCCATAAAATATCGCCGCGGGCAGAGTTACGACAATGCTTCAAATATGTCTGGAAAGTACTCTGGTGTCCAGTCTAGAATAAAATAAAATATGCGAACATGTAATTTACGTTCCATGTGCGGCACATTCTCTAAATTTATTGGGTGTTCAAGCTGTTGAGTGTATTACTGAAGCAGTAGCATTCTTTAAATTTGTACAAAAATTTTACAATTTTTTTTCAGTTTTGACCAAACGATGGAAAATTTTGACAGAGCATTTAGGTGTAAATAGAGTCCTGAAGTCTCTTTCGGAAACCAGATGGTCTGCACGTGCCAATGCTATTAATGCTTTGCGAAATGGTTATTTAAATATTTCCGAAGCATTGTCCTTCATCGCAAGTGATATTAATCAGCCAGGAGACATTAGAAACGAAGCCCAAAGCCTAGCAAAAAAAAATGGAAAAATTTGAGACTGCTCTTCTAACGGAAATATGGAATGATATTTTGGGAATTATGAATAAAACAAGTCTAAGTTTACAGAATAGCACTATGACTATGGACATTGTAATAAAACTTTACGAATCTCTCATCAGTTATATCTATAATGCACGTAATAATTTTAATCAGTATGAAACAGCTGCTAAAAAAATCCAGATGCTGATTACAAAGATAAATTTGAAAGATAAAGAATTTGCAGCTTCCGCCTCACTTTTTTTGAAGGATAATCAGAGATTCTCCAGTTGAGATGCAATGAAAAGTTTCATGTAGATACTTTCATTCCCATAATTGACACATTTAAAAAAACGTTCGGCAGCATACTAAGAAATTAATAATCGATACTGAACAATCGAATCTGACGAATTGACCAAAGATTACAACGAATTTGCAGAATTTTATCATGAAGACTTTAATGCGTATGAGCTCAAAACAGAATGTTTTTATTTAAGCCAATATTTAAAAAATATAGCAAAGCAATCAGCGGTTTTTAATATCTTAGTCTTACATAACTTAATAAAGTCTGATAAATTAGAAGAAACTTTTTCCAAATGTTGAAGTTGCTACAAGAATATTCCTTTGCCTAATGATTACCAATTGTAGTGGGGAGCGTTCATTTTCGCGGCTTAAGAGACTAAAAAAAGGAATTGCGAACAACAATGTTACAAGAACGACTAAGTAATTTGTCAATTATGAGCATAGAAAGTGATATTCTTCAGAAAATTGAGTTTGATTTGAGGAGATTTTGCTCAACAGAAATCTCGAAAGAAACTATTATCGTAATCATAATAAAAAAACAGCGGCATACCAATAGCATTAATGACATATTGTATTATAATAATATATTTGATTACCCATAATAAAGCAGATCATAGTGAAAAAAATTTGTATAGTTTGCTTTCTTTACATTCCAAAAGGGCCCTAAATTCTTGAGCATAGTCTAAGACGGCCCTGAGTAGACATGCTGTGAATATTTTGCCACTTGCCACATAAAAGTGAAAATACATCATAAAATAATAGTTCAAGGTTCTCAAGTGTCTATGTAGCTACTCTGCGTCTCTTCACTCATCATTAGCTGAAATGCGTTCCATTCAGTATTC
The DNA here is from genome assembly GCA_039881145.1 of Druceiella hillmani. NCBI lineage: Eukaryota > Metazoa > Arthropoda > Insecta > Lepidoptera > Hepialidae > Druceiella > Druceiella hillmani. Next base: position 32,462,589 of record JAYKKI010000008.1, read on the forward strand.
AAGTAGATGTAGGAGTAGGAGGTGCTTGCGGGTAAGTTCTTGCAGGCGGTAAATTACTCATTGTGCACCCTTTTATCAATTTTCATTGATCACATACCCAATTTCTTTTTTTAATAATTTTTAGGAATCCATACTTAAAAAAAATTTAAAAGTCATATAAGATCACTTACATTACCGTCGAACTATTTACCTGTCAAACAGTTTTTGAGGTCTCAAAGTATTTTAGAAGCCAGTGTAAGTTACAAGAAAATATGGCAAATAAGCCAGCAAAGTATGGCATAAAACTGTATGCCTTGGTTGACACAACATGAGTAATTGAAGAGTATACAAGCATATGTGAGTTTATCATATTATATTAACTTCTTATTCATTAGTGAAATAATGTCTGACTTACAACATTTTAACCACTAGTCAAAAGCTAATCATTGACCAATATTTTACTTTCATTCTCTAGCTGATAGTTTAATAAGAGTTTGTACAAACATGAGCCCAGTTATATATATATATATATATATATATATATATATATATATATATATATATACATATACATATACATATACATATACATATACATATACCTGTACCTGTACCTGTACATGTACATGTACATGTACATGTACATGTACATGTACTTATACATATACATATACATATACATATACATATACATATACATATACATATACATATACATATACATATACATATACATATACATATACATATACATATACATATACATATACATATACATATACATATACATATACATATACATATACATATACATATACATATACATATACATATACATATACATATACATATACATATACATATACATATACATATATATATATACATATACATATATATATATATATATATATATATATATATATACACACATATATGTGTGTGTGTGTGTGTGTGTGTGTGTATACGTGTGTGCGTGCGTGTGTGAAGGGAGGTCAAAAAGTTCAAGGAATGCAATGGAAGGAAAGTCAACAGAAACGTAGTGCTACTTTCTAATCTTCAATATATTCTTTCTTAACCCTAATGCCTTTCTCAGGTCTGTTAAATAATTTATTTATATCCTCAAAAAACATGTTTTCTCTTTATCTTAAAAAGAAGCTGAAATTACAGACTTCACCTCTTCATCACTGCTAAGTTTTTCCACAAAGCTTCTATTTCATTTTTGGGAACAAATAACAGTTGCAGGTGGCCAAGTCTGAGCTGCACAGTAAGTGTAGCAATATTTAAAAGCCGCACCTGTGAAGGACATCCATCACAACACGGCACTTGTGTACAAGTGCATTGTCGTGCAAAATCAGTATACCTCTCGCTAATTTACCTCAATTTTTCTTCTTCAATACTTCTTACAACTGTTCCAGTACACCAGTGTAGTACTTTCCCGTTTTGGAATCTCCCTTATCTTTGAAGTCAATAAACTGGATATACTCTGTGTCCTAGAAAACTGTCACCATTATTTTTCCGGGCAATTGCAACATCTTGAATTTCTTAGGGGTGGGCTACACTTTTTAAGCCACTGTATGGACTTTCATCAGGTTCTTTATTCAGTCTCATATTAATGATCCCAAGTTTCATCACCCGTAATAATTCAGCTCAAAATGTCATCCTTATTCTCTCCACAGAGATCCAAAAAGTCACATGAGCACTTGACAGATTATAGCTTTTGTGACAGTGTGAAGATTCTCGGCTCCCATCTTGTGCTGACACTCCAAGATAAACAATATTCAGAATGGTTGTAGAAAATACTCCAACCAATCCCCCAATTGTTTCTTCTTTAATCAGGCACTTTCCAACACAAATTTTTCAACTGATTTCTTCCAGAATGAGTTGCTTGATTGATGATAGCTCGGAGGTTAATGACACAATTAAGCTGAAACTTGACATATATACTCGTAATGAATTGCTCATTAGTGACTATGTGGGTGAGCAACTCCCACTCCTCACCATCCCCTGCATTGCTGCGTAATTAGAATTTAGGTGGAGAGAAAATTATACTCTGATCACATGTATCTAAAAAGATTCCAACATGTGTGTCAAGTTACTGTATAATTGTGCAGTATATTACTTGCATTTTATTAATAAAATGCCATTTTTTAAGGGTTCCATACAAATCTGTTTTTCCTCAGAAAGAAAAACGGAACCTTTACAAGATAACTCACCTCCCCGTCCATCTGCAACAGCCGTTTTTCTCAGAAACCGCTTGACATAGAAACTTGAAATTTAATATATTTATAGATAAATATTTTAATCTGCACATATCTTAACAGGGGAAGGGAAGGGGCAATCAAGTACTCGTCAATTTTTATAATTCTATAATTTTATAGTTCTAAAATATTCAAAAAATATAGGCCTCCCATATGCTGAGACTACTGAACCGATAAATTATACTTAATACACTTTTACCTAATAAAATGAGCTAAAATAAATTTATTTTTCCAAATATACTTACAAATGAACAGGTGAAGGAGACTTCAATTGGCGAGTCATTTATTATAGATAGTGTTTTACTGACGTTTTGTAACAATTTAGTCTCGCCCCAAATTAAACTGCTGGGGGAGTGAGTAACTATAGGTATAACACCACAAACATTTATGGTACATACATCTATAGGGTTCTGACAACCAAACAACAGCAACCTGCAAAAAAAATGTATAATAGAACCACAGCACCATATATAATAATATTCTGATTAAAATAACTTTACAAACCTCAAAACAGTTCTAAGCTTTCCAAGGTTAGAGATTTTTATTGAAACATTGAGTTCATATGTTGTGTTTGGTTCCAAGAATCCCTGAGGTTTGTCTATTTCATATTTTATGAAAGAATTGATCTAAAATAAGAAAAAAGAGTTATGAATTCTGAAAAATGTATATAAATAAAAGAAAGTTTTAAATAAATGTAAGTGTCCAATAATAAATAGTGTATGCTCCTTTAAATAAATTACTAAAAATTATTTAGATATTTTGACAATTACATTTGGTTAAGTTGCCCAACCTTGAGGTTGTGTATATGTGCCCAACATGTTTATATCTATAAAGTTATATTTTTCTTGTACTCATTGCTATAATAACAATTATTTTGTTTGTCATTTTAAACATATGTATCATTTTAAAATTATTAGTTTATGATCATTTGACGCTGTTAAGTATAATATAATTAAGAGATTACTTAGTTAAAATTATTTTAAAAACCTATATTTTAGGTATTATTAAAAGGTATATTAAAAGTAATATTATTAAAATCATACTGCTAACCTACCACTTTTCCCCTTATCTAATGTTCGACCCAATCGGTGAATTTGAAAAGTTGAAGTAGATGACAAATATCCCTTTGTAAGTACGAATTGTAATATATTGACGGGTAGGTAAAAATTCTTTTAATATACAACAGTCAGAATGGGATTCAAACCCTTTCAATTTGATTGAGTATTTGTACTGTTATACAACAATGACTATCATACATCTCAAAGGCACAGCTATTGAACTATCAAATGCAGAAGAACAGAAGTTTGAAGTTAGTTATGACAGATTTGTTACTAACATGTTATCAATGTCAAAATTTTTTGGTTAAAAAATGCCGTGTAAAAAGTCTATTGTATATTGTGGTTTACATACAATTCCCTTTTCTACAGGGCATTTTTAATATAAACAATTTTATATTATGTATTGCAGTTAAAACATATTTATTCAAAATATTAACAAAAAAAATGTGCAAATATTCCATTCAAATAGATGGAAATTAATAAAAATATCTATATTGTCCTTTATTTATAGGCAAGAGGCTAACAAAATTGTTCATTTATTTGTCTAAAATAAATTTAAAACAAATTCATTTTATTTTAAACTACATATTTCAATGAAATATCTTTTTTTCTATGATATTAATAAATAGGTATTTAAGTCAATAAACATTGGAAAAATATGAAAAAATTCAAGGGAAAAGGAGGAAAAACTATTTAAATAGACCATGTCATTGAGGAGACAGAATTCAAGCTAATAATTATAAATAATTTAGCTAATGTCAAAAATAAGCGCAAGAATTGCAAAACAAATGTTCATTATATGAAATTGATTAAATTTATAAAATGTTTAAATTTAAAAAAAAAGTTTTCTTATGGAATAACATATCATTTTTTTAAAAACTAAACACCATCTTATTTTAATAAATGAGAACTTTTGATGAAAAAATGCAGAATTTGGACAAGACACATGACACCAAGTTTAAGTAATTTTGATTGAATAAAATACATATGCTATGGAGACTTCACACAAATATATGACAGTAACTTAACCTAATGTTTATTGACATGTCGCCAAATGGGGAGTTTTGCCCAGTAAACATTCATAGTGATATTAACTGTTTGGATAGTGATTCATTTTTATAACATATAAATTGTTAATAACACAATTTCAAAGCGAAAAAAAATAATAAATATATCATACACACCTCAGCATCACAGAATAAATAAAATCCACCCACTACTTCAGATGTTATGCTTATCGTTTTCTGGTATGTATAGTTCAAAAAACAGGATTGCATAGTTATCTCTTTTGGTTCCAAAATCAAAGTCGGTATCCTTGCATCATACAAAATGGGTACGAACAGTGGTGGAATATCAGTCTTCTCAATTTCAATCTCCAAAGACGTTTTATTAGCCCTTATCAAATTTGGGGTGAGTGTCACCTTTGAGCCCAAGTTAGGAATGTTTAAATTTCATATATTATTAAACACTATATTAAGCTGTAGCTCGGATATAAAGAAGACATAATAAATTGTAATGAAGTACACAGTGTGCAATAAATCAAAACCTGTACATGTGTTTTATTACATTTCTTTTGTATTATGACTACCAACATTTGGTTTATAATAGTTTCATGATGCTTATTGTTCATCAAAATACATATTAAAACATTCCCATAAAAAAATTTATTAACCTATCATCATTTTACAAATAATAATCATAATACTAGCCTTAATTAAAAATGGCCAGATTTTTTTCATATACCTATAAGTGTTTTATTTTTTAACTCATGGTGAACCCCTATAATCTAATATCTAATCATGTCTAATCAATAGCAATTGACAGAGACTGCAATCATTGTGTTAAGTGATCGCAAAGTATTTCATCGTCGCATGTCTTTAAAGCAGCTTTGCTTCATTAAATTATGAAGTAAAGCTGCATTTACGAAAACTGCATACGATGATTTTTTTCAGATATTTTGGTAACTTTTAGAAAAAGCAAAAATGATAGAGGCACGGCACGAAAAGACACAAAGAGAGTTAAGAACTTAAATATTCTGCACAGAAAAATTTATCTTTAAATGTATTCGGATGATGGAATCTACAGGAAAATAAGACGTAAATAATAAAGTATTAACAGACTTACGATGTGAGTTATATTAGTAAGTATAGTAATATCAATGTTAATTTTTAAAAAAATTCTAATTAAATGTGAAATTCTGAGTAGAATTTCTAATTAATCTCGAATGTAGTTGTCATGTAAGAGTGAGATTCAAAAATCGTTCAAAATTTTTTTTGGTTTTCCAAAGTGTTAATATAACATCATTTTAACAGTTTGTAAAAAAAATTATTTTTGTGTTGTTTTAAATAAAATGAAGTGGGAAAAATTACTACTTTCATTGAGATGTTAATTGTATATTTGAGGCCGATATTCACCAAAACTAAATGGTAAATTCTTCATTTTACATTGAATTAGTTTTTTAGACAAATCATATGATGGGTTTTTTAAACAAAATTGAAAGTCTGGTGAAATGATTACTTTTCCAGTAATGTAATTTTACCAGTTTTAGGAGTGATTATTACCAAAACTAAATGGTAAATAATTTTTAAATTTTAAAATTGGTTGGATATTTATAGTTTGAATAGTACATAAAAATTCAGTTAATTTCGTTGACAACGTGTTTTACACAGCCTACCTTAAGTAATTCTAAATAATCTTTTTTGCAATTGTTCACACAATCTGTTGCACTTTTCCAAAACACAATATATTATTTACTTGGTGCTTTGGTTGAATGGAAGACATTGCCCCTAAAGCAATCAATTTATACATTAAAGATAATGAAATGTATATATAAATAAATAATTGGGCTACAATTATTTTTTTACTTATTGATATAAGATTTAATCTAACTTTATTCATAATCTATGTTAACTTTATTCAGAATGAAAAAACTAAAGTACTGAAAAAGTGTGACTCATTGCGCCGAGTTGATAATGCAATTTCTTCTTTTGCAATTACTTTCTTTCAATACCTTTTAAGTTTACCATTATGAAATAAAAATAAGATGACACCATAATATGTTTCAAAAACTAAAATATGAATAAAAATAAGATGATACCATAATATGTTTCAAAAACTAAAATATGTCTAGCCAAGAAAAACAATGAACAGAATTTTTAATGTTATTCAAAGAAGTTCATTAACATTTAAAAATGTATTTCATAATGATTAAAGTCATAACTTTAGAACACATACATAACTATGATAGCTAGAATAAGAAAAGCCATAATAATAGAGTATTAGACTAATTTTTGACGGAAAATGTCCACACTACACTGTGGTCCAGAATCTGGAGAAACTATACAAAATTCGATATAATGATTTTGTGTGTATACCAAATAAATCTTAATAAGTTTAAAATTATAACGCACAATGCACGCTTTAAAAAAAACCAGGATGAAAAAAAAATTACGTGACAAGACGTTCACTAAGTTAGAGTGGAAAATGACTGGCTCTCACTACAGTAAAATTAGTATAGCTCAGGAACGGTTGCTCACAGGTGTTATGTAAGGTACTGTTTAACACAGTTCAACAAATACTATAAAACAAAACACAAATAGTAACCATAATAAAGAACTTGAAAACACAAGCGAATCTACTAATGGTCTTTTTGGGATGCAGCCCATGAATGTAAAGGGCCCCTTAATAAGACAATGGACAATATTAATTAAATATAAAAAATCATATCGGTGTCACCACTTTGGGAAGCAAGGGTAGTTGTGTGCTGACAGTGAATATATTCGTTGGTACGTTTTGAATTAACTTTCAACGCTGTCAGCAATGTTGATACTATTGGGGCATTTCGGTCCACAGCCAATGCACGCTTATTGAACAGAACTGAGGATTCCCCGCCACTTGTTTTCCGTGTATATATATATATATAGATATATATATATATATATATATATATATATATATATATATATATATATATATATATATATATATATATATATATATATATATATATATATATATATATATATATATATATATATATATATATATATATATATATATATATATATATATATATATACATACATATACGCATATTATTTCCAGAAAAATATCAAGTCATGTCTGCTAGAAAATATAAAAGTAGAGGAAATGAAAATTACAGTTAGATTAAGAAAAAGAAACAGTTGTACAAAAATTGAAACTTTTTTAAATCAGAACATAAAAATGAGAATATAACAGTTATAAATCTATTAACAAGCAAATGAGAAGGGAACTTAGCTGAAAATAATCTAACCGAAAGGAACGGTATATTACAAGACTAAGAAAAAATACCAGTGATGAAAATGTACAAGATCTTGACTGCCAGCAAGTCTCTGATCCCTCTGAGAAAGATATTGTTGTTAAGAAAGAGGACAGCAATTTCGATGCGTGGCAAAATTAAAAATGACCAATTACTGGAAAGATGTTGGTTATGTTATTCAATCAGTGTTGGTAGTGTTTTTTGTTTGTCTTGCAAATTTTTTTCTAAAACTCCTTCTAAATATACAACAGGATTTTCTGATTAGAAACACATAGGAACTGATTTAGAAAATCACAAAAATTCTAAAGTACATAAGAATTCAATGTTAGTGTGGTTAACACGAAATGAAAACTATTAACAGAGTTCGACCCATTCATTCGTGAACATTTTGAACAACACGAACTGCGACCAAAACCTCTATTATCATACTTATCAAAAACAGTATATAAGAAAACAATTGAAATGATGGGCAAACAGATAATTAAACAAACTATAGCTCAAAAAAATAACGACGACACAAAGTACTATTGAATTGTGATGGATTCAACCCCAGATCTGTCGCACAATGACCAACTTGCTATTGTATCACAATACTGTTTTCAGTGAAAAGTGTATGGAAGATGTGTATCATTGATTCAAATTAGTTGTCATATTGGCTTATTTTTATTTAATACTCTAGAAAACTTTTTAAACACAAATGGACTCCTACTGGATAATTGTAGGGGGCAATCTTTTGACAACGCTGCTAATATTGCAGATCAATACCATGGTGTACAAGCACTTATAAAATAAATACACGCATTATGTGCCATGTGCGCATTCCCTTAACCTAGTTGGTGAAGAATCCGTTAAAGTTGGAAATGAAATGATGAAGTTTTTTGGAGTAGTGGAAAAAATACATGTTTTCTAATTCGACCCATAGATGGGGAACTGCTAAGTTGTGAAACAAAACTAAAATTTACGTTAAAAAGTTTAAGTCAAACCAGATGGTCTTGGCATCATAGTAGATGCTTCCAAAGCTTTGAAATATAATTATGGAGATATTATTAAAATTTTCAAAAGTTTTAGTGAAAATAAGGATGAAAAAGTTGATTTTTGAAAAGAGTCACAAAATTTATTAAAGAAATTGACAAAAAAAATCATATTGTAAATCCTTGGAATACAATCTTTGCTAATTGCCCACCTGAAGATGTTGACGAAACTTATTAAAGAAAGTAAAAATAATACTAATTAATAATTAAGTAATTGTGAAATTGAGAAAACTCGATACTGCAATTTTAGTTATTTTTTTGGAAAGAAATTTTAGAGAGATTCACTTTAGTTAACAAAAAATTATAGAGCTCTGGTTTAGATATTTGTGAAGGCAACAAGTTAATTATATCATTAAAAGAATTCGTCAGCTACATGCGATAGTAATCAAATCAGAAACTAAAGGAACATGAAGACAAAGCTAAACAATTAAGTACTTGTGTGGGAACAGAATACAGTGACATAAGCAAGAGAAAAATTTTCAGATAAATCTACAAATAAAGTCTCTGTATACAGCGCAGAAAAATTTTAAAGAGGCACGCTAACCGTTGCATTGGATAAACTAGTTATGGATTTAAATAGAAGAAGCATATAGCAAAATATTCAAATTTTTAAAGGATTTACAAGGCAATAGCATGGAAAACATAGATCTGGAAAGTGTACCCAATATTATTGATTATTATGCAGATGACGTAGACGAACATTTAGTGAATGAGTGAGTTCATTTTAAATCTTATTTACGTCAATCTAAACTAGAGTCTTACACCTCTTACAGTGAAATGTTTATGCTAATTTATGAAAAGAAACTTATTGATGTTTTTCTAAATTTCTATACTATCTTAAAGATTTTTTAAAGCTATCAATCACTAGCTGTGAAGCAAAGCGCTCTTTCTCCAGGATATATATAGAAAACAAATATAGGACAACAATGTCGAACAATCGACTAAATCATTTATCAGTTCTTTTCATAAATTGCGATTTAACTAAGGTTTTACGATGTGATGAGCAAATAAAGGAATTTTCAGCGCAAAAATGCAAAAAGATTGCGTTATAATTTATATATGGTCCGCCTCTGCTGGAAAATATATAAGATAGATCAACATCACTATTGATATTGATATATCTTCAAAATAAGAAGGTTAACGCTTATTATAAAGTGAAGATCCAAAAGGACCCTACAATAATAATAGAATGAATGCAAAGGATGTGGCAACATCGACAAATTGCAGAGAGCACTAGTTGTGTCGATGCTATTATGCCCGAGGCAAGTGACAAAAATGGATGTTGACAGAGACATAGAATTCGTATTCAAATTTGTTTTTGAGCCAATCTATATTCCTCTGTAGACATCACTCAACACTTTTAGCTAATGCTTAATTAAACAGAGCACTTCAGAACAATAGTGATTAGTCCTCAATGCTATCTGCTTCTGCTTACTGGAAACGTTTGCATTGAGGCATAAAACGATCATCCGAACGTTTTTTTGGCGACAAGGTCAGATTGGTGTGGACTACGGTAATATGTAACACATATCATGCCACTTATACCACTGCCCTGTCTTCCAACAAAATTCTACAAATTGTTAACAAATTATTATAATAACATTGTGAAAAAGCATTGTGAAAAAGGAACAACTAACAAACAAGCTTGTTGCATTTATTTCTTTCTTACAAAGCTTACAACACCATTTAGGTGAGAAGTTTTTCACTAAAAACATCAGCGATAATGACTTCAACATTACTTCCTATATCTAAAAAAGTTTTATTACAATATCCTTTAAATGAAAATTTCTCCTACAAAAAGTTTTATCTTTATTTAAAGTAATAAAATGTATGATTTAACTAATTTGTCTCGTAAATCAAAGTATCACTTCAAGTATCACTTTAAAATTTGATACGAAATTATTAGACTTGTTTATAAAATTATTACCTGTTGAATATGATATGGTGGAGAGCCAGTCTTTCCACTACATTTTAGTGTAAATTATGTATTAAACGTAATTATCACCAGTTGTTACATATAAATCTAAATACAAGAATTGCATATATTATTTAATTCACTTATGCTATTAAAGGACATCACCCATATTGGGCTAATTTTATACATGGATAATAATACATGGAGTTCAAGAGAAGAACAATACTTGGATATTGCTTGCTTATATTAATACCGAGGAACTGTTAGAGAGACAAGTAATAAAACGTTTTATTATTATTTTGTTTACAGTACATAGTATACTCACAGAAATATCTCCACACCGTTTCTGTTTCGCATCTGTCTCTTCCCAACAGTACTAAATATAGTTAACGTCAATAAGATGTCTTCCACGTAAGATAACGTGCTTATTGAATTCAACTAGGTACTGACTGGTAATTCAAAATACTGACTTCAGTTTAGGTTATTTCACACCACCAACTATAGATAGTAGCAGGCATAAAGAAAATATTCTTATATATTTTTTAATTCTTTTTAGGAAGAACCTACAGACATCATTTGTCGACCATGTTGGCAAAGAGCTAAAAGAACCTTTCAATGATGCGCATGCAAGGTACATCAAGACCAGATCCAGATGCCAGAGAAGAGAGAGAACAGATGCCAGATGAACAACCCATCTAACCGGAACCACCCAACACTGACTTTACCTGGATTTATTCGTACTCCAAACTCAACTGTCAATTGCAGTTTTCAGCAATGCCAGAATGCCACTAGACTTTGAGTACCTACTGATGTGATTATTCGTGTGATTGGACGCTACAACCTATTAATACCAGATAATGCTCACGTGTGTAGTGAACACTTGGAACAAACCCTTTGGCATACACTTCCTGTACATGATAATCTCATAGAAGATTTATTTTATTTATAAGCCATCAGATGAGAAATCATATTACACTTATAACAGACATTCTAAACTTTGAGGCATACGAACTCATAAATGCAAACGAATTTCACGCTTTGGTGGGACTTACAAAAGTTTTCCGATTTACTTGAAAACACTCGAAGTCTAAACAACAACCGACAAAAGAAGACTGTACTGGCAGCTGTATTGGCAAAACTTTGAACAGGAAATTTTAATGCCGGCATCACGTTGACTTTCAGAACAAGTGAATCCCATTTTCAACGGATGTTAACTTCAGGGCATGATGCACTAATACTTGCATGTAGGGTTTGACCACATGAATCGAGAAGAAGTGGCTCAGAGAAGCTTATTAGTACCCTAAAAACTATTTGGCAATATGAGAATGTGAGAATCCCTTTAGAAGAAAGATTCCCTATATTAATATGAGCCGGTACATATACAGGCTGTCCAGTGGCAGATTTCAAAGTTTGAACAAACGTAGTTTCTGAACGAAACACACAAGAAGGGCGCTGGAGGGTCGTTAGAAGCGCAAGCGGTGCGGATGTTTTAGTAGCCATGGAACAGTGGAGTGGAGAGCACCGCGCTTTTGCGCGCGGAGAGCACCGCGCTTTTCAGAGCTACAGGATCAACATTAAATAGGCCCAGGCCAGGACCTACACCATTGGTAGCCACGGATGAAAATATAGAGTTTGTTATGGTTTCTGTCGTTGGAAATCCCCGTTTATCACTGCGTACACGTTCATCGATATTGGGAATTCCGAAATCAACTTTACAGGTAATAATGCGAAAAAAGCTCAAGTTCCATTCATATAAAATTCAAATTGTTCAAGATTTACACGATTCTGACTTTGAATTAAGAAAAACTTATGCGGAGGTGATGTTGTTGAGATTTCGTACTGCTACCCGGATGGGCAACATATTCTTTAGTAACGCAGCTCACTTTCACATTGGAGGATATGTGAATAAGCAGAACTTTCGTTACTGGGATGTCCACAACCCAAGACAAATGCATCAAGAGCCTTTACATAAGCCTAAAGTAACAGTCTGGTGTGCCATGTCTGCATCTGCAATCATAGGGCCTTATTTCTTTGGAAATCAACGTGGCCAAACTGTAACTGTGAATTCGGAGAGATATGACCAGATGTTAAATGACTTTTTCAGAGTAGAACTACAGAATAGTCCATCCTTCAACCAAAACACATGGTTCCAGCAGGACGGGGCCACAGCTCACACTGCTAATGTGTCCATGAATGCAGTGCGGCAGTTATTTCCATAAAAAAACATATCCCGAAAGTTTTTTTATGGAAATCGAGGTCACCCGATTTAAGCCCATGTGACTTTTTCTTATGGGGATACTTAAAATCCGTTGTTTGCAAAACAAATCCGAGCACTGTGACAACTTAACTTAAAGAAAATATTCGAGCCGAAGTCAGCAGGATAACCCAGTCGCTCTGCAAACACGTTTTTGAAAACATGCGTGCTAGACTCGAAGAGTGTGTCAGACTCGATGGCCGCCATTTGGAAAACGTGGTTTTTAAAAAATGAAATCCGCATTTGTTGTTATAAAGTTAAAATAAACCTACTTTGTATTAGAGATGTAGTTTTTTTTTTACAATTTTTCAAACATTGAAATCTGCCACTGAAAACTGAAACTTTTTCCAAAGAATTTCATACAGCGCCAGTCTAAATACAGACGTCTGACAAAATATTTTTTGTTTGTATGTTGTGAAATATATATTATTAAGGTGTCCGGACCGTGCGCTGCATGACTTTCATGCAGCAATCATTAATAATTATACTGACAATGAGGGCAGTCAAGACCGGGGACATATTTATTCTTGATCGTGGTTTCAGAGATGCAGTATATACACGGTACATATGCCCGAAACAGGAAAGGCCAATGAACCGAAACTATAGATCGAATAAGTCAACAAATGAAGACTGTCCGCTGTGCCGCTGGATTATAGAAGTGATAAACAGAAAATTTAAAAGAGATTTTCGATTACTCAGAATCGTTTTTAACAATCGTGCCTGGCACCACATGATGAAATATTTTAAAATTGCTGCAGCCATAATTAATGCTTACCATCAAATAATTATAGATAATATACGGGCCCCAATTTTTAGAACTAGTTCGCGAGTGAATTAACGTACTGAATACATTAAGGGATCCCGTAAACAGATATAACCACAACAGAATACGTATTCAGTTTCAGTCAATGAACGCGAATATGCCCGAGGTCGACACGCTCCCTTTATTGACAGAAGAAGATTTAATTCTGTTTGCACTTTGTATTTATCAAATCAAACAGGCCAGGAGCTATCATGCGGAGCACCTGTTGCCAGGAGGTGCGTTTATGATCGACATGAACCTGTCATAAACATTCCTGCCAAAGGTTTAAAAGACGAGGTCAATTGTATTATTGTGAGACGAGGTCAATTGTAATCATAATTTGTTTAATACAAAGCATGGAATAAACGGAGTTTTGTATTTTTTTATTTTTAAAGGTTAAAAATAAATGAAATATTTTCAAACAACAACACACTAAAGATAATAACATTCTTTCAGGACATAATTCTGCTGCATTTACCATTTTTACGTTCATGTCAATGAAATATTTTATGACTGAATATCATATCATAGAAATGATGATGATGATTGCTTAGATGCTTAGTAAAAAATTTTTATAATATTATGTTCTTAATAATAATAATATATTTTTTATTGGCCAGCAAAAAAAATTAGCCAAAAATTGTATGAAGGGTGGGTGATGTCCTTTGACAAGAAATTATTAAATTTGTTCATAAAATTATTACCTGTAGAATACGATATGGTGGAGAGCCAATCTCTCCACTACGATTTGGATACTTAATTTAAGTCAAAATATAAGTTGTTACATATAAATCTAAATACAAGAATTGAATATATAAAATTATATTTCAAGTATCACTTTTAAATTTGACACGAAATTAATAAAAGTGTTTATAAAATGATTACCTGTAGAATACGACATGGTGAGAGCCAGTCTCTCCCCTACAGTTTGTAAACATAATTTATGCCAAAATTTAAGTTGCTACATATAAATCTAAATACAATAATTGAATATACCTGTACTGAAACATCAGATTCTGGTTCAACCCTTAATCGATTCGGCACTATATTGAACTCTTTGGGCCAATCTGGTATTTTGGGCTTTTCTTTATGTGACGAATAATCTTCTAATGTGACACTGTTTATTTCCGGCCCGTCTGATTGGATCTTCATAACGACATTTACAGGTACCGGCGAATTGTTTACCAATTTCATTTCAATCGTCTTTGGAATACCTGATTCACAAGGCAATAAGTGTCGTTAAGCAAACAAGTATAGTAATTAGTTCATTTAGCGCAAAGAAATATATATGTCATTTCTTATTACTAACCTAAACTTGTGATTCCAAACTCCAAAACTTCTGGTAAAAATTTTAATGTGGGGTACACCATTTGGCCTCTAAAAAAAATATTCATAAATGTTTTAAAAAGACTATTAGATATTATATGACTACAACTTATATGACTACTTGTAATTGTTAATAAAGATTGTTACAACTAGATTAACAATCTTTATTAACAATTACAACATATATCAAACAGTTATTCACTTACGCTCACTTTGGTTACATTTAGTTTTTATTTAATTTTATTTCTTAATTAAATTAAAGTTAGTTAAAATAGTCTATAAAATAATCATTCATTAATCAATGAATGTACTCATTTTAATTTTACTTACGAAAAAGTGATGAAAAAATTAATAAAAGATGTCAATAAAACTTACAATGATATATTTATATAAATAAAAAATATTGGATTTAAATTGCACTTATTAAAAGCACTCAAATATTTTTCTTTAAAAGAATTAATCATTTTTAAAAATATTTAAGTTCACCTTGTGAATATATTATTGCTCTGGACTTAAACAAAATTTAACAAGTTTACTTGCACAATCAATAACAAGTTTAAGTTTTTATTGAAATTCTAAATGAATTTAAAATCCATAATTGTTAAATTATGGGTGAATTTAAAGTCTTTCCAATTTGTCTTTTTTGATAATTATATTGTGAACAACAATTATTAACAGAATAGCATTTGTGATATTGTCACATTCCTATCTGGTACTCATTCATTATTTATATCCCAAGATATTTTTATATTACTTTCTATGACCAGGAAGTATTGTTACCATTTTAAAAACAGTTATAATAACAATGCCGAGGAATGCTCTAATGTAAGTAAAAAAATAATGTTCGTGTACACTGATTAAGTTAAAAAGAAACTCAAAATGTACTAACTTGATATAAAGTTTTTGCAGAATATCTGTATCCTTAATATTGAAATGTACCTCCTCAAAAAACTTTCCTTGGTTACGATTTCTCAACGTGATAATAAAAATCTCCATCTCATTAGGTTCAATGCAATGAATAGGCGGCATACATGATATCTCACTATCAAATAGACTGTCCAATGGCTTGTGAATTATAGCACCTGGCACTAGCCCTTATGCATTAAATATTAAATTTCAAATGTAAATTTAAAATTAAACTTTAAACAAGGTTTTCTTAAAACAGACCAATATATTGAATTTATTTAGGACATGCATGATTAAACTCATTAAATAGCCTCAAAATTTAAATCAATCCAATAATAAAAATATAAAGCATTAAACCCTTTATATAAATTGTTTGTACAAGTAACTTTGTTCATTTATGATTAAATTTATTTTATGGCCTTAAAATTTGTGTCAATTCAAGGAAAAAACACTACATCAAATGCTAAATGCCTCTTTTAGAGCTTTTTTATTGAAAAATTATGTTTAAATTGAAATTCTCATAACTTATCAGGCAAATATGTCCCAAAATATATTGTGTAAATATGGTATAGCCTAAATGTCACCACAAAGTTTGATTTTGTTTAGAATTATTTATATGCGGATTATTTGATTGCAACAAAAAAAAAATAACTTGCACAATCAATAACAAGATTAATAAATAATTTCGTGAAATGTTATGTAAAGAACATTTTTTTCACAAAAAAAGACTTGCAAGTATGCTGCATTTAAGTAATGCCATAAACACATATATGTAAGTCAATACTTTGGGTTCACTGCCTACCCAACTCTAGTTACATAAGATTGTAATGAGACAGTAAATATTGCTTATATAGTATTGCCTAACAATATTACTTCTGCTATTTGAAGAAAAAAATGATGAAAAGTTCTTCAAGTTTCCAACATCAACCTTAGATTAGCTACTTCTAATGATGGGGGAGTATGTTAAAAGAAACACATTTCTCCCATCTTTTTTCACAATGCTAGTAAATTAACAATAGCTATATTGAATTGCTAAATTAAAAATAAGTATTGTAACTACAAACAAATATCAAACATCCTTAGAATGGAATGGAAAGGAAGGACGACGTCACTAGTTTGTGATAGTGTGTTCTAAACGAGTGTAAATTGAAAAGAATTGTGCAACAATAAAGCAAATCAAGAATAAATTCATGGTTTACAGGTGACTTGGCCTTTCAATACAATGTAGAGAATTGAATAATGACGACATCTACCCAGATTGCTCTATCGAAGCCACTATGTCAAATATAAAAAAATAGAAGTGTTAGTATCAGAAGAAGCCCATTTGATGAAAAAAAACAACTTTATTAACACTAGTATCAAAAATTAGCATTTTGAGGGTTGCAATGATACTCTTATTTTAAAAAGTATACATATATGCAACATTACTGAAGAAATTAAAATAACTTAAGAGAAATAAGCATTACGTCATCAATTTATGTTATGTTTTGTTCTAGATTTATGAAAAATAAGCAGTATATGAAAAATAACCATAATGATAAATAAGCAGTGCAAATAGAGAAAGGTGTTATTATTATAAGAGAAAATACTGGTGCACAAAAGTTATGTTGCAATGACTATTCTACAGAAATGTGGCCACAAATCATTGGTATATCCATCCACCTTACCATAATTTATTTCCAACTTTAAAAAAAGAAGATTATAGGAAAAACACTTTTTGCGACGTAGAGGAGAAGGTGATGATGATAACTTTTAAGGCGGTGATAACTTTTAATTACAGTGAAAATTTTGTGATTATTGTATTTTAAATTTTCTCAAAAATGTTACGACTTTGTGTCCAATACTAGAGAACTGCCCATTTACATTTGGCATGATATACAAAACTGAATATAGCATACCTTTATTATAAGCAGCCACTTCTAAATTATAAGTTTTATTTACATAAACCTCATTTAATTCAATAGTTTCAACCTTCAACTTAATATCGGGCGGCAAAGAGGTTCCACAAAGTACTAATGGCAATCTTTCCTTGACACCATCAATTTCAAAGTAAGCCTTGACTGAGAATTCTCCCAAGTCTTTCGGGCAAAACGTCACTGTTATATTTGTAATTGTATTTGGCCACAATTCTCCTTGCTGGGTTTTGAAAATAAATTATTTTGTGTACAATTATATAATGTCACTTTAAAACTGGAATTGTGCATCCAATAAAATGACAAACCCAGATGCTGTTAGAACTGAAAACCTGACTTAATAAAAAATTTAAAAAAGATATAAAGGTGATTTTCATCAAATTATTGTCATTATAGTTATAGTAAAATATTTTTAAAGCAATTTTTCTTTAATCATCTTTTAATGAGTAATATCACAGTAATGAGTTTAGAAAAACGTTTGTTTTTTATTTTATATTCAAATATTTACTTCGAAGAGTATGTTAATTCATAGAAATGATAGCAACAGTAATGGAAGTAGAGATAGAAAGTGGAGAGTAATCTGCCACTAGGTCTGTTTGTCTATTGTTTTATGGGGAACTCCATAGTCCATTTTTTGTAAAAACTCTTTACTCATTCTATTGTTGTTTTGGAAAAAGGGTAACCCAAATATGGACCTAGAATTAATGAATCTTGGCAAGTAAAAAAATTTAGAATTGTCTTAAAATATTAATGATATTTTCTTCAAACAATTTTTTTTAATCAGAATGTTCCAAACATTGCCCCTAATCATCTGGTTTTTCAATCTTTTTGTTTCTCTAGATAAATTTACATAATCACAAGGACTGTCATCACACAGCTATTTTTTTTAATATTGCTTTTTTAGATATGTTGAATCCCAAAAATATTAACAATCAGCTTTGTGCAATGAAGTGAATTTTAAGAGATTTTTAGTCTTTTTAATTTAAGTTCGACTATGGGAGTTTCCAAACCCATCAATGACTGCTTAATTTTTGTGGGATCTCCAGAGTTTGCAAGTAACTATGTTCGCATTAGTTTTTTCAATGAAAAAGTATGTCAGTGTTATAGCATACCCTTTCCTTAACCTTACTTCATAATATATATAAAATAAAATAAAAACATTTTGCAATCATCACTATGCTAGCCTACCTTAAAAACACTACTCATCGAGAATAAATTTAACACTAGATAAGATGAGCAAAATTTTTTGAAATATCTGGCAAACAAAAAGAAACAATCATTAAAGAAATTAATTTGATATATAAAAATAACGACAACTTGAATGACAATTACTAATACTTTTAACCACTAAAATAATAGAATACACTGTTTGTTTGTATTACAGTTCCACATAGCATATTTTAATTATCAAACTGTCTGTCGATGGGTTAAACCGTATACAATATATTTTTATATAATAATATATTGGCGAGTAATAGTGTTGGAGTTTACTGAGAAAATATATATACCTTAAGTCTTATTTTTCATACACAAGAAAATATAGAACATTAAAAATACAAAATAATAAAATTTTTAATCAGATATCTTCGTACTTTCCAATGTTTCGAAAAGTATTCTTTAAATGTATGGCTAAGGTGAAACAAACAGAACCCTAGACCATGGGAAAAAAATCCTAACTCAATTTTCTTTGTAAATAGTTCAAAATAAAAAATAAGCAATTTGTATATAAGATAGATCAATCGACTCGTGTTGCTTTTTGAAACAATCTACTAACTATTATTTTCTTATATCAAATCGGAACACAGATAAAGAGGGATATACTGCACGTAATTTTGAAGCAAAATAGTTTAAAAGGGAGCTTAATCTCCATATAAAGAATTTTCTTGCGAAATGTCATGCACATAGGTTAAAAACTATGGAAACTATGAGCTTGTCACTAAGGGACGGATATGCAAACACAATTAAATTATAAGGATTATTTCACTGCAAGACTCTACAAATGACAAAGGCTGAGACATTCATTCCCACTGTAAAAAAGATGATTTACAAGTATGAACCATAAGCACCACTGAAAAATGTTTCTATGTTGCAACAGGTCAAAACGTAAATGAAGTCTACTATGACCGATAATGAATTTAGATGCTTCATACTGTTAGTGTACATGATGCCTTGAAAATAAAAACATCTTCAAACAAATTCACAGAAGATTCAAGATGCGTGAAATTGACTTATACCTGAATTTGTGTCAATTGTCTCTCCCAAACATAAATGATTGAATGTTGCTAATAAAGTTTTTTATAAATTTTAAAATATTACTAGCAAAAAATTAACAAAAAGGCAAATTTTCAAAACGAACGCTAGTTTCAAGTTTCTTTAAATAATATGTAATGTAATGTAAATTTAGATAAAGTTCACGTTTAAATGACTTCCTTATTCCTCGTAACAACTTTCATAAACTTCAAAAATATAATGTTAAAAAGGCCACATCGCAGTGGACTTCGGCATGAATTAATAAAAAGAGATTCATATATAAATAAAAGAATTTGTGATCAATTGAGTTATTATATTCATAATAACTGCGTAGATCATTCGAGTTAATAGTTTCTATTATCTTGTACAGTTTAATAATTTAATATCTCTAATCTATAGAAGGAGGCGAATAAAATGGAAAGAGAATGACAGCAAATTCTACATCAATTTTTATATCCTCCTATGTTTCCAAATCTTATTTCTGCCTATATATTTATCTACACTAAAGCAGTTAAAATGGATGTGGTGGTGTGTGTCATCAAAATGATCTTTATTTATCTATACTAAAATAGTGTCAAAATGGCTCAAAATAATTTACACCTAAGAAATTTAAATCCATGATAGAAAATATATACAAATGAACGAAAGGAAGCAGTAAAATGACTAACTGTATTATACTTACCAATGGTGTTATTTCAAACTGATTATTATGAAACAAGAATTCATTAGCAGTCAGAAAATTGTGAATTTCATCAAGGAAAATCTTATTGTTAATATCGCCATGGCCTTTTTTATCTATTACTTCATATTCTTCCAGTAATCTGGTCTTAAGCGATTCATATTCATTTAACTTGTTGCTGTATCGCACAAGCTTTGCTTTATTTTGCATATCTATAAAACAGAAAATATCTTATTTATATCAAGGTTCTAAGTTCTCTAGATCTAGAAGTAATTATACCATGATATAGTAAATATCTCACCTGCTTCTAAGGATTCATATTCTACACAAGAAAACTTAAGGGCATGTGCTGAATTGTTATAAAGTTGGACTATTGTTTGTCTTGACATTCCCACATATGAACTGAGTAGTCGTACTAAATATTTATTCAAAAATACTTCGGCTTGGGAAGTAGTTCCCACAAGCTTTACATATAAGTTTTCACCTAAAAGAATGAAAATTGCAAATCAGTACCTACCCAAAAATTAGACCTGGATTAGGAAGTGAAATAAAAGTGACGAAAGCAAAAAAAAATAATTTAGCAGAAATAAATCTCTCACCAGTTTCATAAGTAACCAACATAACACCAGAAAATTCTCCAAGTTCATATGTTTTAAACGATACTATTATTTCCACTTCATCATTTGGACATACATATACCTTTTTAGGTGAAACAGAAAATGGACTGAAAATTTTTAAAGGCTTATCAATATATTATATTGTAATAGCAAACTATGAAAACTAAATGAAAAATAATTCAATAACCATTTTGCGCATAATGTAAAAGCTGCAGGTATGATACCAATATTTTTCACAGTAATTCTAGTCGATGTTTCCACTTTAATAGGAGTTGACTGTACGTTTATAAGATCAGGAAAATTAAAGAGTGGCCGTGGTCCTAAAGCTGCAACCAAGAAATTGATTATCGATAACATATTCATAACTACTAGTACTTAATAACTAGGTTAATTATGCAACACATTATAAAACCATTAGGTTTACTTCCTGGTTTGACTTTGGTTTTGTTATACTGCAACTGATTAAGGTGATCATAAAATAAAAGCAACTAAGAAACACAAACATAGATGAATACCAGCATGTAGTGATCCTTCTTATTTGGGAAAAACTTTGACCACAATCAGATTCTAGCACAAATATTTTTGGTTTTTTTTAATAGTCTAATGTAATGATGTACTGAATAAAATGTTATACCCATATAAAACAAACAAATAGGTTCCCAAGAAGTCAACTCCATCTGAATTTTTTATCTACCCATGTAGCAAACAATAATCTAATTTGTTGTCAGATGACAATCATCATAGAGAGAAACGCTCAGTGAAACCATTTATATATATGGCTCTCTTTATATATATGTATATGTGTATGTAAATGTACATGTTCATATATATATATATATATATATATATAAATATATATATATATATATATATGTATATGTATATGTATATGTATACGTATACGTATATATATATATATATATATATATATATATATATATATATATATATATATATATATATATATATATATGATATACTGTTTCTCTTTAATCTAGACTAATAGTTTTCACTGTATCTTGCTACCTCTTGCTTTACAGTTTTGGATCTAAGTTCACATATTTATTACACATATGTGGCAGTACTTTAAACATTGTTCTCACTCTGAAAACGTGCCAGTATTTCACTGTAACTTAGGCTGGCCGAGCTCCACAGCTGTATGCCATATGTCCAAATTGGTTTCAGTATTGTTTTCTAGATAGCCATTTTGACTGCAAATTAAAATGTTTTTGCTCTGTCAGCCAGTACATGTTATGAAGTTTACAGTCCAGTTGTTTCCTCTTGGCCCATATATGTTTTCTCCAAGTAAGATAACAATGAATGTGCATTGTTTTCTTGTGGGATTTCCTTATTGTAGAGTTTCATAGGAGGGCAGGTTTCCATTCTGAGAGTGAATGTTACGTAAACAGACTTATTATCTTTATTTGCTCTAATGTGCCATTTGCTGAATAATTCTTTGATTAGGGTCAGATGTTTCTGGAGATTTCAGATGCTGAGTCAAGGTCTTTTTGGATCGAGAGAAGTACAGTGTCGTCTGCGTATGTCGCAGCAGTGGTGCTGTCAGGAGTGAGGGATCATCTGTTTTTTGTTTTAAACAGGAGTCCATTATGCCACACCTTATCAAATGCTTGGCCAATATCTGGTGATTAGGTATGACCTCTTTGGGAAGTTGTTGTACCCTGTTTAGTATGGTCTTTTCCAGCATTTCCCCTATTACAGGCAAGAGACTTATTGGTCTGTAAGATGAGATATTCTGGGGGGTTTTACCTGGTTTCAGTATCATTACTACTTGTGTTATTTTCCACTGACTTGGAAAGAAGGACAATCTCAGGCATGCATTGAAAATGGCAACTAAAATCCGTACTGCTTAGCAGTAGGGAGGTATTGCTTTTTGGAAGATATTTTAGCAAGGTAGAATTTATTTAATCATAAACTGGACTTTTCCGTCCTTTAGCTTATAGATTTCTCGAAAAAGTTCATCTGGTGTA
Organism: Druceiella hillmani; assembly: GCA_039881145.1. Taxonomy (NCBI): domain Eukaryota; kingdom Metazoa; phylum Arthropoda; class Insecta; order Lepidoptera; family Hepialidae; genus Druceiella; species Druceiella hillmani. The sequence continues at coordinate 32,485,868 of JAYKKI010000008.1, forward strand.
ACACTCTTCAAGGGCAAATACTTTTGTGTGGCTGAGCAAATGAATACTTTGATCTGTTCGTCATGATCCTAATTATTGCTAGGAAACAGTTGAAATGACTTTATCCAGATGTTCAGCGCAAGTGTCAGCCTTTTCGGAATAAGGTCGAGCCAATGTTACTGATTGAGTTTTTATGGGCATTACATGAGCTTTAGTGACATACCAAAGAGAATGATTTGTGTTGCCGGTTGACGTCAGTTCATTGAGGAAGGATTGCAAATTTCCCTTGATCAGTAAGGCCAATAGGTGGGTTTTGCAGTGCTTAAACATTCTAGGTTAGAATCCTCCCTAGCCTGGTATTGTCTACCTTTTGTTTTTGTGAGCCTGGAGTTCCAATAAAAGTGCTTTGCATTTCAGGCTCCATCATTATAAAGCGAGATCCTAGCTTAGAGGAAAAATGTTTAAAGTCCTCTAATGTTATGGTATGTTTCGCGAACAGTATACAGCTGATCAAGTGGTACACAAACTTTGTCACTGATCTTGATTTGTGTGGCTTGAATTAGGTTAGAAGAGATTGGTTCCAGTGCATGATATTTGATTTTATCAACATGGCCGTTCCTCCATGGGCATTGCCAGACGGGATGATTAGTAATGTATACTGTGTACTTTTTAATACAAATATATATTTTGAATGTAAATCTGGTTTTTAAATGTGAGTGCAATGTAAATTTTTCCAGTACGCAGAAAAATTTCAAGCCCCAGTTTCCACTCAGGTAACCTAGTGGAATTCCATGCCATTATTTTTAAGTTAAAAGTCATTTTGACAGAAGGCTCACAAGTTGGATCATTCAATGCATCATGGTCTCCATTATGTTAGTCATGATGGTTTGGAATTAATTAAACATTTTATCAATGACAGTAATAATGTCGTCAGCTTCATTTAAAGAGCCGGTAGTTGACAGGTTTATTTCGTCATCTTTAGTTAGGTCAGCATAAGTGTCTGTAGGCATATATCTTCTGTACTGTGGTAGGTTTTCTTCAGACTGGTGGATTTAACTCTTTTCTGGGGCTCTTTCAGGTTTATTTTTAATATATGTTCTTTACATTTTTTATATTTTGAGCATCTTCCGTAATTTATGGGTGTCTCTCGTAACAGTTTGCACGGGCACTTGACACATCTGAATGGCCTACAACACTCGTTCTTGGAATGTCCAAATCTTTGGCATCCCTTACATTGCAGGATCTCTTTTATCTTATAAGTTACTTCAAACAATACTTTGGAATGATTCAATAGTTTTAGTTTAAAAATATCATTGCTATTTGATTTAGGTTCTAGATCAACATAACTTAGTGGTAAGTGTTCTTTTGAGATTCTCTGAAGTACATTAGCCCATTTGTCGAACTTCATGTCCATGATTATTTAGTCCTTCGAGAATTTCACAGATATCTTCTGATTAATGAAATCCAGGCAGTACAACTTTCTTTGATCTTTGGCACTTTAGCATGTGGAAGTAATGATTGACTTTATGATTCATAAGGTTTTTCCATATAACTTTGTATTCTTCTATGCTATATACTATATAGGTATAATTTTTGCTATATATTCTGATTGGAGTATATTCTTCATTGCTGAAACTCTCTAAAAAAATGTATAAAATTTTTTTAACGAGTAAATGTAATTAATGCTTGTTACAAAAATTGTATCAGACTTTGGTGGCCTAGGTCTTCATTATTAATTTCCGAAATGTCAAACTGAATTGGATCAGTATTTTTAAGTCATGGATATACAAATACACAAGCAGAGAACATTTTAAAAATGATGTTTATGCATTGTATCACTTAGTTTTCATCCATCCACAATTATTTTGTTTGCTAGTATTTTCAATGTACAGATAGGCAAAATTTTATTTGATGTACAGATGTTATTATGCTATTCATTATTTTTTTTCCAAGGTAATAAAAGAAAAGATTGTATGCCAGAACAACTACTTATAAATGAAAGATGATTAAAAAGCACAACATACTTAATTCTGAGAAATAGTGTTTTACATTTAACTCTTTTATATATATTTTACATGTGAATAAAAAATGTATTAAAATAGCAAGATTCCTTTGTAGGTATTATATGGTAACCAATGTTTTTACACACTGAAACAAAATATGGAGCAAACTTCCCTTCTTACACTAAGATACCAAATTCCAAATCATTTGTTTATACACATATGCTTTTTGTAAGTCTTTAAACGCTTTTTCTATCTATTACTTTCTAATAAATATATATATACAGGACCAGTGGCAGATTTCAATGTTTGAAAAATTGTAAAAAAAAGTCTACACCTCTAATACAAAGTAGGTTTATTTTAACTTTATAACAACAAATGCGGATTTCATTTTTTAAAAACCACGTTTTCCAAATAGTGGCCATCGAGTCTGACACACTCTTCGAGTCTAGCACGCATGTTTTCAAAAACGCGTTTGCAGAGCGACCGGGGTATCCTACTGACTTCGGCTCGAATACTTTCTTTAAGTTGTGTCATAGTGCTCGGATTTGTTTTGTAAACAACGGATTTTAAGTATCCCCATAAGAAAAAGTCACATGGGCTTAAATCGGGTGACCTAGGTGGCCACGGTACGGTATCGTTTCGGGATATGTTTTTTTCTGGAAATAACTGCCGCACTACATTCATGGACACATTAGCAGTGTGAGCTGTGGCCCCGTCCTGCTGGAACCATGTGTTTTAGTTGAAGGATGGACTATTCTGTAGTTCTACTCTGAAAAAGTAATTTAACATCTGGGCATATCTCTCTAAATTCACAGTTACAATTTGGCCACATTGATTTTCAAAGAAATAAGGCCCTATGATTGCAGATGCAGACATGGCACACCAGACTGTTACGTTAGGCTTATGTAAAGGCTTTTGTTGCATTTGTCTTGGGTTGTGGTTACTTTCAGTAACGAAAGTTCTGCTTATTCACATATCCTCCAATGTGATGAGCTTCGTCATTAAAGAATATGTTGCCCATCAGGGTAGCAGTACGAAATCTCAACAACATCACCTTCGCGTAAGTTCCCACTGTTCCATGGCTACTAAAATATCCGCACCGCTTGCGCTTCTAACGACGCCCCCCGCGCCCCTCTTATGTGTTGCGTTCAGAAACTATGTTCAAACTTTGAAATCTGCCACTGTATATGTATATATATATATATATATGTATATATATATATATATATATATATATATATATATATATATTTATATATATTTATATATATATATATATATATATATATATATATATATATATATATGTATATATGTATATATTTTCATTCTTGATAAATTTCTGTCCCAGTGTATCAACTAAAATTCAAGGAAAATATTAAGTCAAGAAGCTATTTACCTATTATGGGGACAACATATGTTGCATCATCTGTGACAAAATTTATTTTATGGGTATAATCAATATACTCATTAGGTACAAAAGTCACAATAAATGTACAAGACATTCCAGGTGCAATCTGATAAATATTAATACAACCTGGCTTTATAAAGAAGTAAGATGATTCTTTAAATATCATTCGGACATGTGTGGAGTTCTGAAACACAAAATATTTTATTACAAAAAGAAGTATAAATGGTAAATACTTATAATTATCCTTAAGCAACAAAAAAATATGTACTATCATAAATAGCTTGTAATTTGCACAGATTCTTTAGAGCTATGATCGATACACAACTAGTTTTAAAGCAAGGGACCATCTGCTTGAAAGCGCTTTTGGTGTGAACTTTCATTTGGTTTTCCTAATTGCTCTTTATTTTCGGAATCATATACATAGACCCAACTTTCATCACTTGTTATTGTTGTAAACGGGTTTTGAATGACTTCTGTTGAATTTTTTTTAATAAAATTGTTTTTTTTTATTAAATATTTGCAAGCCACAGCTTCCAAACAACCAAACATTCATGCAATATTGAATGAATGCTAGTCACACTGATGGCCACATTCGATTAAATCTCACAATAATTTACATGAAGGATATCCTATTATGATTTGGCACACCGGTTTATGTTTTTTGGCACTACGGTTAAATCTGGATGGCTTTCAACTAATACGTCAGAAAATTATGATCTGCATCGCTTGCATTTGTTGTACCAATCTGAAGTGCTTGGTGTTTCATCACCAAAAGGCAATTTCAGTTGGTCCCCAAATTGTCTAAATTTTTTATGACGTGGATTGTTGAGATAATCCCTAATTATAGCATGAAATAAATTATAGCATGAAAATTTTCACAATGTAATTCCATTTTTAGTCCGAGATGAAATTTTCAAGTCACATAAACAAAGCAAAACCGCTCTCATATGTCAAAAAGTGTTAAGAATGTCTGCTGTCAAAAATGTCAAACTTTTTAATGGAACAGCCAAATCCTAGGGGGCACCACAAAAATGTCACCTCTGAAAAAACATATCTATCACCCTTGGTAATTTTTGTGAAATGAACATTGTAAGGAAGTTCTGAGCACATATAAAGTTTAGACCTACTCCTCGATAACTATTCTCAGTAAAAGACATGAGAATATTTATCACATTTGCAACGTTTTGCTATAAACATTTCACTGGGAGGTTTACTCAATGTCAAAATCATTTCCTCAAACTTTGTAAGTCATTGAACACACGGCTTCATTTAAACTATATGAATTGTATTTTACCCTTACCTGACCATCGTTCCTCAAAATTATTTTGGCTTCATATTTTGTAGTAGGGGTATAATTTTGGAACATTAATAATGTAGGTGAAAACTTAAGTGTTTTCTTGCATTCAGTCTTAGAATCTTTTAATTTAATATTCTCAATCTGTACATTATCTATACTCTTTAATCGATCTAAGGTGTTGATTTGCATTTCTTTGAGATAAGCTGATGGACTGATCTAAAAATTTAAATAAGTATTTATTAACTCCACTAATTTATTATAAGTATGTAAATGTATTTGTTACAAAAATAACTAATTTCGTATAATAACAATTAATATGTATAATATTAATGCTATGAAGAATATTTAAATTTTCAGGATTTTGGACCCAACATATTATGTACCTATATTGAATTCGCCCATCACTAACTCAGAGTGAGTGAATCAATTGAAAACATGTGAATGAGTGAAGAGAATATTTAACACAATCACGATTTAAAAAAAATTTCCACTGAATTTGTTTGTTTAGACTACTATGCAAAGGATATTCCCGAGAATTACTATTTAGGACAAGATAATTTATTACTTATACCTATGAATATGAATGAATCAAATATGAAAATGTGCATCTTATCTCCTTTATGTCTTCAATGCCCCCTGAATTATAATTTAATAAAATATTTGAAAACTCAAGGTGAATTTTCATTATTGTATTGCATTATTATTAACTGAACTAATTATTGTGTGATCTAATACTGTTATCTATAACTTATACTATGAATATTAATAAGGATTAGCAAAGTTTAATTCATAACAAAAATTAAATTAACTACAAATTAAAAAATTATATTCAGGAAGAAGCCTACAATCAAAATCATGAGGTCTACAATTTGGAAAAAAAATGACGATCTTAGAGAGCTGATATGTTGTGAGCACTTCTTCGGTTAACAAAATAAACTTGTTAAGTATGAGTAGAACTCACACTACAAGAGTTCCGTACACTCCTAGGCACGTATAGATGTTTATGTGTATACGGTATCTATATATTAATACATAAAGATAAAATTTTGTACTCCTTTTAAGCATATTGCGCGCACAGAGGAGTATGAGATTTGGCATAGTTAAAGTTTATATGGACAAAGACAGCAGAAAGCTAAAATTTATGTTAGTATATGTTACAGATACATTAAATTATATATTAAAAATACATTAAAAGATTCATTGTTTACGTTTCAACAATAAATTATTCATTGTTTATGTTCATACTGTCAATGTCAAAGATATAATAGTCTGTGACCAAACAGTCACACTGAGTAGAGGCTATAGCCAAAGAATTTTAAAACGTCAGATTTAAAATTCTTTGGCTATAGCCTCTACTCAGTGTGACTGTTTGGTCACATGTAAACAAATAACATTGAGTTTCATGTAAACAAATAACATAAAAATTTAATGAATTACAGTCCTATGTAAAAAATAACTTAAAAATTTAATGAATTAAGACCGAATTTCTACTACTGGTCGCCCAGTAGTTAATATTTATAAGTATAAATATAATGCTTAGCAAATCTTTCACAGGCGTAGAGATATTGTGAATTTCTCGAAAACTATGAAATTTAGAAGCATGCTAGTTTTTACGTAAACTTTAGATAAACTTCTAGTAATGCAGTTTTTTTCATAATTTTGACTTCAGCCATTTTGAAGGTAGAGGAGAGAAACATATTTTTTGTGAACATTTTTAACCATATCTCTATTTAGCAATATTATATTTTAGCTATATACCTTAAATAAAATTTTTAAAAAATTATTTTGGTATTCTAATAACTTACTCGTTCAGTTGATCTATTAAATTGTAAAAAATTATCAAATACTTCATTTGCTTCTGCAAAAATATAGTATAAATGCATTTGATTATGAACTATTAAAATATATAGTATAAATGCATTTGATTATGAACTATTAAAACAATATAACTACCTTAAATAAAATTTTTTAAAAATTATTTTGGAATTCTAATAACTTACTCGTTCAGTTGATCTATTAAATTGTAAAAAATTATCAAATACTTCATTTGCTTCTGCAAAAATATAGTATAAATGCATTTGATTATGAACTATTAAAATATATACATGTTCATATGTTGTATCACTGTGCCAAATTTAAAATTGTTGTATCACATCAAACATGAGTATAGGATGCTGATAGTAGGGAAGTTGAGAGGAGGAGAAACACTTTGTTACATGTTTAGAAGTGCGTAATTACTAAAAAAATGATTTTTTAATTTCCATACTGTACTCAATGATGCTGTGCTTGATAATGATGTAAATCTGACCTAACCTAGTCAGGCCCGGCATGGACCGGTCAATCAATGGTCAACCATGGACCAGTCAACCAACCAAGATATTTCCCTTTTCCATCAGATCCCAAAAATGTTTTGAGCGTTATTCGGGAGTATTACCTGAATTTGAGTATCATACTTCTATACATTGCTTGCAAAAACAAGCATAACATATTTCTACATCCATAAATAACCATGAAATATATAATTAAATCAATTATTATGTCACTAACATGATAATTTTACGTAATTTCAAAATCTAAATAAGTTAAAAATATAATTTGTCATTAATGTATTAATATAACTAGTGATATCAGAGTAACAATCATATCATGTATGTGCAGGAAGCTATTATCTATATTTACAATTATAAACAAACTAAAATATATGATGGTTATCTAAAGTAATATCAATAATTTTCATTTGCATCTAAACTCTGAATACTGAAAATGTAAAAAAAATTCCAAGATAATGCACAAACAGATTTCCACAGGAATTAATGTAAAATAACACATAATACGAACACAAGTACAATGGATTTTCAAAATTATTTATATATGGGGTATACACAATTATTGCTAACGAATATTTTATATTAAGAATAAGGAGCCAAGACAAATACCTTGAGGGGCTCATTGGATTTCTTCTCACCTAATAGTATATAGTATATGTCAGAACCAAGGTACCCATCGCGTTTGAATTGCTTTATTATTTCCATGATTGAATATATTACGGTGCGATAATTACTCTATTCAAAATATCTTCAATATTATAAATGTTTCATAAAAACATGAAATAATAATATTCTACATATTTTACAACTCGTATTTGCGTTATCATTGACACATTCAAAAATCGATCTAAACATTTCAGTATCGTTTTGACATTAAAGTTTGAATTTGGCGGGATTCGAAATCAATCAGGCATACTTAACTTTTTAATTGGGCAAGTCGCATTTAAAGATTATGACTAATGAATATCCTTTTTAATATTATAAGACTTAAATTTTGTTTTTTCATAAAGCTATATCTCTATTAGTAATTAAAGCAATTAAAATTTAAAAATTATTATAGTAATTAAAATCATAATAATATATTAATACAAATTTATCTAATTTTAAGCACTTAATTAATTAAAATAGTCTAATTTATATCTACTTATAGCTGAATTTATTCAAATATTCAACTTTTCAATATAAAACTTTCCTTTTTTTTTACGTCAGTAGGAGAAAATGGAATACAGTCGTCAGTGGGAGAATATATTGACAATTACTTACATACAATACTAACGTCAAAAATTGACACGGATAAAAATACGATGATCGTTAAAATCACTATTATAAGCAATAATTTACTTAAGAAATCAATCAAAAATGTGAAAATATAAGATATTTCGAATTTGTACATATTGTTTCTTATTCATAATGTGAGTATAAATATTATAAATAAATGTATCTTGTGTTCTAGTAATATGTTGTCATTAATTTCTATGGAATACAATGTCAATATTATTATATAGTGCTGATAAAACGCGTTTGATGAGTGTATACCACGATATTTGAAAGTTATGCCATAAAAATAGCCTATATAATCATTATAAAATGAGCGTAACTGACTAAATATTCCTTAAAATTTATAAACCAATTCTATTGTATATGGCTTATACTTTGTACCTATCATTATTTTAGGGATAACAAACTTGAAGACTTTCAGGAATTTATTCCTAAAGCAGCACAATGGAACTACTCACAGCATGTACATATAGACGACATAAAAATGGACAGCAACTTCATTTGGTTACTGGTTTCATTAATATGTTCAGTTTTATGGGTCGTCTATATCACGTATTATAACAGCCGCCTAGTTGGGTACTTTTTAACGAGACTTATAAACAGGTTTTACTTTCAAGATGAAAACTTCAAAATAGGTAAACACTTTTTCTTTTTATTTTTGTAATGAAATTCAGTATTGCAATAAAAATGTGTAAAAATAAATATGTAAAATATATTAAGTCACAGTAAAATAGGATATAAAAAGACATATTTTGTTTTAATTTTAAAAATCAGTAGAATTTACATCTTTGCAGAAACCTTATTAGGTGTTTAAAATTATTTTAATCAAAATTGTTCTCGTTTCAAGGTTTTCGAAAGCAAAAAAAATATTTTCCGAATGTCCATACCTTTTATTTTTACTTAAAAAGTGGTATTTGAAAAAAATTTCATGTTTAAATAATAGACAACTAGATACCAAAATCAAGTTAACCAACAACTTGAAACTCTTTTCATTTTTATTCTTATTCTGTACTAGATCCTTTTTACTAGGCGATCCATATATATACTACAATGTTGCTGTTTTGTATGGACAAGTACTTTCAGAATTACAAATGATCAACTTGTTTAACTTACTACTGGTCTATTTCTTCCAACAGGTTCATTTACCATTAATGCTCTGTCAGGCAAGATTATGTTTAGAGATATTGTTTATATTAATTATGATTACTCATTGCGAATTCAAGATGGATACCTAATATTTAGGTGGTGGCGAGCTTACGTCCCAAAAGATGTATCTGAGGGTAAGTATTGTTTGCATTTTCCATACCTAATATAATAGTTAGTTGATGAGACATTTAACACATTTGAAATTTGTTATTTTAGATTTATCACATTCGGACACCAGAGTCTCCATTATGCTTAATGGTTTTGAACTTCATGTTTACAACAGGTGTGAATTGTACAGCGAACTAGAAAAAACATTTGGTCTTGATTCAATAATAATACAAGGTGCTTCAGATAATTCTGATAAAGACAAAGCAATGAATGATGCTAATGAGAAGAAGCGCAGGGCAAAAAGTACGGTACGCTCTGAAGCTGCTATGGCAAAAACTTGGAGAGATCTTATTCCTGTCATAAAAATAGACGTCTGCTCAGGACGTATAGTGTTTGGAAATCGTTTAGTACCCACCACATTGTCATTAAATATTGAAGAAGCACATTTAGTGTACAGCACAAAGCCACCTGCGTCGAGATTAGATTACTTAATGCACTTTGTTAAAGCCAAAGCTGAAAATTGTAAAGTAATGTTAGCTCCAAGTCCTAATTACATTGGTATGGTCGACGATCCTCCAAGGTATATGGGAGAGGGATTTGTTGTGATGAGCTCTAATTATTTGGAATTATACTTTTACATGGACGAACCAGGTTTAGTACCAGAACATCCAGTTTTATTACTTCTAGCTAATGGTGACAAAGTAGAATCAGCTCCCCCAATATGGGGTATTGACATTAAGTGTGGTAAAGGTACCGATTTTAGTTATGGGCCATGGGCCGATCGCCAAAGAGAACATTTGTTCAAGTTCTTCTTTCCAGCTAATTATAAGAATTTAGAAATCACACCACAGCCTCGGGCTGGTGATAGGAGGCAAATGCAGTCTTTTGATATCAGACTTTCAACTTTAAATGAAGCTACAATTGACATTCTTTTTTCTAAAAATAAAGAAACTAATGCGGTACATGTGAATATTGGCGCTGGTTCATATTTGGAAGTTACATTACCATGGATAGTTCTCCAGGAAGGTTACACAACGAAAGTTACTGGTCAACTGTTACATCTTGAAGCTACGACAAGCCTACAATACCGAAGTTTAGCAGAAAGTGAAACCTTGGAATTTGGAGTTAAATGTCATTATCCTTTGGTGTGGAACCATCATCAATGTTGGCAATTAGGTTTTACTGGCTGTAAGGCGACAGCAAACTTAGTATATTCTCACAAAGGATTTTTTCAGGATTTATTAAATGATTGGTCATCAAAAACACGTCCAGATATTCTACATTTTGTTCCTTATACTTGGAAAATTTCACTACTTCTGAAAGAATTTGAAATCATAACTGTTAGTAATCAGTACAACTGGATAGATTGCAGTTCTACAAATCAAGAGAATAGTCACGTTGCATTTTGTGGTGATCTTTTCGACTTATCTTTTGATTTGCCCTTCACAGACTTCTTGCCTATTAAAGTACCGTTAAAAATATGGATACAGGGCGAAGGTGTTGATATGAGTCTATATTTACCAGAAGTGAATACATCGAGGTTATTGTTATTGTCCATTGACAAAAATATGAAACTTTTACCCGGAAGACCAAGACCGACCTCAACAAAATGGAGAAAAAAATGTGTTAAATCCCAAGGTTGGATAGACTGTTGGTCTGTACCAATAGTGGCATTGAGTATTAAATACATCTATCATCCCATACCTCCATTGGGCCCAGATCCTCAGGCTGATATAACAACTCCAGAAAAAGAAGAAATACTTCTATCGCCAATGCGAATACCACGTACGCGTAAACAACCACAAATCCATTGGTCAAGAACTGGAACACATAAGTTTGATCCAACCACAATGCCTGCAGACAAAGTCAGTGTTGAATTGGAAATTGGCCCATCTGTTTTGTTGGCATATGGTTCTATTGTGACCAATTTTATACATTTGAAGGAAAATATTTTTGGAGAAAATCAAGCATTTACAGACATGCAAAAAAGTTCAATTTTTGATAATTCTTATTGGCCAATGGATAGTAATAAATTAAATGATAAATTAAGTCTAGGCAATAATGTAGTGAACTCAGTATCTGTTGATGACAACTCGGATTTAAGCAAATCAACTTTCGACCCAAGAGTCTATAGGCCTTTGGATGTGACTGTATCGATAATAATTCATGATATCCAAGCCCATATAGTGAAAAACTGTAGTGAAAATGAACCTCCTTGTCCAGTAGTGTTGATTGAACGTTTTGGATTTGAAATGGATAAGGGTTACAAAGAAACAAAATTGCAATTACTTTTAAGTCCATCTGTTCTTATATCAGCTGATAATTTAAACAAATCAAATCCAGGTCAAACATCCCGATTGGGACAAGGACATCTTATGTTATCATCCTTACAACTACGCGGACATGCTATGTTTAGTGATGAAAATCGATCGGTTGATGAGGAAACAATTGAATATGCTTGGATGATTGAGATTCAACTTGGGCAACTGACGGGGCATTTAACCCTTCCACAATTGTATCAAATAGTTACATCTTTGGAAACCTTCGTCCTTCTTGTGTGTGATAGTGAAAATGAACTCATACCACCAAATACTACCAAAATTTGTCACCATGGTATTAATACTCTCGTTTGCCAGGATACTAATCTCACCTTAAAATATTGTTGCCCCACAGTCGAAGATATAAAATATAGAATGACACGAATTGCAATAGATCTAATAGATATTTATGTCTCTGATAATGGCACTTTACTTCAGACATGTGTGTCCCCTATTCGTGTCTGTATATGTAATTTACATGGAGTTGGTTTTGGAAACGGAATAACTGGTTTGTTACCAAATATCAAGTGTAAACTTTTTGCAAATGCCAATATCAATGCAACGCAAAACCATCATCATTCGAGCAGTGTTAGTGGAAGCCAAAGTAAAATTCTAGATAGGGAACATTGGTTGGAAGTTGGCTCCCTTACTTTTGGTCCATTACTGATAGAAGCAGCTGTCTCACTGCCTCAGTCTCCAAAAAACCTTCATTTTGTTCAACAAAAATTTTTAAGACTTCACGATGAAAAAACAAAACGATTATGGTTCATGTGGCCATCTGAAAGTGTTAACGGAAAAATGGCACATTGTGGATGTATAGGTGGATGTGCTTTTTTCGGCTCAAATCGAAATGGACCCTCATTTTTGAAGCCGAGTGTGTCTGATTTAAATGAAGGTATTAATGTGGCACTATTTAAAATAATTGAACCAACTTCTGGGGAATACGGCTATGGTCAAAGTTTGCTCCACGAAGGTCAACTTGTATTCCATACTCCACCATATAACGGACTTAATGTTTGCCTGCATGGTGGTTCCAATCCATTCATGATGCCAAAATCCACATTCCATATGCTTTCTAAATCACCGCAACAGCAGCAGACTGATAGTAAAAGTATGACAAGAAGATTCTCTTACACTAGTGCGACAAAAGGTCAAAATGCCGTTCTTGTAAGCAGCAGTAAAGTGGATGTACCATATGCGCGCTTAGTAGACTCATCTGCTGCTCTTGGTCATATAAAAATTGATAGTGATTCAAAATTGAACAAGAGTGTTCTAAACGTCCCTCAAATGGAGAGTAGCGTATCAGATTCAAAGATTGCACTTAACTGCGGTGTGAAACAGGAAGTGCCTTCTGCAATAAAAAAAATTTTACATGTAGATAAAGAACCACCTCTAGCTGCAAAAACATCAAAACCTAACGTAAACGTTTCGGAATCCCATTATTCACTAAATTCTCACATTCAACAAGAAGACAGTATATCCAGAGAAGTTCAACGTACACTATCAATTACAAGCGAGAATCATTCAGAAGCATTTTTTTCTGCTGATGAAGATATATTGCCTAGTCGATCATCAAGTTTGAAGCACTCTTGTGGTAGCCGTAATAGCAGTCTTCACAATAAAAGTTCTTTTGGCATCAACGATCTCTCATCGGAACGCTGGAATACTATACCGCGATCAGAACCAATAGATATTCCATTTTCATCAGGAAATGTAGACCCAGTATTTCATCCGGAATCTGAGAGCCAATCAGTATCATCGACTTCATTTATTTCTGCGATCTCTTCCCAAGAAGATATGACTCTGGTCAATTTACATATGCAAACTAATAAACCTATTGTGGAGTCACCATTATTAATGGCTAGCTACATTAATCATTTGCCTCAGTACCGATGTAATAATTGGAATAATTGTGCCTTGCCAAGTGGAAATGATGCATTCACAATTCCTCTTTTTAAGAAAAGTGATGATGGTACACTATTTTATATCGGTTGGAAATACTTACCTGTATTCAACCCTATTTGCAATGCTAATAATTTGATATCACTATTATCAAAACAGGATACCCATAACATGTACGGCCAAAATTTAAGTGCACCACCATCCAATTTAACTCCTCATTTCAACTCGCAAATCAAATCTCACCCATATTCCCTCGGTTGGTGGGAATTACCCCATAATCTTCGAGACAGTCAAGAAAATTCTTCTGATTTACATCTGGAAGTAAGTTCAACAACTGTAGGTGATAACAAAAGTGGGTTAATAATGAAATTAAGAGGAGATGTCAATATAGTTTTAAGTCCGTTACTTCTGGAAAGTGCTCAAAAGTTTATAGAGTCGCTTACCCCTGTGTTATCCAATATTCACCCAATATCTGTGATAAATCATTTACATATGTCATGTATAAACACAGTAGAGAATATGAATATTCTTAAACAAGAGCAATATCTGTCGAATTGGTTGCCATTGATGCAAGGATATAAACAAGGGCAGCTACCCAATGACAAAGACGATAAATGTAAACTTGCCACTATTCCACAGAGTAACGTGTATGAAGAAACAATTTCTACACAGTTACAAGCCACTATTATTGTCCCTAAAGTAAATATAATTCTGGTTCAGTCTTCTGTGGTTGAGGACCTCATATCATTCTCTGCATTGGACAACATCCAGGATTTAACATGCGCATCTGTATTTGGTATTTCTGTTGAGAATATTAATGCCAAATACATATGTTCAAAACAAACACGTGAATCTGTACAGTTGTATTACAGACCGGCCCTCAGATCTTTAGGTATTAAGAAAACCTTTGGTATAATCAAAGGACCTAGATCTTTGATGTCAGCACATACTAATAGTGGAGGAAGCCGAAAAAGAGGTCAGGACAAGGGAGAACCAGTTTTTATAGAAACTTCACAGAAACAGTGTGAAGATATAAATGTTACCCTCACAATCGGTAAGTAAATAAGTTTTTTGGTAATTTTTATGCATTCACTACTGCTAACATTTCAAATAGAGTATTAAGTTAGAAATATTGATATTGCAGGTAAAGTTCATTCTCAATTACGAAGACTTCGAAATGATGCATCCCAGTCAATGAAAGATACTACTATTACATGTATACCAAATCACCATTCTAAAGTTGCTTTCACCTGCATAAAAATAAATGATTGTTGTTCGAAAAATTGTGAAAATAATAAATCCCAGGTACATATACTATTTCAAAATTATACTTATTTGTTTAAGGTAATAATACGCATTAATTTTATTAAGTTTACTATTAATCAATTTTCTTGTTTAGGCTGGTGAAGTAAGCACTGGTCCCGGAGAAGGTCTTCCAGATCCCGTCATTGGTTTCATTATGCTTGAATGCGGTTTAGAAGGTATTTCCATAAAGGTTTCAAAACATTCCCAGCTGGACAAAGATAATGATGATAATAAAACGTACAAAACCGAAAGTGAAACTTGTTATCCCGATTCGGTAAGATCGTGTGATGAAACTAAACCAGATAAATCAAACATGAAAACTAAGCCATCGGGCATAGAAGAACTATTTAAGAAAAAGGAAGCTAACTCTTCCAAACCTAGTACACCGAATCTTGGAAGTGCTGTACCACCTGATATGCCATCTCAATCTGATAATAATGTTAATAATGACAGCAATAATGCAGTTATTCCTGTTAAAGAATCTGGTAAAACTTCTTCTTGTGTCATAGATTTAAAAACTGTCTGGTTCAACTTTGCTGCACCCCCACGCACTCCAATAACGAGGAAAATAGATTACACACGGTGAGTTTCGCATTTCTGTTTTTAGTAAATTTTTTATTAATGTTTTAACAATCTAAAATTGGTTAATGGTTTTCCTTTTTACAATCCCAGCCAGGAGTTTTCTAATTCCAGTGATGTTGCCAATACTCCCTAGTCAAAGGAATCTACTCCCGTTATGTCAATACTTAGTCAATTAAACTGCAGTATCGAATCCTACAAAAATGTGTGAATGTCTTATGTGCTTTTTTAAGATAGTCACACAAAAAAAAGACAGAAATTATCACACAGAAGGTCATAAAAAATGCTTCATATAGAATACAACAAATAATAAAAGACATTTTTATTTTATAACTAGTGTATGTAACAAATTGTTTCATTACATTATTCATTACAATTGTATTAAGTCATTTCACTATATATTCTTTTATAATATTGTAGGTTGGACTGGAATTTATTAAGTACAGCATCACCAGCAATCAATGCTTGGATGAATCCCTGTAATAAGCTGGGTATCAAGGTGGTCGCACTGTATCGTGCTTATTATAGGAGAGTTACGGCCACTGCAGCAAGCCTTATGGCTGCCTCCCTTGATGTGCCTCAGTTGCATGCTCCTATCAAGGTATCATAATTTATAATTAAGCTAAAAATGATAAGATTTGATATGCTCGGAAATTTATATATTAATTGTTCATATGATAAACATTTTTAGAGATATGTATACTTAATTTCTTTTGTAATTGCATAATATTCGTATAGTACTTTGAAATTTATTACGAGATGACTATTTCATAGTAATTAATATTCTTTTATGGTGCTTTATTTGGAAGTATGCCATTTCAAGAATGATATTGACTAAATAATGTATTGAAAAAAGAATGGTTTGATTGAAACTTGATTTGCTTAAATTAAAATAGGTCATATGCATAATCAGAACACGCATAATGTCGGGTGTCATAGTTGTCATATCTCTTGAAACTGTTGGTGCAAATTAGTAGAGAAAATTTTAGTTAAAAGTCAAATGCATTGAAATAAAATGCATTGAAATATATCTAGAAACTTTCAGATTTTTCAAATCTACTTTAAAAAATCTTACAGGTAGCGAATATATTATTTTGAAGCTTAATGGATCGCTAACAGGACTGAAATATAGGAGATTGTAAATGAAATCTTAATTTTATTTTAAGTCTTTTTAATAAAACTCACTTTTTTTCAAAGAAAACAAATTTTGTTCCACCGTGAGATTTAAAAACGAAGACAATTTCTTATTATTTGTGCATCCAAGTGACGTAAACTATTTACAAAAAATAAAATGGAACAAATCCTTATCTAAGTCATGATATAGATTGGCTTTATAGTCATAAAAATAACATATAAACAGATAAGATTATGTTTTAATTATGTGGAAATAATTTAACTGATTGTTGATTCATACATTACTGCATCAATGATTCATTCTGATTCTGTGTACTTATAATTCATTTAAATAATGATATGCATATGTTCACTAAAAAACACATATTTATGTCTTTATTCATATCTTGTTGATCATCATATTCCGTATATTAATTACAAGTTTCAAAGAAAGGTGAAAAAATGTTATAATAACAGGTTATATTTTGGTTGAGAGTAAATTTAACCACTTAGAAAATGAATGTAAATGACCATAGTGAACCTGTGATTTTTTGTGTTTCGGATTGTAAAAATTTATCCACTTTTACCTCAAAAGAAAAAAGAAACCTTTATAAGTATAACTTCGTTGCTTGTCTGTCTGTCTGTGAAGCCCCCTTTTCTCAGAAACGTGTGGACGTATCAAGTCCATATTAATATCAAATACTTAGGTCTACAGCCCCTTGGATCTGTAAAAAATCAAGTTTATAAGTCAACTTATTTAAAGAAACCCTAAAAATATGGCAATTTCTGAATTTTTTCACACTCGCAAATATTCCTTATTAATCAAAACCTATAAGGTTTCCTATTGATCTAGAATCATGAAATTTGCCAAGAAGCATGGTTTCACAGCACAAGTGAAGGAAAAAAACATAAAAAAAAATATTTTTTTTAAATATGTGTCTATGGAAGGTATAGTAGGCAACATGTTTTCATTCCGGTCATTTATGCCGCTTATTTTGAAAATCGCAAATAAATTGAAACCTTTAGAAAAAATCTGAAAATCATTAATTTGTAATATCACATACAAATTTTTTTTTAAATATCCTGTGAAAGATATTACTATATCTATATATTTTTGTTCCAAAAAATTAGAATTTTGTAAATAGTTTAATAGAAATATTATGTACCATTAAATGTTTACAAATGCCTAAATATGTATGGAACCCTCATTGTGCGAGTTCCACTGTACTTGACAGGTTTTTTCATGATGATTACACCGATGATATGCCACAAGAAACTTTTCTTTTTATGCCTTGCAAGCGAAGAAATTGCGACGTTTATTAAAATGCATTTTTGGTCGACTTGTGTAATAACCATTTCCTTTCTTTTTGAAATTTTCATGTAGTGAAATATTTGATTAATCGGCTTCAGGTTATTAAGCTAGTTCTTACAGTATTTGAACAGAGTTTTTATCCAATAAACCGTGCAATTGCTGATATTTTAATTTTATTGATTGTCCTAAACATTGTCGTTAATGTATCATGTACCACTCTTGAACTGTCAAAACCAATTTTTAAAAACTATTTCCAAAGGAGTAGGTTAATCACAAAATTTGGCAAACAATCGGTGAGTTTCAGCTGTGCTTTTTGAAGTGATAATAATCTAGAAATACACTTTTAAAACAACTTATATACAATTTTATTTTGATTAAAGAAAAGCACTTGCGTAAATGTAAACATTTTAAAACATCATCCTGATATTTTAAAGTACATCTGTCACAGTATATTACACTTGGTCAAGTATACAGACACCTAGAGGTTCTCTATGCAACCTCTTAATATGATCTCAGATATACACACGTCGCGTAAATTTATGTATATGATTACAAAGTCTATATGTTACTTGTCATAACATATAGACTCAAAATTTATATTTTCTTTTTGTCAACTGACTGAAAGAAAATATTCAGGACAAAATTTTGTTAACATTAGTTAAATAGATACAAACATATTAGTTAACCGCACTCATGAGGTATATTAACCTCACGAGTGTGGTTTACATCTAGTTCTCATGTGGTTACTATTATCTATATTTATTCATCCTGTGGTTAAGTAGATTGCTTTACATTATAGCCTCCAAGCGCTTCATATTTAATCCAAAGAAATAAATTTCTGCAATAGCACATTGAGCCAATTAACAGCCTTTTTATTACTTTAAAAAGCCTTGACTTACTGGTCATCCAAAATCTCATTTGGCATCCCCAAGTAACTGGTTTCCTTCAAAGAGAGCATATATGAAATATCTCCAAAAATAATCCTACCTTCAAGTAAACCTCAATATTTCAAATTTCTTTTAATCTCCATCATCTCAAATTCTACTTTTACTTTATGTATATCAAATTAAATTTTATTATTTTATACAGAGCCGCTATGGAAGACATACTCCGATGGGGCGTCAATTACGTGAGGAGCCATCACTGCAATTATGTGCTGCGCTGTTAAGACATGCTTTACAAGCTGATGCTGCTGCAGTTCAGGCAGATCTCGCTGAACGCCATCTTCCGTCGTTATCAACTCTTCGTCAGGTGATTTGTTATTTGAAATAAAATACTAATTAAAAATAAAATTATCGGTATAGAAAATATTATTAATCATATTTTCTACTGTAATTTAATTTCTCGAATATCCAATAGTATTATTTTTTCATCACTAAAAAAATATGTGTATCTAAAATTATCAGCAGCCAACAAATACAATGAGTAATAATTCTGTCTCCATTTAATATAACAAAGTTAATTACTGTAATCAACATTTTCATTTATCAGATTTTGAGCTACTACGAAAAGTGAAAAATGCTAAAATGATTATGATGACTAGATAAAAGCATTATTATGTTAATATCCATATTTACTAAATGTCAACACGCAATGAGTAATGTTTCTTTTGCCCGTCTCGTTAACTGAATAAAAAGAGTCACCTTGTTAAACCAACTGTTGGAAATGTAAACAATAATAAGTCTTATGAAAAAATTTACAACCAAGCGGCTGAAAATTACTGTTTATGGATATATGTCTTATTAACTATAATAGACTACCAGAAATGGATATACACTCTGTCTATCCTAAAATTATAAATGCGAAAGTGTGTTCTTCTCTCATGTCACAATGTAGGAATGGATTAATGTGGTTTTTTGCCCAGAGATAACTGGTAAAATGGGAAGTAACAGGCTACTTTTTGTCGTAGGAAATTTCATTATAATTCATATATATGTATATATACATATATTGTCCCAGGAAGTTTTATCTTAATTTATATAAATATGTGTATATATACAACCTATATATAAACACATCATTCCCTAGTGTTCATGATGTGACTGGAATGAAATATACACAACCTATATGGCAAAATATATGCAATTTTGATAAGTAAATATCTGAATTGTTTTTAATAATAAGAGATTCTACTAAGTGCCCTCTAGAATTATTAAGGGAAGTACTAAATACTAAATATTTATTTTAATGTCTTTACAGTACAAATACAATTGACCAATTGACGACGTTTCCCTCTGAATTAGATATTTTAACGGAGTGATCACTTTGTTCCTTTATATTGCATATGTAGCGTTTGTGATAAGTAAGCCTTTTTCATTTCCCAGCCTTCCAACTATTTCTACGCAATAAATCAGCATAGAATTAGTATATATATGTATGTGTGTGTATATATATGTATATATATATATGTATATATATATATATATATATATATATATATATATATATATATATATATATATATATATATCACTCCGTTAAAGTATCTAATTTACAGGGAAACATTTTTGTTTTCTTTGTCAATTGTTTTGGTATTTTAAACCCACTAAAATAAATATTTAATATTTAACTTCCCTTAATCATTCTAGATGGCACTTCATGTTTTAATTTCTCCCTATAGTTTGTAACTATAACCCAAGTAAAGCCGCAGGTGGAAGCTAGTATCTTATAATGTAGTAATTTTTTAGACTCACTTTTTTAGCTGAATCGCTACCACATACGTAGCTGTGCATATTTCATTCCAGTCACATCATGAACACTAGCGAACAACATGTTTATATGTAGGTTACATATAAGTTATGATTTGAAGACTCCTGCAATTTGTCTGTGCATAATTCAACACCTACTAAAACTTTAAAACCCGATTATTAATTATTTTGCAACAAAACACAGCCAATGTAACAATCTATTTTTCCCTATGCTTTCTGCAAGGAACTTTGTCTTTTTATATACATATGTTTTTTCTTGGATAGTGGTTAAAAATAAGATGAGATAAAATAATTTTGAGTTTTAAAAAATAGACACATGAACTATTCAGAATTTATTGGCATGCTGCCATGGGATTTCAAAGTTATTAGATACATGCGGCAATGGATTAAATATGAATTATTTATCGGTGTTATTCGGTGATGATTTATTAATTGGGTTAATCATTATTTTATAGTCTCCTAACTCAATACTCTTGGTAGCAAAAGTTATTTCTTCAAAGAATTATTAAAACATTGGCAGACAACGTAATGGCAATCCATTAACAAGCAATGATATTTTATGACACTTCATTCTTCCTTCACCTATCCCCAATGTGCTTCTTGTCTTGATTTATGTATATAACTTTAAGTTTTATACTAACTTATCTCTGATAGTCTATATCTAAGTACCTGTATTACGTTATTTATTTTTAACAAGTAACCAACAGAATACCATTTCATATCTCATTGTTCATTCAGACAGTAATTTGTATTAATATTACCAATGTTCAGTTTCTAAGTGTTTTGGATATTTTTGCATCGATTGGTCTTGTATTATGACACACTGTAAAAAAAGATCATTCTATTGATTAACATAATAAATTTTATATAAGTTTTCAAATTTATTTGCCACCTGTGTAATGAACTTTTTAATTAGAGTAAAACATCATATGTAAATTAAATTGTGATGTGTCATGAAATTGAACTTTAAATGATTTTATTTTTTGTTCTCTTAAAGAATTTCCTTATTTACAATTTTAATTTTTTTACCAACATTTTTTGCTATTTTTGGGTAAAACTACAGTTTAACACCAATGATAATTTCACTTTTTTTCTTCATTTAACTGAAAGGATATTATGAATATTAAATAACATATTTAATAAAAAAATCTCCAAATGCAATTATTTTAATAAATAAAATCTATTTGAAAAATGCTCTTGTTATGAAAAATGCTGTCAATTAGCTGTACAACATACAATTTATAACCTGTTTTTATTCAATAATTTTGGCTTATTTAGATTTTTAGAATTATTGACCTTTGTTTTTTTTATAAACCTATTCATGTTTGTATTTGCATATTCAGCGTTTTGTATTACTATGAATGCCAATTAAGTGGAAAAAATTATAGCAAAACGTTCCTTGAAGAAACGCATATTATATGGGACAATTTTTTGAAATCAATGTGTTATAATAAAATAATAGAAACTGGAAATGATTTTTGTTAAATACATTGTTTTTAATGTATATTCTTACATTTAAAAAATAATAAACAGTGAAATTTTCGTTGGCACTAAACTGCATTTGTTTTACATTTTTTTACAAATACATTAGTGGCCATTATTAATATATTGTATTTTTTATAACTCTCTAGGGGGTAATCGTATTAAGCCGTCAATGGAAAAATATATTGTATACACCTCTACTATTGGAGCATAATTACAAGAGCAAACTAATGAAACCTTTAAATGTAACATTCGCACTACCGGACCTCATTGAAGTAAGTTTCATTTTACAACAATATTAATGTTATTATCTCTAACGATTTATAAAAATAATTGCTCTTGCAATGTCCTGTTAGGATTCAACAGAAGGCTGGACTGAATACCCGACAGAGCATGAAGGATTAGATGAAAGTTCTATGTTATTGAATATGGAAGCAAATGTCAACAAACTCAGTTTACCAGGTAATATTATATTTATTGAAATTCGAGTTCTCCCTTTTAATTTTATCTGAAATATTTTATGCACGTTATTAATAGAACAAAATGTGAAATTGTTTTAATAAAATTTTGCTTTTAACCAAAACCACAAAAGATATGGCTTATAACCACTAACATCACCAGTTTTTTTCACAAGAACTTGCATTGATCTATTTATATACTGATTAAAAAATATTTTTAAAATGTGCGTAGTTTTAGAACTACATTAAAAATTAATATATTAAAATATTAGTATAATGATTAATATAAATATCTATGATAATAGATCATTATATAAGTCGTAGATGATTAAGACAAATAGTTAATAGAAGAGTCATGTAGTCTGCATTTAAACTGTACGATGGAATTGTTTACAATTTAATATGAATTAATTGTAAATTTATGATTCACGTCAGCCACATTGGGTATGTCTTCAACTCCTCGAAGTCATTCATTTGCATCATCCAGCCCTCCTTCTGGTTTGTGATTTGTTCTTTTGACTTAAGTTACACCTTATGCATGATTTATATCTCAGATTCATACAGCATGATGTAATAAATAAATGTCTGGCAAATTATTATTTCAAATTTAACCATTGATTACAGTAGAGTTGATCAATACAATATAATATATGTGGTAATAGTGATAAAATATTGTTTATAAAATAGAATTCAATCAGTGCTCGAAATGAACCGGAACTCCATATAACATTCTGGTGAGAATATATTGTTAGGTGCATTTCACGTCCTTGCAATGTTTTTAATATACTTCATTTTTTAACCATGGCAAAAACAAAATGAAGAAAATTGCTCATTGGTTGCATGCAAATAAATAATATTGTCTCTTGATTTACATTTGTTTCTTTTGGTCTGGTCATGTAAAAGTAATTTTTTTAACTGTCCAGTGTAAACACTCAAATTTCATAGTGTTTTAGATAATTCATCTGTTGTTATAGATTTTTTACTACTAATCATTACATAATGATATTTATTACAAGACGTGGCTGGAATAAAAACAAATTAATGCTTTAACATTTTTCATTTTTAATCTTTTTCGAGTTTGATGTCATCTTCTTCAATGTACATCCCTCCTCAATATCTAACTACATTTCAGCTATAGTAGTAGATTAGTTATAGGAATAGTTATAGAATCTCTTTTATGATCTCCATCCCTTTTGCTTTCACTGCATCTACAGTCTCAAATATGGTCCCCTTTGAATTTATGGGAAAAAAAGAAGTCATCTGGATCAAGATCAAGTGATTAGGTGGATGGGTATTCTAAAATAACATTGCAATAGATCCGTCCCATTTGACCAAAAAAATATTGACAATATGTTTTGAGCTAAAATATTGTTGTGGTGAAGAAGCCACAATTGGGTTTTCTACAAAATCTGGTCATTTTCTCTGTGCCCATTCATATAAGTGTCAGCACACTAATGATGTCTTTTTAGTTGACTGATGGATATACATTTTACATGTGTGAACGCTTTCAAGGACAAAAAAGAGCCGTCTCATTACAAATTTCACAACTGTGGCACAACAAACTATGGCTAGTTTTGAAAGAGATTATGAATTTATTACCACACTTTAATGAGATAAAAAAGATTGCCAGCTCCACATTTTCTTCAATTTCTGAAGTTATAAAGCCGTAGCAACAATAATGAAAAAGACAGACTGCCATTATAAAATGTTATGAATTTACATGAATTTTCTGCAATGTTTTAGACATGCTATGAAGAGATTGCTTCCTTTAAGTAGGCAACAGTATACAAAGAAATTTCTAAAAGCCGAATTCCAGTAGAATTACAAAGCTATTTAAATGAAAAATTATGATAATGCAATCTCAATCAATTTGCACAGTGAAAAAAAAACAAAGAAAAATATGCCCACATGGCCAGTTAAGCTAAAAATAGTTTATCCTCTTCTGCCTCTTCTGTGTACAGCAAACATTATGTTCCGAGATATGAAATATTTATAAAGAAAAATGTAAGACACTTTTACCAGAGAGAGCAGAGTCTAGTTTTCCTTCATCACAATTTATCTCGCATCAATTTTAAGGATTATTGTATATCTAGTACATTCTTTTGTGGTTTAAGATTAAAATTATTCTTGGTTATTTTGCTATTCTATGTACTATTAATTATTTTATTATAACTATGATCTTTATATGTGACGTAAGTTTCTTATTAATGTCCAGTTTGTTATTTTGTCCGTATTTAAATTATTATAACTTTCATATTATTAAGTGCCTCTGCCAATAATAGCCAGTGAGTTTTACGTGTGTACTTAATTCATTAATCATATTAAGTACTCACTATGTTAAAATTTTATTGCAAAGTAATATCTAATAAAAAAATTTAAAAAGAAAGTTTTTTTGCCTGGTAATAATTTGGCAATTGGACAAACTATTCGGCCAAATACGAACATAGAAAAATATGCCGAATACCATATTAATAAATATTTACGGAACGTTCGGGCCGTGTTTAGTATTTAGTATCTAAAGTTAAAGTCCATTGCAATGTTTTCTTGGAGCCACAATAATTGCTTATAGTTCTTTTTTATTTGGGCATGAGGTTTTTTGTAAACATTTTTATACACTGCGTTCATGAAAAAGCTTTTGTTAAAATTGGTCGAACATTTTCTTTGTAAATTCTTATAAACAATTTAAAAAATTTTAGCAACTTTTTTAATGTTTGTATTCATTTTTGATTAGTATCATCTCCCAGAATTCGGGTCACCATAAATCACTTCTCTACCCTCTTATGCTATTTGAAAACTTATGTAGATAACAAACATTAATAATCATTCCCTAACAATAACAAATGGGATTTTTGCGACAAAGAAGCATACCGACACCCATGTGCCTATGCTTCCTCGCAATAATAAAGACCACTTTTTATAAACATTCAATGAAGGATACTGCCACATATCACTTATCTTCTACAGTAAAATAAACAGTCCTTTGTTCTAGCCACATTTCATGTATTTACCAAATTATAACAAGGGGTAATAATTTGTATTTAATTATAATTTAATAGTATTTAATAATTAATAAAATATAATATAATTTAATATTTATATAAACATTTATAATAAAATATAATTTAATAGTATTTAATTAATAAATTGTATTAATATTAAATTCACTTAATTATTAATTTAATATCTTCGGTTCTAGTTAGTATTTAAGTTCATTTCGAGCACTGACCTAAAAGGTCACAAAAGTTAATAAAAACGGTTTGAAATACCATAAAAATTCAGTATTATAAAAAGTAAGAATATTGCGCCATTTTCAGTTATTCATTTCATTTATAAATTAAAATAAACTTAACCTTTATAAAAGTTACAAAATTAATGGCAGCAATGAATTCATGTAAATTTTTCTTATTAGAGAAACTCATAACATGACTAGAATTTTCAGACTAGATTTTTTTATCACTAACCTAATATATAAAAAGTTCCTTTTTAACTTTTTGTGAACGAGTAGGTAAGTTTTTTTTAAATGCTATATTATTTTCATTTGTATTTCCTAAATATTCGTGTTACCTCTCTCAATTAAACTCATTTTTCATCTGTATTGTATTCGTGGTGTCTGCTCTGTGCATTTAGTTGTCTCTAAAGGCTTAAATTTTTGTTTTGGCTGCTTTTGTTTTATGTCCTTTACCAGAAAAAAAATTATTTATGTCATAACTGACAAAATTTATTTACACAAATTTGTTTGGTAACTTTGAAAGTTTTTTCTAACAAAAAAATTGTAATCATTGAAAAACTGTGACATTTCAGTCTACAAAGGACCACCGCCACCTAGCAGCAGATCTAGCTTAGTATTCCCTACTTTACCATTCTCGACGCGAAAACCTCAGTTCCAAGATGATGCCGTAGCTGGTAAATTTGTTAACCTATTATTTATAACTGATGTAATCTACTAATGACAAGTATTTTACATTCTTGTAGACATTGAAAGACTTAAAGTCTTGTAAACAATTAAAGTGTAGAGGTGCCGCATGATGAAATCATTTATGGAATGATGTTAACATCTCATGAATGCCTTACAAAAATTAATTTGAAATTGGATTTGTGTGTATTTTTGTAAATAATACATAATATTTTCAGGGTATGGAGCATTGAAGGAAGATTTAGCTCCAGTGGGATCAAACCCATCACTGTATTCTAGCAACGGTAGTGTTGATAATAAGAACAATGACCGTGCACGAGAAGATCTCTACAATTGGATGGCTAAACAAGAACCAATTAGCATAGTATGTGATACAATTATTACAGTGTAGTAATTTGGGTCAATTTGATTAGACTAGAAGCAGAGGATATGAAACATCACTTAGTATTACTAAAATTAAAGAAATGTGGTTTGTTTGCAAAATGGGAAAAAGCATCTTATATTTCAGTCAAGTTTTTAGAATTTTTATTTTAGACAGAATTAAAATTTTGGCAGTAAACCTAAATATAGTTATGTCAAACCATAATTTTATTGCTTTTTGAAATAATATCATCGTATTCTATATTATTTAAAAAAATATAATAACATATAACCTTTCTCATCAGAAAAAATAAAATAAATTTAATTATATGCAAAAATATAAGTACGATTTCATCTGCTCTCTCAAGATTGTTTATTCATATAAATTTCTCCACTCTAATAGTTTAATGATCAGTTATATTTGCCCTTTTATTCTCCTCATTATTCCCATAAGTTTTTTGGAAAATCACAGTATATTTATGTAAATAATTGTAATACTCTTATTAATACTATCTTTCTACTGTGGTTCATATCAAAATACAGGTATTGTTAAATCTGTATATCAAACTGGCTTCTATGGGTTTCTAAATACAAAATTAGATTTTCTAATAGATTTTTTAATATCTGAATCAATAAAATTTCCTTATAATCAATAAAATTTCCTTTCATAAAATACATTATTTCATTGTTAACATAAGTGTCTAAAATAGTGAAAAATATAAAAATATATAAATATATTTTTAATATTTTTCCCATTTCCTTTGCTTATTAATTAATTACATATTTATGTGTATTTATCAACTCTTTTTAAATATAACTATAATTTGTTTATCAAATTTGTAAGCATCTATATTTGTAGTAAATATTACAGAACCCTATTTATTACACATGTGTCCAGTTTTTATTATAAAAGTTGCCTTAAAAAAAGTATTTGTGTCTTAAATATAGATTACAATCACAATAATGTATAAAGGAAGCCTTGCAAATACTTGAAATGGATGATTGGGATAAATATTCTAATGTTAATGGATTGGCTCTGTAAATGAAATTCATGTGTTAGACATGTTTAAACATTTTGAAAATTGTAAGTATTTGTCATTTCTATTTAAAGGATAACAAAAATAAAGCAACTTCAGCAACAGCAGTACCACCACCAGGTGCTAAATTGATGCAAGGTGCACCTGTAGCGACAATGCCCGCATGTAGTTTGTATCCACTTCAGGACTCTCTCATGCTGCTAGATGCCCATCTTATATTCCAACCGTTCTTATCAGCTTTAGGTGTATCACCTCAACAAGTAGGACAAGGTAAAAACTAAAGCTCTATTTAAATAATGCTTTTAATTTTAGGTCAAAGTTCACATATATTTATTTTTATTTATGACATCATGTAAAGAGTGTAAAATACAAGTAACAAACAAAACAAAACATTGTCCTGAAATCCATTTTGTATATCAGGGAGTGCAACATCACCATCATTGGATACTTTGGGATCAAACCTCTCCTTAGTTGCCTGGATGGACATGTTCAGGATTGATATTGTCGTTAGTGAGTGTGGCAAATTAGAACGAAAGAAAAGTTTCAAATCTGTTGGCAAAAGTAAATCAGGTATGTTTTATAAGTATGCTAATTTAACTGATCTTTGTTTTTAAACCATCTCCATTATTAAAAATAAAAAAATATCAATACAGGATTGAAAATTTCCTGACGAACGGCAATATCACCGATGTTTTCCTGTGTTTATCTATTCAAATACTAATTGCATTTGTTAACTGTGGCTAATTTGTTAGTGATTAAAATATTAAAAGCATTATTCCGTGTATATGTATTGCCAAATTTCTTGATAGCCAGGGAACATAAAGAAGACTGGCAAAAATGAGCCTACAGAATATAAAAAACTGAACAACTCAATGTTTGAGAATCTGGAAAAGTTGAAATTTGAAATTCGACTCAAAAAATTTTAATTCAATCAAGATCACAACCAAGACAAAAAATAGCTATCTTTAAAAATGCATGTAATTTTTGTTTTTAATATATCAAGTATTGTTAATGAGAAATAAAAATAATCAGGAAAATGTATTGAAGTACATAATGACGTTTTACATATTAACAGAATTTCGTATTTCATATGGCTTCTTTCAATTACCCTGTCGGGTCTGCGAGTTTCCTGGATTAGTGTGTTACATTTATGTATAGAGGATATAACACAATTTATTTCATTGTGCTGGTTCAAAGAGTTTTGTAGATACAATGTTTATAAATTATTATGAAAAATAATGTGACTTTTCGCACACATACTAGATTCATTTGTCTGATGGTTGAAATAAAATTTTAAGCGGTTTTGTTTTTTCATTTTCTCTATATAAGAGTGTTATTTTTAATCCTGGAACACTTGGCTCCAATGCTATATGAACTTTTGCTGGTCTAATTTAACAGAAATGAAGACTTCAAAATATCTTCAAAAGGAATAAAATTAATTGAAATAAATAATGCTCAGTCTGTTAGGGACATATATTATAAAGATAAAATTGTTTTTTTCAGACATTTTCATTAATTAAATGTTTAATAAAATTTTTCATTTAACATTTTATTAGAAGTATTCATGGCTGATGCATAACTGTTTATTAAATGAACTATATCATTCTTCATTTTTAACCAATCTGGATCGAACAGATAATTTGAAGAATAAACTTTTACCATTTCAATTCATGACGGGAATATATTTTTTTTAAAAATTCAAAATTAAGAAAACAAATTTAAATTTTTTTACAAATGATTTAAAAAGTGTGGTAGTCATTGAAACTTTTCAGCTGGAGAAAAGTTAACTAAGTTGCGCAAGAGAAATAATTAAGGATAAATACATACAGGGCCATAACGAAGGAGGGGCATTGTGAGGCAATGCCCTACCTTAAAATACCAATGTGCTACCTTAATAAAATACCATCAACTAAAAATAAGTTAAGTACTGTGAAACTAAGTTATGATAAAAAAAATTACTAACATATAGTGACATCCTAAACAAATGGGATTCCCCTTTTAAACTAAAATAAGCAAATTACAGGTTATTTGTCTGTGGTGGGTGTTGGTTAGTACAATACAGTGTTTCAGTCAGTTAGCAACACAATTTTTTGTTATTACTGTGAACTGAAGATTGGTTGATTTTGCGATGGATATATAGGCTTTCTTTAGCAAAAAACTATGAGTTAAAGAGGAAATTGATCAAAAAGAACCTCATTCCTCACAACAGATGGAAACACAAGATTCAATTGCTACTTCTAACCCTATGGAAACAGGTTCAGTGAAACATGTTGGTAATATTAACTATACCATAGTTCCTTCTGATATTACACAAATCGTAGAACATGTGAAGCAAGTTATTTTAGATATATATCCAAAAGAAAATAACAGGGCTTTTGTAGTGGACAGATTAAAGCACTATAAATGATGCAGTATTCTATCAAGAACGATGCTGCTTTTTGCTATCCTTGCCAGCAATTTTTACCACATAGAAGTAAATAAAATTTCATAGACGTTCACAGGATTTAGAAACTTGAAAAAGGCTACTGATTAAAAAACTGGTTTTCCAAAACACGAAAAATCCATTTCTTATATACAAGCAATGGCGATGTAGCAGGAAAAATTACATAGAATATCAACAACTAGTAGTGTGTCAACGTTGATACATCAAAAAACATTTGAACAAAACAGGTATTATCTGAAGTCTATTATTGAAGTAATACAATCTTTAGTTGTCAACGAACTAGCTTTATGTGTAAATTATATTGTGGAGGAAGAAAAAGAATAAGGACTATTTCAGAATTTCTTTGAATACATATGCATGAAAAATCCGAATTTGAAGGAGCCTCTCATTCATATACCACAAAATGCGACATATTGTTTATCTGAAATTAAAAATCCAATAATTCAAGCAGTACGAAGTTCCATTGTTAAAGATATTAAAGAATCTGTCGTGAACTGGTTTACTTTAATGGAAGATGGGACGAGAGACAAAATTAACCATGAAAATATTGCAATAGCAATAAGTTACGTTAAGGATGGAATCGTCAATGAGTCATTGCTGACAGTTACAAATACTGAAAACCTTAATGCAGCCAATTTTATAGAATTAACGTTAAATATCCTTATAGAAAATAACATTGACCTCTCACATAAGTGAGAGGTAAGCCAACCCTATAATGGCAGAAGTGTAATGAGTGGGAAAATTTCGAGAATTGCCACGGGAATGGAATATAAATTGAGCTGAAATACTCCTTACATCCACTGCTATAACCATCGTTTGCATTTGATAGTCATCGGGACTATCTCAGAAATGACTTTCATTTGTAATTTTTTGATCAATGAAAAAGGATTGCCTAGCTTCTCAAACAACTTCTCAAACACTTGGCGAATACAAAAGTTGTAAATGATAATTATTCATTGATTTTTAAGACTTTAGATAAAAATTTAAAATGACAGATTTAACAGTGATGACGTCGCTAAAAGCGTCGGCATTAAAAAATGTATGCTTAACTTAGAATTGCCATTGTTGTAGCCAAAAAAATCTTATCCATGCTTCAGTCTGCAGATGCAGCTTTACAAGCGCGAAGTGCAGGGTTGAAAGACACCATAACAAACTGATGCAATGTATCATCAAATTTTGGAAGAAGCTAAGTCTCTCAAACAAGCGGTGACTCCGAAAATATGACCCAGATTCAGAAGAGACAAACCAAACAATTAGATCGGATAGATGATTACTTGATGTATGGCCTTTCCTGTTCCTCTGCAAGACGAAACGTAGTAAACCAGAATACTCAGCCATTTAAATCAGAGTATTTCGAAATGTTAAACATTTACAAAGAAGATTTTATTACACAGTAACCAAAAAGATTTTCGTACGATGACCTTTAATTATTTATTAAGAGTAAATTCATTAGTTAATCTCGATGACTTGAATGTAGACAAAATGGTACTTCTGAAAAATTTAGGTAAGTTTAAGAAAATTAAAGAAAACTAAATTTTTTCTTGTATTAGTGTAATTTTGTGTCACGTTCACAATATCAAATGATTTTCAGGTGTAACAATTCCATCAAGGGAAATCTGTGGTCAAAGTTTATTTGAGTTGTTGTGAGGGTAAAATGGAAAATACATTGTGAGTTTTATACCAGCAGCAAGATGCTTTTAACAATATATATGAACTTATTGCATCTGTGGCGACCATAGGATGTAGCACTGATGTTGCGAATCAACATTTTCAACTTTGACTGCAATCAGTAGGCCTCAGAGGCTATCAATGGGCCATGAAAGAATAGCAGGCATGATATTTCTGGCCTTTGAAAAGAAAAGAAAAAAACTAAGTCAGTTGATCTGAATGAAGTCCTTCACATTTTTAATAATATGGCGAAAAAGGAAGAAATTTTTATTATTATATTCAATCAGTTTGAATATCATAATTGGAGAAATAATAATATAGATCAGAGTAAAATACTTTTTTATTTTTGTCTATTATCACTCCCGACAATTAAGTATTAACTGATTCACATATGTTCACAAATCAAGAAAGACAAAAATCGATAGACCAGATCAGATCAAGTAACATTTTTACTTGCGTCCGACCTGTAACTATAACTGCCCAACCCCTAAATTAAAGTCTAGATACGGCTCTGAATACATATTTTGAAACTTCTGGACAAAGCATATGTTTCACAGGTTCCTTCTGCGTTGTCAAATAACTTTCCAAAGTCAATTGAATTTTATGTTGTATATTTATAAAATATTCATTGAAGCTAAGGAAAAGTAAAGACAAATCAATGTTGGTATTTCTGCGTAGAATAGAAAAATTTTATTATTTTAAAAATTTAGTATTTTTTTCTTTTTGTTGTCACTATTTTTTTATAATAATTAATAATATTAATCTAATATTCCTGTTATTACTATTATTATTATTTATTACAAGTTAGGTGTTTTAAAAATTTGTCTTTCTGTTTGCAATGGAGTCAGAATAATAAACTTCATATTAAAATTAGTTAATGTGCCAATGTGATATATCCCCACATATTCTCTTTAATTATTCATAGTTGCTCCATGTCTACTTCAATGTAACCTCTGAGTATTGGTGCGAAATCTCAATGCACAATGTGGCAGATATTTGACAAAATTTTTTATAATACCTATGGGTATGTTATTTGGTATTGTAAAAATTACTATTTAGTATTAACTGTATAAAAGAATATTTAATACTCTTGTTAGGAGTAAACTTAATATAATTATAATATCAGATTTCCCTATATTCTTGTTATGGGGAAAATTTAAACAAGTAAATGATTTTGATAACACAACATTATTACAATCTTTATGATAACAACAATTTTGTCTTCATCATGGTCAGTTGTAGTATTCTTTTATTCAAACATTTTTGTACTAAATATATTTGGTAGATAGGTATTTGCCATTTTAATGAAGCAATATTTTGCAGATTTCTTCCATCACATGAGACCTGGTATCAAACTTCAGTGTCGAGAATCGTCTCGATTTTTATAATATTATATTTTTCCACTCCACCTATATAGGAATTCAGTTCTGAATTTTCTCAATTATTTACGATCTGTCCTAATGTTTTAATTTAATAGTAACTATCTTTATTTAGTGACTGAATATCCAAAGTTTTTGTTTGTGTGATTTAATCAGTCAAAGCTTTAAATAACTAAATAAAAATAATTGTACCCACAGACTGTAGACCAATTAGAGATCATGATTAAGTTGAAACTCTGTTTTTAAAGTCAATTCAGAAATTGCTTTGTTATCTCTTTATAATAAAATATTTTTTTTTTATAAACAATGTATTGACAGGAGTAGGAAAACTATACTGAATACTGTATTAATCTCTGAAGAAATTTTTTTTTTATAAGAGTACATTGTTTTAGGCAATCCAGTGCACATAGATATCCCATCTGAAATACCAGCATTCCTCTGTGAGAAAGTGGGTATTGATATAGACTTGAAAAAGGTTGCAGACATGACAGTTGATGATTTAATCCAGAGGCAAAATGTTTTGTACATCTCTAGAGGGCAGCTGAAAAAACATATAAATACTATGTTGAATTTCAATGTTGGTATTAGATATATTTCACAGCAGGTATGGAAATTT
Organism: Druceiella hillmani; assembly: GCA_039881145.1. Lineage (NCBI taxonomy): Eukaryota > Metazoa > Arthropoda > Insecta > Lepidoptera > Hepialidae > Druceiella > Druceiella hillmani. The sequence goes on from JAYKKI010000008.1 coordinate 32,520,010, forward strand.
TATTACTAGAAAATATGTTATACAAAATACTCATTAAATTTTAGATTTCTGTACTTGAAGAAAATTATATATCACTCAAACTTGTAGCGACAGACTTAAAGCTGAACATAACTAGCTCAAATACTCAATATTAATTGCTGTATTTATATTTGTAGCACAATATATACGAAATAAATTTTATTGAACCTTTCATTGAATATTAGATTAAATTCCCGTGATATGTAGAGTATGTATGCTAATTTAACCAAATCTGTTTTCAAGTGGAATCCTTGTACAGTATAATGATATATTAAGTAATGAAAAATTGCTTTCGGCATCATATACACTAGATTAGATATCTATATAGAGACCTACATACATACCATTAGGTTATTAGTTTAGGTGGACAAAATAAATTTAGTATATATTATAACTTTCATCAACTTAATTATTTAGAATAAATTCAGTATATCCTGCTTCCATGAGTAGCAATAAAAGTTATTTTGATTAATTTTTCATATCATTGTTATAGGTTAATATGCCTTTACTAAGGTTGATTCATCAGATCAGCAATATGTACCAAAATGTTAAAGATACTCAAATAGAACTACGTAGTCAGACAAAGATATCTAGAAGGCAGAATAAACACACCAGTTCATCAGGTGAGTAGACAATTTTTTGTAACAGTGACGATTAAATTCAGCTGTGTGTAGACAACTGTTATTTCTTTAGAAAAATTCAAGTAACGGAAAATTTTATGAATTAACGGATTTGTGGATTTAATTAATAGTGATATAAATATAGGTTTGCGTTATGTTCACAAAAGAGGAATATGAGTCGCTTTGGAAAGGAGACATGAAAATACTACATACATGACATATAAATACTGAATGGAAATGTTTGGTCAGGAACAAATTTATGAGTGATAAAAATAGAATGTAGGAAATAATTTTTAATGGTCATTTAAAAAATTTAAATTTAACCATTTAAGTGCCATGATTTTTTACTCATATATACTTAAAAATGCCAATGAAATCTTTTGTTTTTGATGCCATTTACTCTTGTCTCGAAAAAAAACTGTATCTCTTCCAAAAATTATCAAATTTTAATAATTTTTTCAGTGTTTACTTAATAAAAACTTGTATATATATTGTGACCAAAATTATAACAAAAACTGAAATCAAGGTCACATCGCATTTTCGCAGTCTGGTACATCTTCTGTATCAGCAAAATAATTGTTATCGTCACTATTATCACTATCACTAAAAATTTGCATTACGCCAAATTGTAAGCGCACCACAATATCACTCCCACTATCACTTTCTTCTCAACTTGAAAAAGATCATTTTCACTTGAATTATTTTCGTCATCCGACATTATGGGTTAAACATTTTTATTCCTGGATCCTTCTTATATTGTAATTACTAATAATATTATAATTTGAACTTTATGTAACACGTAGAAAGATAAAAAATTAGCGAAGCGTGCGAGCGACCTCCCATACCCTGCCCTAAACAGCAACTGATTTCACAAGTGCCATTACGCTCGTGGCAAATTTAGTTGCGCACGAGCGCAATGGCGCTCGTTGGTACTCAAACGTTAATATAACAACAACACAAAGTTTATAAAAGTTGCTTATTTATTTGAAGAAATGATAGCTTTATTAGATTTGTTTTTTGACGAAGTTGAAGATTTAGAATTTGATGGATTATGCCACTCCGAATTACATTCTCGAAGGTAGAAAATATTTTATTGAATTTGCATGCTCCATGATAATGTCGATGAAACTAAATTATCCAGTACTGTAATTCATGAAAATAAATTAGTTCTAAATGGCTAACATTGATTTCATAATTTCTTCATCATGATATCATCATCAATGGCAATTTTATTTTTGTAATAGAAGCAAAGACTGAAGTTTCTGTAATGATATATGTTAAATTACAAATAAAAAGGACTTACAAGTTTAAGATCCATTTAAGATCTGTTGAAAAAAAATGCATATTGATTTTTTTTCCACATTTATTTGGACGCTACGAATATACAGTACACGTCAATTAATTACTATACTGAAACATTAATTACAAAAGGAATATTTTATGTGTGTATTTAAAATAATTATCAGTGTTTTGGACAGAAAGTAATTCTTCATTTATTTTTGAAAATTATCTTTTCCAGTAAGCGTTGAAGAAAGAAAAATATATATTCAAATCATGGATACTCCCTCTGATACTAGTTGTACATTTTAATTTTAATATAAATAAAATTAAATAATTTTTTTTAGTATTGGTTCAAGGAAAATTGGTCACCCAAAATATACTCCTTTTATTAACAGTGTAAACATGCGAACTGCAATGGACAAGCAGGTTTTAAATCTATCTACACTATAAAATAATTTCTGTATCATGTGATTTTTAATTTAAACCAATATTCAAGATCAACGCAAAATCTCAAACCCATACATAAAAAGTAGTACGTAAAAAGTAGATGCTTGTATTCTAGTTGACCCTAATGACAAAGGTGCAAAGAGTCACTGTTAGCTTATGTATTGAGATTTTTTTTTAAATGCAATTGTATATGTTCGATGACAATACACCACTTCAAATCTGTGGCAATGGATAATAGAGAAAAACAATTTAATTTTTTATGAAATATTTTATATTACAAATGGCTGGTTTCTGAAGATACCAAATAACTTTTCCATAGCTATTTGTTCACTTTAGGTGCATTAATATTAATTAAGGAATAAAAATTTATTTAAATTTCATGTAATTTTTATAATGTTGGCTGTATGTGCGTAAAAAAAAGTTAAAATTGACATTTATCTGAGAACAGTAAAACAAACGGTGAAGAATTGAGCGTCTATTTATGTGTATTGTTATCATTTTTCATACTCTCCTATCTGCATTCATGCTTCTCAAATTACGTACTCTCCTATTTATTGTCAATGATCCCACTGGGACTAATAATGTATATTTACGACGAGTTAAAGGAACTATGTTACTATTAATTTTTTCACATAAATATTGCACAGAACTCTTGTCTTGTCAAATTGATATCTCATTTTAAACTCTTTATCTGTAAACATTTCGAAGGGATTTCTACGATCTTTCAAATTTTTTGGAATTGAGATATTATGTATAAAATAAATAATATGTTCATAAGATTTTGATGAACACGTTGAATTTATAGCTACACAATCCATATTTAATTTCAAGGTATCACAAAAACACAAACTGGTGAAAATAACACGAAATTTTACACGTTAGATTTAATGTCAGTTTCAATGTGACATCTCCTGTTATGGAATAGATAAACGGCCATTTTTGTTCATTTAACTTAACGGGAGTTTATCGAATAGACAACTTGTTGTCAGGTGTTCAAAAAGATTTTTAACAAGTTATTGATTCAATAGAAATATTGGATAGACAAACCGCTGTTAAATGTACCTCAGAAACCGGCCATTAGTGACACTGTTACTTTCATAGACACTGTTACTTTCATAGATATTTATGTGAACCCGTGATAAATTCACAAAATTTACTTAAAGAAACTATTAATTGCATTTCTTTATTGATTGTAATCATATCTACTAATCTTGATAGAATCGAAATATATGTCACCATATATGTTTTCAGTTTCAGATTTTCATGATAATGTAGTCAGTGCAAGCTCTCTAGATAAAGATGGTCAAATGAGTAGCTTAGAGACAAAATGGGAGGGCCTCATGTCCATATCTAATAATGAACAACAACCTGTTATGCCACAAAGCATACCTCAATCTTTTAGTCAACAGAAGTTGCAGCAAAGCACACCACGGAGCAGACCTCAGTCATTTGCTCAAAAATTAAGATCTACTGGGAAAAGCGTCAAAGGAAGATTAGGTAATTAGATTTAGATTATATATGTATATATATATATATATATATATATATGTATATATACATATATATATGTGTGTATATATATATATATATATATATATATATATATATGTATATATATATATATATATGTATATATACATATATATATGTGTGTATATATATATATATATATATATATATATATATATATATATATATATATATATACACACACACACACACACATGTATTAATAAAAAATAATGACATTCATTCCATAATACTTCAAAAACTGAACAAATAACATAAAATGTTCATTTATTTCAAAAGATTAACATTTTTCCACTTACATCTACATTATCAAAAGGTAAAAAAAATTAAATACATAAATGATTTCTACATTTAGTAAAGAACTTTGTGGAAAATCCTTTACTAAACGTACTATTATAACATAAATCATCCGATTACATCAATTGCTGAAAATAATTATAAAATTCTACTTTCTATTGAAGGATACAGTTTCCTAAATGAAGGTGCACATACACCAATGTACGTGGAAGATGGACCGGCCATTCATCCAGAACGAGTTTCTTCAATTGTTGGCTCAACAGGAGGGGTCGATGGAATACCTCCGTTGATGAGTTTCAATGCGGAGAAGAAGATGACGCCACGGTGCTGGCGCACTGTATTTTATCTCTTGGATTTATATGCAGCAATGCCTGATGCCAAAACTATAACACACAGGTTTTTATTTTAATATCTTAGTACAGTTATCTAAGGTAAACTCGTCAGTTTTAATCAAAAATCTGATTTTTAGTTCGGCAAATTTACAATAGGGAATTATTAAGTAAATTGTGATTATTGAAAGTATATGAAATTGAAGTCCAATGTTTGTTATTTGTTGTAATTTTTCAGATTTTCCATGACTACAGACATTCCCGAACATTACAAACACAAGCAAACTCCGAGGCCTAGCTCGAGAGAGCAGAATGCAAGTAACACAAGCAGCACAGGCCTGGGTATAGTGGTGGTAGGAGTTGCAAAGATTCACCGTACACGATTGCTTGCTTCACTTTCTGGATTAAAACTAGAGGCGGAAATAACTTCATTGCAAGCCTCTCTTACTGCCTCCAGAACAAGTCAATGGTCTTTAGCTGGCCATCTGGGCAGAACAATGATTGTGCTTTTGGAAGGTGTTGCTCCAAATCAACAGTAAGTATTATTTAAAGGAATATTTTAAATTCAACAAATTTGTGTTTTACATAATCTGTATAAGTGGACTATAATAGGTTAGCACATTATCTTCTACTTTAAGATTTATTATAAAGTATGTGTGTAGAAACCTAATATAGTTCAAGTTTACATATAGTCTGTGTATATGTTTACTACCTGTGGTAACACAATTCCATAGATCAATTTAGTATGAAACGGACATCAAAGAGTTGACTTCTGTTAACTTACAAATCCTCTAATTATAATTTGGGAAAAAAAAACATTAAACATAATTTTGTATGATGTGGAGTTGGTACCGATAGGCACAAATTAATAAACAATTAGTTTGAAATATTAATTATACAAAAATTATACAAATATATTTGTCAATATTTTGAGCGTAATAGAGTTTTTTCTGCACGTTACTACTTAATTCTTTTTACTCATAAATATTAAATCACTAGAAGCTAATTGACCATCTACGAGATTTAAATAAAATCCTTTTTTAGAGCCCCGTTATATAAGACTAGATTAAAAAACTTAATTGCTTATCAAACAATGTATCCACCAACCACCAGGACAGTGGTGCGAGTGCAGGTGGGGAAGTCTCAAGCACTACACTCTTGGGAGAGCGGGGAAGGAGGACGAGGACGTGCCGGTCTACTAAGTGTGGGAGCAGTACGGGTCGACCTGCCCCAACACCCTGTAGCGCTGCATGGTGTGATGACAAGGAGCAGTCGGCAATTGAGTTCTACTTTACAGGTAGTTTTGTTATTAAAAAAGAAGCCAGAATATAAACATTTTATCTTCCTAGCTGTAGAGTGTTAAAGGTGTACGGAGCTCCAATGTTATTTTTTTTACTTTTTGAAAGAAATATAATGTGGTATATTTTAGTAACAAAATGAAAAGATAAAACCGAAATTGTACTTTTACAACTGATGCACTATTAATCAAACAAATTAATTAAATTTTAATAAATATTGATTCAATTAGTATGTCTTCAAATTAATTATTTTAAATTCATTTAAATACATACTTTTGAATTAATATCTACATTCTTTTAATGTAATAATTCAGTTAAATTGTCTTTAAATGAATAAATTTTAGAAATCAATATTTAGTAGAATATAATGAACCCATATTACATAATTTTAATTGCCATTGCAGACTGTAAATGCCATTTACCGATTATAATTTTGTAAATGAATTGTGAAGATATTCAAATGTGGATTAAGTATACATCATGTTACTATGTGCCTTCTATCATGAGTTCATTATCTGTTGCCTCCAGAGTCTTGTTACAATATAAGGTTATTCAAATACACAATCATTGATATTTCAGAAAAGTTACTAAGTAATGAAAAAAGTGACTAGACTAAACTTCTTGTAGACACTATCTGTAGCATTTTATTTTAATTACCCTGAATACAACTTTTGTACTTTTTGCCAAGTAAACTATTAGATGATAAACTATTGATAATAGAATTCAACAATTAGTTAGTAATGACAGTGTAATAGCATTTGTTAAGACTAAAGAAATCTTAGTAATTTTTTTAATTTTCGGAAAAAGGTTTCTACTTATTTTCCCTATTTCAAAATAATGGGCTATAAATTACATCTTTGAACCTAGAAAAATTGCAGTTGATTTGCTATATAACATATTGTAAAACTTTACTTCCTGATGAAGACTTCAAAATATGTTACATAGCAGAAAAATTGAGAATACCATGTTCTACTTTCATGGAATTGATCACACATTTTCAGGATAAAAATGATGGCAAAGTTTGTAGGGGCAGACGTTCCAACAGTTGTAATTAACAGATAAACCCAATTCAATGAAAGCCTTAATAAGCAAATCTCATTAACTATCCCTTGTGTAAAGCTGGTCTGTGAGCAATGTACGCATAAAGCTTTTGAGGGATGGAAATCGATGAAAAAAATAGAGCAGGCTCAAAAAGATAAATCTTGGACAGTCAAAGACTGGAAATGTATACTAGGGACTAATGAATCTAAGTTTGAGTTATTTTCACAATTAAATGAAACTATGTGATGTAGTATATATATATATATATATTCAATATTTGAGTTATTTTCCAAATATATTCAAAATTTGAGTTATTTTGGCAAAAGTGTAAAATTTATGTGTGCTCTGCAGATCTTCAGAAAAATGTCATCATAGTTGTATAACACGCACTGTTAAGCATACTGGAGGACATATTATGGTATGAAAGTGTTTTTCTTATAATGGCATGGGGAGAACTTTGCAGAATCAAGGGAATGCTTGACAAAAAAGGTTTTCACTATGCCTAAAAAAACCATCCTATTCCTTCTGGGAAGCGATTGATCGATCATAGTTTTATCTTTCACCAAGACAACAATCCCAAACACATCTCTAAATTCGGCTTTATATATCAGACAAACCAAATTAATGAAGTGACCTCCCAGTCTTCCGGACTTAATCCCATTGAATTATTACGATGAACAGAATGGGAAAGTAAAGAAATTATAAATGACTTGTAAAGAATATCTTCTGGAGGTAACTTCAGACATTGTGGAACAAGATTCCAAATTCTGTGAAAAAACTTTTATAAGAATGCCACGTTTAGTCAAGAGAGTTATGTCTTGCAATGTCTTACATCGAAAGAAACCTTGTTTTGATTAAAAAATTTGATAGTAATAAAATAGATTACTTGTTATTGGCATCTTGATTATTTTTTTTGTACTACAAATTAATAAAAAACAATATTTTATTTTTCAATATGATAGGTATTTTTGGTTTTTTTAGTTTTTGAATACCTTTGTCTGAAAACTTGAATGTATAGATCTCATATCAACCAACCGAGTGTATTATTCTAATGTTTTTGAATGAATGTCTGTGTGAACACTGAGTGTTCAGTTAGTCTTGTGAACTAGAGTGAATGATATGTCCGAGATATAACACAATGCTTACACAAAAATCTATAAAGCGTTTCTAAATATCATAAGCAATTATTGAACTTCCAATGGTAAAATTATATTTACTATAGTGTAAACCATGGAACCCATAATTTTTTTAAGTTTTATTTTTTTATTTAAGTATTATTTATCTGCTTAACTTATAAGTTTTAACATATTAAAATTAATTAAATTTCAGGAACTAGGAGTCACACGCACGTCATCACGCAGTTCCCGCCAACCTGTTGGTACAGAAGAAGCAGATGGGGAGTCACCTCACCCTGCACCACCACCTCCTGCGACTCCGCCTCTCGCTACTCACACTCCGCCCCCTTCAACACCTGCTTCCGCCAGCCTCAAGTCTAATCACACAACAAAGGCATTGTTGCAACCACTGGTTATGCAGTTTTCTATTGTGTTACAGGTGGGTTTATTGGAGGAAGTGTAATGAAATAATAATATCTAACATTATTTTTAAGAGTTATGATATTTTTTAGTTAAACATGTCTTATGAAATAGTAATTTTTTCTTTATGGAATTTGTAAAAATATTTTATTAAAAATTTAATTAAAACCAACAATTTTCACTTCGAAAAGGTGTTTCACATGTGGAAGTTAAATAATGATTATAAATTCAGTATAATATATTAAAGAGTAGAAAGAGCTTCAATGCATCTTCAATGTATGCTAATTATCAATTCCTTAACGGCCACAACACCCATAACTGAGAAAGAGGTTGTGGAAAATATAAATAAATATTATCAAATGTTTAATCTTCACATTTTTTGTTGCAGAGTTTAAGTGTAACAGCAGCACTATTGCCATCATTACAAGCACAGTACAAAATGGATCATGTAACAAGTAGTGGAGTGACGGGAAATAAAGCACATTTTACTGTTGATTTACCACAACATTCCTTGAGTTTCGTTACTAAACTACAGGTATGTAAAGAGGATATGACATAATAAAAATCACTTTCTTTAGGAAATCTATAAGCAAAGCGTTTTTGTTATATATATATATAGATGTTGTTAAATTGATATATAAGGCCGGCATTAATGGATTCCTTTGTATAAAATAATATATTAATTAAGCACGAGTGCTTTGCAGTGTACACATATCACCCCTTAGTCGGCTTTAAATATTGACTGATATATTATTGTACAGGAAAAAAATCTATTACACTGATAATTCAATTTTTCCTAATTTTTTTATTATAGATGTTTCATTATAATGAATTGTGTCAGTAGTGTAGTGTTGAAAAAATGTTGCAAAATAAAATATACACATTTTTATTCAAAAATAAATGATTTCTACTTGAAATAAAGTTACAAATCAAAAGCTATTATAGATTATTTTGATCTTATATTTTAGATTGACCACCGTGTATGTATAAGAGTATACATACATATATATTTCATTCCATTCCAAAAGAGAATGTTTTGTAAATAAACCAATTTGACAGTTAAAATACGGTTGGCATAAATATTTATTTAGTCAGTTGACTCATTAAATTCATGAACCGATAGGAAATAAAATCAATATTACACTCTTATTTTAGTAAATTGTTTTGTGCATTGTGAAATTTAGACGAGAAAAATGGACAAACCCTTTGTTGTCGGCAAACACAAAACTCGGATGTATAAAACATTTCAAACCAATATTTAAAATTTTGATGCATACAAAGTCTATACTCATATATACTACTCATACATATATTTACTTTATAACATGTTGTAGTGAGATAACTGCAATGAGTCAGTTTCAATCTAACCGACAATGTTCAATTGTCTTACATACAAAAATATATGTATACAGTATATTTGGTGGAACAATAATGAAAGATAAAACATTGATATTATTTTGCAGTGTAGAATACATATTTTCATACCTAATGGTAGTGTTTTTTATAATAGCTGAGCTGTTGCTTTTATATTTTCAATAATTATTTTTAACCGTTTTAGTCCCATGGTTTTTTTCTCATATATACTTAAAAATGCCAAAGAAATCTTTAGTTTTTGATGTCATTTACCCTTGTCTGGAAAAAAAACTGTATCTCTTACAAAAATTATCCAATTTTAATAATTTTTTTGGTGTTTTCTTAATAAAAACTTGTACAAGGATAATAAAATACATAGAAAATTACGGAAATATATATTGTGAACAAAAATTATAACAAAAACTGAAATCAAGGTCAGTCCGGTACGTCCTCCATATTAACAAAATAATTGTTATCGTAACTATTATCACTATCACTCAAAATTTTCATTACGCCAAATTGTGAGCGCACCACAATGTCACTCCCACTATCACTTTCTTCACAACTTGAAAAATGATCGTTTTGACTCTAATTATTTTTGTATTCCGACATTATGGGTAAAAATTTTCTTTTCCTGGATCCTTTTTATATTGTAATTACTAATAATATTATAATTTGATCTTTATGTAATACGTGGAAAGATAAAAAATTTGCGATGCGTGCGAGCGACCTCCCCTACCGCGCGCTAAACAGCAACTGATTTCGTGAGCGTAATCACGCTCGTGGCAAATTTAGTTAGTACACGCACGAGCGCAAAGGAGCTCATCGGCACTCTAACAGTTAATGTTAGACATATTTATTTTAGAAAAATTAGTTTGGCATTATTTATATGTACTTGGGCATTATACATATATACCGGCCCATAGAGGCTAAGATGTTAGCGCCCGCCTAAAGGTTTAATTTCCAGCAGGGTATTTAAGCATTCTTAAATTCAATTTAATCTAATTGTGAATGATTTATTACAACTTGTACTAAAAATAAAACTAATTAAATAAAACCATTACTAATCAAAAAATTATTTTATTAATCACAAATACACCCACTGATTTACAATAGTAGGCATTTGACAACATCGAAAATATACCACAATTCGAGGTTATCCTATTATATTATAACGTAAATAAACGTATTGCTTTTCATTTTCGAAAGATTAGTTTATATTTTATAAAAAAAACATAAAGAAATAACAATATTTTTTAAAATACAATCAGCTTTGCAAACGCCCGTTATTGGTTAAAAGTCAGATGACGTCACAGGCGAGTAAAATGCATTCATACCAAAATTTAATATTCTTATTCTTTTGGTTTATAGGCATTAATATCTATAATGATATTTAAAACACAAATATTACTTAGATCGAAATTATCCTCACACATAAAAACATTTGAGTGAGCTATAATGCCTTTCGGAACTTTTCGGGCTAATTGCAGCCACTTTTCTATCTTTTAGGATTCGTCGACATTGAAACGAACATTTTGTTTGGATTTTTTTATAGATGTATTTGTACATTGTGGCACCATACACCATTTTAATATGAAAATAAAAAATAATCCCCTTCAGCAGTCAGAACTGTTTATGTTTACATTGCGTGTGATGTCACGCTAGCCGCCATTACAGAAATTATGTGATTTGACAATTTTTATTTTGACAAACTTTAAAAGTGATTTATTTAAAAAATACGGGATATATCCTGGAAATATACACATGTTACATGTCGTATGTTTATAATACAAAATAGAACAATTTAAAAAAATAATAAATAAAAATAAAAAATAATAGAACAATTTAACAAATAGCCTAATAGGCTATATTCATTTTGCTTTCTTTACAAACAAACTCTTTTAGAATGGAAAGGAGTATAAGTATGCTATAACCTTCTAATGAAGTTAGCACCATTTGAGAAATGTAATCTTACTCTATATATATTATTTGCTGTATATTATTTACGTTATAGGTTACAGAAGCAAATTTACCAAGTGCTGCCTGCATTGCACTACCTCCAGTGCATGTGACCGCGCAATATATAGCTGAGGGCACAACCAGTAGTCGAGCTGCACCCTTCATACCGCCAGAGACGTCTGGTGGTACTGATAGCCCCATCGAAGGCGTTATACTGAGACAGGGATCATACCTTTCAGCTGCAGCTGATATTGGTGTCTTTGAACATTCCCTCTCCACCGACTTGTTAAATCATCTAGTGTTTGTTCAAAAAGTTTTTATGAAGGTTCGTGACATCTCTTTTTTAACAGACCTGTGTTTGGATTGGTTTTTTGACAATTTGCTGAAAGGGGAATTTTATTTACAGGAAGTGAATGAAGTGGTGCAAAAAGTTTACGGAGGAGAAAAGCCAGTACCATTATGGTTAGAAGAAGAAGATACCACATCAGCATTGAATCGTATATTGTTTTCACTAATAATTAGAATAAAAGTAAGCATTTTTATGTGTCCTTTTATAGTAGTAGAATAAATTTCACTTTTTCAATTTGTTATAAAAATTTATAAACTTATTTATTTCTAGAGAATACAATTAACAGCAACTACTCCGAGTAATTCTGCTGTTCGTCTCGAAACTGGAGCTGTTGAGTTTCAAATTTCAAACAGGGTACAGAATATTTCGCAGCCTACGCATAATATGAAAATATTTGCTAAAGCGCAAGTCGATGTCAATCTCAGCTTAGGACAGTTGATAAAGAATGCTATGTTTGAGGAGGCTGAACCGGAATATCAGCAATATGCTTTCTTCAAAACTCGAATTGGTAAGGTTATTTTTATTTACATCTTTAAACTGACTTAGAATGCAGCATCGCACAGTCTTTTTTCTATCAGTAACTTGTGGAGAAGATATAGGATCAGTGATATTATGGGAAACATAACAATTTGTTTAAAACCTTTATGGCATTTGGTCATATGGAAAAATATAAATAATACTGTAAAATGTAACAAACAAAATATCCAATAATTCAATAACATGAAATATTCAAGTAGAATCAAATAAAGTGATGTGATATATAAAAGGGAATTAAAGCTAGTGAGAAACGTGGTTTATGCCCCATCAAACGTTAGAAAGGATGAGTTAAGGACGATTTCACCCTATAATCGTATACCTTAATTTCCAAATTATCCCTATTTAATCCTTTCAGTCAACCTGTAATTTGAAAAATATTGTCTTTTTAGAAAATATTGAAGTACTGTAATTTTATTTGACCCAATTTCAATTTCCTATTAATAAAAATTGGTTTCTCACCCATTTTTTTTATATTGTATTTTATATAGTAATTCCCATAAGATCCACTCCCATATGGTTGGAAATACCACCCCTTAAGATTTGTTGCTAGAGGTAGAGGGTGTGTAAAATTTTGAGGAAAATTGATTGAAAATTGTGCAAGCTACAATGAATACACCTCCAGTGATAGGAGAAGTAAAAGAAAATCTAATAAAACTTTTATCATACTCATTTTGACCTTCAACTAATTTTAAACGTAATTAAAAAAAAATTATGTTTCAGCTTTACGGAACGCATTTCAGGATGAAATGGTAGCAGGTGAGGATAAAGAAGTTGTCCTCATCACCTTAAAAAGACCACTAATATACATACAACCAATGGCAATTGACAAAGCAATTCTAGTCTGGCTAAATTATAAAAACGCATATGAGTATTGGAATGAAAAACGACTAAACTTAACAAAGGAAGTATTAACAGCCACACAACAAGTCTTCGAGAAAGTTCAACTGACTTCTCAGTTGAATGCTCAGCACCTTAGTACGTTGTTTTTACAATTAACTGTGGACGATATGGGTATCTGTTTACCACTTAACCAACCCCCAATGGTTAGTAAAATTTTACTTTGTGTTGTTTTATTGCAAATGAAAGATATTTTCTGAAATCATACTGAATAATTTTGATTCTTATAAACTTTACTTTTAATCTATAATATCAAAATGTATAAATTACTCTTTGACTCAAATAAAATGGGCTTAAAAAAATAATTATGTTTTGTAGGCAACATGGGGAGCTCGTACTATGTACGATCTAGATTCTAGAGGTGCTGTGGTAATAACACTGGAGAGTACAAGTATCTCCGCCTGTAGTTCTGGTTCGTTGGTCAGCAAAGGTAGATTCGTTGGATTGTGTCTCAGATTTGCAGATGACTTTGAGACATCGCTCGATGATTGGAAGCCAGATATGGCTGATGCCTCCATTATGAACCTGTGCAGTGTGTCTGAAGGAACTTATGAAGTTTGCAGTAGAACTATAGCAGCCAAATTGCATAATGGTAAGTTTTGTATTTGCATTAGGTGCCATTTAGTAATAATTACAGTCTAATATGTCAATACAGTGTAAGCAATTATGATAAACGCAGATGCAAATCTCGTGATTAAAAATTGAACTGAAGTTTTGAATTTAAATTAGTTTAATACCATAAATAAACCCCATTACCACAGAGGAGTATGAGACATGGCTCACACTTCTTAAAACAACAGAAATTTACGTTTCAACTTTAGAAAATAAATTACCTTAAACATGCTGTTTATAAAAAACTCTTCATATTGATAAAGTATAATCGAACCCATGACTCATGATCGAGCTTATCCATTCAGTTACAGAAGCCCTTAATTAGTGCAATAAATTATTGATAAACATGCTTAAACTTAAATTTTAAATCCAAATTTCTCTGTTATTTTTGAGAAGTTAGATTTAATCTAATCTATAATTATGCTAAGTTGCATTTAGAGTGGTTTATAAATAATAAAACATTTTTAAAATCATCTCACTATTTTCTTATTTTATATTTATTGGTAATATTATTAACCTGATAAAGTAAACATTTGCAATCATTTTTAATTTGATAAAGCAAAAATTTACATTTGGCAAGCTGTCAGATTGGGAACTTAGTTGTGCCATTCTTAGTTTTGTATATAAACGGCTAGAGCTATGCACGTAAAGAGATTTAGTAGCACAATGCCTTTGCATACAAAACATAGTCACGCTGCTGAATCTCGCAACTTGATCGCCTATCTGATAATAAAAGCAGATATTTAATGTTAACATGCGAAATGATATTCCACATTCTATTTTGTTCCTGTTATAGAAAATGCTAAATGGTTCCTGAATGTGTCCTGGCAAATGGAAGGTGTTGATATTCATCTCGATGTAAATGTTGGAAAACAGTTGTCAGCACTTGGTCATACCTTGACAATGCTTACTGGTGGGTCACTTTTTTACAAATTAAGTCTTCACAGGCATAAACAATTTTTAAACAGTATGTAGCAGGCAATAGACTATGTAAAACAAATGGGTACTCTTAGAAGTTTTAAGATCAGAAAATGTATGCTTTTAGAATTGTTTGTCAACAAAAGAAAATTTTACGAGAAAAATGCACTATGTAATTACTGAAATGAGATCATTGTACCATATAGAATTTCTCTTGCTACAATGAGAAATGACTTCGTTTTATATAAGCAGATGAAGTGATTGATTTAATTTAATAGAAATAAACAATTTTATATAAAAACATTTTTTATCATATATATAAGCAAAAACAGCATTACCCTAAGTTTAGTTGGCAAAAACAGTAATATCCAAAAAATAATTGCTTCTTTTATGAACCATAAAAAATATAGTTTGGCTCTTTTTCCTTATAGAAATGATTGTATTGTAATTATTAACAGACCACAATAAATAATTATGAATAAATGTCTAAAAATGTTTTCCTTATTTTTGCAATATCCGAATATTGCTGTTTTCTATATAATTCAAGTGTAAATTTTGTTGAATTAATTTGAAGTTGTTAACATTTAAGGGTATGAAGAGGAAGACCCCTTAAAAATGGATTATGAAAGTGATTTTGACGATGAAGCTGACGTTAGCAAGGATTCACAGGTATGTCCTTAATACAATAGTAAATATTTCTAAATATGAAATTAATATAAGAAATTGATATTGTTATAAATAAATTTAATATTGTTATAAAATTTTAGGACAGCATAATACTAAAATCGTCCCGTAAGTGGTCAGATAATTTACCCGCATTTGTTTTTGACACAACGATCGATGCGAAGAAACGATCGAAGTTGATTGAGAAGGAAATGAACGAGCAAGCTAAAATCATAAACGATCTAAGAACATTGGGAGCGAGTTATGGTACAATTGAGCATGAAATGAAGAGGTTGCATGAATTGGAAGCTCTTGTTTTTAAAGACTTCAGAAGGTATTAACTTCTTAAATTTCTCTTTGCTGATAAAAATGTTTCTTTATAAATTACAGCACTTTCAGTATATTGTAGATGTATATTGTTAATCATATAAATATACATCAAAATTAAAAGGAACTTGTAATAATTTTCTATAGCCATTATAATAAGCGTAGTGTATAAGCATGTAGCATTACAATAGTTTAAGCTTAAATGAAATCACACTGTTTTAGATGTTTTTGTTCTGTTGTATAAGAAAAAGTTGTAGCACTGGAATAATTAGCCTTTCCCATGAACTAATGGAAACTTTGATAACGTCACTGATGCGTGTCACAATGACAAACACTGTTATCATTGTGACACGCATCTGTCTCTACTGTTAGAAGTACTATTTCTCACGTCCATAAAAATAAAGGTTCTAGCAATAGACAGAATATGAAGTAATTTGAATTATTCCAGTACCTTATATACTGTGTAAATAAATACAGACTGAATAACATACGTAAATAAAATATTTCAGAGACATGATACAAAAACTTCGAAGGCAAAGCGTTAAAGCTTCGTCCATTACGAAAGGAAAGTTGGGCCTTGGATCCAACAGATCTCGTTCTTTTATGATACCTAGCCCAACACCTGAACATCGTCTTGCTATTGACAGGTATTGTAAATATTTGAATATAAATTTATAACCTTTAATATATAGAAAAATATCATTATATTCAATGTATATTGGGTGAAACCAATTATGGGAGACTACTCCACATGATATGTTAACATATAAATAAAAACAGCCTAATATGAATTTGTTACGTACTTTATCCTAATGTATTTTCAAAGTAGAGTTTGAAAAAATCCTTTATCGTTTTAGATTTGCTTACTAGCATATATTTTCGCTATGACAATATTTTAACTTAGCACTTCAAAATAAATATAATTAAATTTCATACTAAAAATTTAAAAAAATCTGTTAAGTACGAATAATGGTAAGTAAGCTTCTAGAAACCCTGTTATTGTCATAATTTTAGGTTCAGTAGTTTCAAAACGAGTTTCAGAGTACCTCTGAACATATGATGCTTAAAACAAATTATGAATAAAATGTCTTTGAAATCCTTATAACTAAACTTCTCAAGCAATACTCCTCACAACACATGAAATTAAAAAAATTTATAGTATTTAATTTGCTCCTAAAATTTTCATGTAAATTTTTTTTCAATATTCAAAACGTGTGTATATGAGGTTAATTAGTTTATCACCATAATACGTCGATAATAATAAGTTTTAAGTTTCTGCAGTTTCTAAGAAAAATGGCCGAGACAAACAGTGAAATGGACGGACACATGAATGATCTCGTAATAATTGAATTTTTCTTATGAGGAATAAAACACTAATAAACAAATTACTTAAGCTTGGGTGTGTATCAACGTGGTCTGTTGAGTAGGATACAGTTAAACCCTGCAACATTTTAACACCGTTAATGCTATTTATTATACAAAGATAAACATATTTGTATCATAAATTTATGTTGTGTTATAAAATTATAAGATGTAAATAAATATGCCCTCTGTATAAAAATAACAGTAAAATGTACTAATATCTTGTGGGGAAAGGGTCATTCCTTTAATGCAACAAAATATTAGATTGAAAAAAATTTACATAACTATGAATCAGTTTCATATTCTGATTGATCTGATAGCATTTCAGGTTCTTGAAATTTCTTAGAAAAAATATACTTTTTAAAAAATTAATTAATTTTTTATCAGCTTTAATACTAAATTGTTTTTTTTGTAGATCTTTGTAAAGTGAACATTGCTAGCTGCATTTACTTCAGATCTCACTTTAATTAGAAAAAAATAGTTTTTTGTAGAAGAATTATTTTTTTCTGATTCTAATGTGAGAATTTTGTTCAAAATTCAACTTTTTTAAAAAAAAACAAAATTTGTCAAAATTCAACTGTTTTAAAAAAAAACAGAATTTGTCTAATGTAAAAAATATATACCAATATCAAAACATGCTGTAGATCTGGTATAAAAATATCCAATAACCTCTATCCCTTTTGTATCATGCAATGTTTCCTTCTGCGTGTTAAATGCATAATTCAATTAGGATAAACAGTCCTGTTTTTCATTACCGTCATTATTTACACATAAAGCATTCAGCATTCTTAATTTGGATAATATTTTTGTAAAATGTGAAACCAAATCCTAGTAATTGAGGTGTATAGATGCAAAGTGCTTCTTAAAACCATTTTATTGTACATAACTTAAGCTATGTCCCTTAATTAATTACATATTATGACAAATTAATACTGTTTTCGATTCTTAAGTATAATTAGCTTTACAAACATTATTAACACATTATTTGCGGTAGTTTTTATCGCACGCTAGCAGGTGGGGCGGGCCATTTTTGCTAATTTTTTTGCACAAATGGCAATGTTCAGTAAAATTGCGATAACTTTAGTTTTATATATTTTTTTTCAATGAAACTTTTTTTGACTTACTATAAAATGTATACTGAATTATTTTTCTTAAAGTTTAAACAGGTATTACTGGTCCAGATGGTCAGTGGTTTGATCCAATATTCCAGTAGATTTAGAAAGCGTATACAGTGCTATTTCGTAAAGAAATTTTTTGTGTTTCATATTCCGTGCATATACTGAATTACATACTATGCATGAGTTGAAAAGGGCACAATTTATCAAGTACATTACCACACGTTTTGTCCATTTAGATGTTTTTCTCAAAATGGAATAAGACAAATATTGATCTGCGCGATCGACACCTTTCATATACTTAATGTAATCAATAAGAGCATTTGGTTTTATAATGTTTTGTCGTGTTGTTCCATCAATAATATGGCTCTCCTGCATTTCCGCAGAACGGATATTAGAGATAAGAGATACTCTTCTCTTTGATTGCCAGACTTGCAGTAATATGACCTTTTTTCTGCAAAAGATTGTTTCTCCTTTATTCAAACGTGTCTTTTGAAGATATGGTGGTAAACCTTTTTCTTATTATTCTGCAAATTCTGATTTTGTTGTCGAGAAGCTGTGTTGTAGCATTAGTCACACTATTGTAAAAATTGTCCATATAGACATGATGCCAAAGGCTTGTAAATGGCGAAACTACAGTTTGAATCGTTTCTGTCAACCTTAGTCCTTAAGCACATACATTTCAAAGTTACAAATATAACCAGTTTCACTCTCAGATAATATTTTTGACAGTTTTGCAGGATGTTTGGAATCGTTCAATATTTTGATAGCGATATCTGTTTGTTTCATAAACTAAATATTGAAAGAAATCATCTTCTATAAATGATTCAACTGCATCTATCAGAGATTCTGGAGCAGCATTCGAAGTACCTCCAGGACAACCTATAAAATCTTCATGAACTAGAGGTTCGTCAGTTGAGGACCATTTGTCTTCACTTCCTTCAGAACTTGAAGATATAATTCTGTGAGTAAAATTTACAGGTAGGGAGATATCTTCACTGTTGCTTCCATTGTCACTTTCCAATTTTGAATGATCTTCGATATCACTATCACACGAAAGATCCGATAAACGATCAACACACAATTCTTCATCATTTTCGTCGTCAAATTGGCTCATGTCTCTCGAAATAATGTCACTTTGATGAAAATTACAAAGATTTTGTCCATCCTTTCCGATTGTTGGAATTGCACTAAATGTGTGGCGAAACAGAGAATTGTGTGAAGAGGTGACTCTACGCAGTTAAATAGGTTACCGTTATACCTGGAAGTACATACATAATTCACCATTGTTTGTGTTATGAGACTCAAATTTTGTCCTTTGGAATTCGTATATGTGTATGTTAGCATCTTTATAGAGCAATAAAAAAGTTTAAAAATAAATGTATTTATATGTTAGCCGCATTCTACCGCTAGTCTATAAAAAATGTATAAATACGTTTCCCGCATACAGTGTGTTAATACTATAAAAAAAAACATTAAAATCTGGATTAGTTGATGGAGGCAGTTTTGCATCTGCCACTGTAGGATAGAAATGGTTTTGCTCCTCTATCAGTCGCATGCATGGTTTTATGCAATCGAGTTATTGATTTAGCTTTATATTGCAATTTCTCATAATATTGACTTTTATTATGCAAATGAAGGGTGAGTTTGTTTTGGTTACTGCACTCAATGACTAAACTTACTGAATTTGAAAAATTTCTGATTTTTTTGGTTACTGAATTTTAAAAAAAGACTATAAATGGTGCAAAATTTTTAATTATGAACTTATTAAATTAAAATTATAAAATTATACAGAAATTCCAACTTCTTCCAAGAATTCACAGGGATCTTCATTATCAAGTTCATTCACTTTTATGTTTTCCAAAATATTTTTGTAAAAGAGAAGTTGATCAGATCCTAATTCTGATTTCCAATTATCACCGAAATGTTTTGACAATAGTTTGTCGACATCAGTAAATTCCAAAACAGAAACCCTATTTTGAAATGGTAGTACGTCTCTAATACCAAACTCAGAAGTTGAGGATACACCTCGTTTAATTACGCTTTTAATGAATTTTAAGTCACTTCTATAATTAACTTCTCCTCTGAGAAGAAATTGTCCCGCCTTGTTCTTGACTCTAGTTACATAGTATCTCTTGCGCTCAGCAAATTTGAAGTGATATTGGCCTGGGGGTTTGATTATTTCACTCGCCTGGGCCTTCCAATTTTTCACCATACAATACTCACCCAGTTTGCAAACAATGCCGTAACGATTAGAAATGGCTCTATGTTCAGATGGATCTATAATCACTTCCTTACTTTTGACTTCTTTTTCGATATGTCCGAAGATACGATCAGCCGGCATAAAAGAATGTCCGGGTACAGGAAATATAAGTTCAACAGTCTTAACATTCCTTGGCACACAATTTGTTAACCAGTAAGCAACCATAGCAATCATTGTACTGTTTTTATTTTGTGAGCCGCACCCGTCTGCCAATATTCGCACCTTCTTTTTCTCAGTGAAATCAGTCTGTGAAAGTAAATCAAAAACATCCCATGCAATCTCATTAGAAGACTTAGCAGGGACATTTTCAGTCCAGGTATATATGTGAACATTTTTCTTCGGAAATTTGTTTGTACTTGTCCCAATCACAATGGTAATGTTATAGACATACAGACAGACAGTCTGGAATAATACGCAGCTTGGTCAGCAACTTTTGGAAAAAGTTGGTTTTTTGGCATTCGAATAATATTGGAAACGTGTGTTCATCATATTCCAGCAAAAACGTATAAAAACACTGCTTTTAATTTGTAGATCCGTAACGAGGTCATAAATGCAACTTTTTCTTCATCTTGTAATTTTTTTATATTATATGATAGCTCCGTACATTTAGAATAAACATCTACTCTTGGAGTTTTCAAACCAATGTTTGTGTTAAAAATCTTTCTAAAAAAGCAATGACTGAGACTTTCGTCTTCTTGTTTATCTTGGTACATTTTCCACATTTTACAAATATTTAAATCAGACGAGACATATTTTCTTACTGTTGTTGCAGACCTGCAATAGTGCCACTCAATACATCTAAAGGACTCAATGAACGTTATCACATTATGCTTTTTGGCGGAATTTGTATTTGAAAACCTATCACCACCTCGATTTTCCTGTAATATATTGCCGTGTAGTAAGAATTTTTTGGATATATTACGAAGCCTATGTATACCAACGCCAAGGATTCTTGAAAAGGCTCTTTGACAAACTCTTTAATTTATATGGTTTGATGTATGTACAGACATAATACTTCGAGTACGTGGTTGATTCTCCTCGATTTCCCACTTTAGGTCTTCAACGTTTCAGTGTATGGATGAATTTTAATGTAAAATTGTCTTGAAACGTTTTATTTGGTTTTGTGTAAAATGCCTGATGACATTTTCTGATTTCTTGACTATTTAAACTATTGTATTTAAAATTCTCAGCTTATGTGTACGGCTTGTAGTATCAGTTATATTTGGAGGCCTTTTGGAGGAGTACCTGAAATTGTACCATGGTATAAATAAATCTTATAAAGCTTATATCATTTTAAGTGAATACTGGGGCAAATACCGAATACATTAAAATTACATACAAGGGGTCAAAACTAAAAGTAAAAAAAAACAAGAAATCCCTAACCTAAAATTAAAAATCTCATAATGGCAAAAATATTTCCAAGTTTAGCTACTAGAAAAATTAATGACATTGTATTCAAAAGTTTTATTTAACAGAATTTAATAATATCTTACGGTTTGAATCTATCCCGTGTGCTGCCTATTGCATAAAATCGCCCAATTTCTAATGCATGTATAACTTACCTTTTACGCTTATTGATCTTCATTGCGAATCGTCTTGTCTTATTTCCTTGCACTGGAGTAATATTGATTATCATTTTTGATAGTTTTCTATTTTAAAATTAGGAAAATAATACAACGCAATTACACGATGCAATGAGTTGACACCGTTTAATTTTGTACAGAATGCTTTGCTGCATTTGTCAAGTCGCGATAGTGGCACTTTTGTTACTTACGATTTTTACAGAGGCAGTTTTGCACGTAACATCAGAATTAACATGTAATTTTGTATAGGATGGAGGTGATTTTTATGGTATTTTATTTATTAAAACCATAGCGGAATGGCCGTACAATGCCATTACATAAAATAATGTGATGAAGTGGAAATGGGATAGAAGCGGTTTTGCATTTATACCCCTCAATAATCAAATTTCATTACCTGAGAAAGTGATGAAGAAGATTCTGTTAAGCATAATAAAATCAATTTTCTTCTTTAGCTGTTTATCACATTAACCCAAGATGTGTTATAGGATATAACAAGCTATGTAAATAATACAGTGTGTCTTATTATTAAAGTAGATTTGAAAATGTATTTTCTCGGTTGAATCAAATTGTAAACTCTATGGTATCAACATGGAATAAGAGTATTTTTATCTTGTCTTTGTATAGTGTGGAGCCAAGCATTGGAATGAGTCTTAGTGCGACGGGAGATGTAGGTGATTCTGGTGAAACATTGCTACTAGCAGGTGATGAAGGGACTGCCGGTATTAATAATCTGGCAGATATTATTGAGGGTGGTAGTTGGAGTTCTATGGAGAGTTCACCGTTGACGGGTAAGTAGTTGTTATCATAATTAGGTTTTATTCATTTTATTAACAGTGACTGCTTCAATCGTATTAGTATCAATACTTTTTAAATTTTTACATTTATTTTTCCAGGGCCCTCGAGAAGCGCATCTCTTAGAGAAAGAGCAGGTTCTGGCCACGCACGTACTGTTACTTTCAACCCAACAATTACTAGGCAGTCTTCGTTACCAACGGGCAGTTGTGATGATCCCGAGTTGCCACATGCTGACAGTTGGGGCAGTCATATTGATATCCAAGGTGATACAGTGCAACTCCGAAGAAAAGTACCACAAAGGTAAGTTGAAAACTTTTTAAAGTGCATTATAATCTTCATCCCATTAACTAAAAATGAAATGAAAAATAGATCAATATTGTGAATTTTCATAATATATGTGTCAAGCTCTATAGCTCTAGTTGATGGAAATATGTTATTTTTCAATATAGTTAACAAATGATTATAACATTTTTCAGCATTCCTCCTTTGGATGCTGCTTTAAATGCCAGTACATCTCAAAGCAAGAAAACCCAGGAGCCAAATATTGACTTTGAGCTGGATGTGAAAGTTCTAATTAACAGTGGCAAGTGCGTACTTCATACAAAAGATCCCCTGCGGGAAGAGGATCTGAAAATGTAAGTTTACCTAATTTTTTGGTTATTGCTACGAATAACTTTAATGTAAGTCACATTTTCTGTTCATGCCACTAACTTGGAATGCAGTATGATTATGGCATACATACAATTAATGAACTTTGTCTTTATATTACTATAAAAGCCTGTACATGTTGCATAAAGAAGAAAATTTAAAAAGAAATTTGTGTAAAAATTAATTCATAATAAATCAAAAACAGAAATTTACCGTGGTCTACATACCTTGTCTGTCTGTTTAATTGTACATACATCGTATAAAAACAGCTGAAAAGATAGGTTTTCGATATTGTACAATTAGTCCCAGAAGTAAACTGACGTGTTTATCATCTCAAATTGATGTTGGTAAATTTCTGGCCATCTATTTATGCACACATTTAATGAAGTGGGCATAAATACTAAATGAATTTTAATGAAGTTTTCAACATATTTAATTTTGATACAATGTCTGCAATTAAGAAGTAAAGTAAAATGTCAGTCCACTAACAAAAATGAATTTGCTTGAAATTACTGTATCAAAACTTGTCCTTTTAATATTTTTGTCACTAAGTGTTAACCTAATGATATGTTACTAAATATTTAGTTAGAATGTCACTCTATATTGATTTTTTAATATTGTTTCCTCCAGGTGTGGGTTTTGCTTTATTGTATTAAAAAAATGTAAGTAAAAAAAAAAAAAGTAAGCTTTATCAAAATTGCGTTAGGAAATATAGAAATAATTTTTGTTTGTACTCGCAACACGTAAATCTGCTGAGACATTTGATATCTAGTTACAGGTCCTACCATATGCCATTCTTAATTATCTCTAGAAAAATCCAAAAGAAATCTTAAGTGTTTTATTTTGGTAAAAACTAGTTTTATTTAGACATTTTACACTCATCTATAGATAAGAGAACTTGTAACATGTACGATTTGTTATTTTTTCTCTGGCCATTTGCTTAATCTGCAACAAAATTATTGTAAAAACTACATACAAAACAATTAATTATGAACTCTTGTAGGCAGCAACGCATGCGTAAGGAGAGGTCTGCATCAGGTGGACTAGTTGAACTGGTCAGCGGAGGAAGCCCAGCACCGGCGCGAAAGCACGGAAGTAAACCAACAGTACCTCCTCCCCATCACCACAGTCGCCCTCATGCGCATCTTGTGGATCTTACAATATTCCATATACCAGGGCTTGATGTGAAGGTAAGATTTAAGAACCTTTAAAAAATTTTATGATCTAATAAAGAATACAAATTTAAATATAAAATCAATTTTTAAACATAGCGAAATGGTTTCTGGTGGAAGTAAAATTGTTAGTCTGCTTGATCATTTTGTGATATAATCTATATGTGACTAAAAAGTGCAAGTAAATCTGAAAGTAGCCTAAGTTGAGTTCAAGTTTTAGTTTATTTTTTAAAATGTAATATAATTTGGGGTAAACATAGTAGGAAAAAGATACAAGCTTTAGTTTCAAAACATGGGTCTCGATGAAACCTTGGGGTGAGAAAAAACATCTTTATCCACCATTTGAATTTAACAACATAAAAGATAATGACAGACAAGCAAAACGAAAAGGTGAGATATCCGCTTAGAAAAAATAAAAAACCAAAAATCACAACTTACTATTAAAAGACACTATCAAAATATATTTGGAAACCCTTGTTTGTTTAAAGTTAAATATGTCCTAGTAACAAGATAGGATATAAACTGTAAGTAATACTTACATTTTACATCCTATATTCAATAACACCATAAATAATACGAAGAGTCAGCATAATATTACAATTTTTTTATTTAAAATATAAGGTATTTTGCAAAGAATAGTCATTTTTCTCAGTTTTTGTCATTTATTTAGTGTTATTTATATGGAGGAGACTTATTTTAATTGTGTATTGACAAAATCACTTGTTTTGTGTACTGTACTCTTACTCATGATATACGTTGTTTAGCAATTAATAAAATGTTTATTCAATATAGTTCTTTTAATAGAAATTTTATTAATTGCTAAAAAACATATATCATGAATAAGAATATAGTATATGAAATGAATCTTTTTTAAATATAATTAAATTGTTATTAAATTATTTATATAGGTTCACTATGAATCGAAGACTGTACAAGAAGCGAGCACTTCACCACAAAGTATGCCGAATTTAAACCCTACCATGGGTCGGAAGACGGGAACAAAGAAAGCAGCGCTATTTGCCTGGATCACTTTACAAAGCATTCCAGAGGAGACTATTATAAGTCCACATATACTCGAGTTTTTGGAGCAGACTTTAGAGCCTATTCCCACCAAAACATCATTCTCATCCGCTCCAGGTAACAAGTGTTCAAACTCAATTATATAGTATAGATGAAATTATACATTATGCATGTAGTTGAATATTTCATCTGAATCTTCGAAATATTTTAGTTCAGACGTTTCCAATACACTGTTGAGTTTAGTGCAATTAGCTCAATAAGCCATAGATTATCCTATAGGGATCATGCAAAATGCAATCAGTGGTGATCATTTGGTGATAATTTAATATTTATAATGTCTATATACAGTACAGGTGTTGTATAAAAGCATTTCAATAATTCATAAAATAATACAGTGTTTAGTTTTTCAACAATCGAATCTCTTTACATTCAATGATGTTTACTAGTATCTGTGGTTAAAATACAGCACTTATATTGTCGCTACTGTGTTTGTCGTTTTCAATCGACCTCTATTTTTCTTGCATTTAGTCCTATAGATAAACTAGTTCTCAAACACGAAACTGTATAGTTTCTTTTTCGATTACGCCGGTCAATAATCAATGATAACTATTTATTGATAGTGATTACATCATTTTCAAGTAGAGCATTGCATGGGCATATTTATGCCTACGTTGTTATGATTATATATATTAAGAATATATATATTTTGTCAGAAATTATAATTTATTGTAATGTATCTTTTCATAGAATTAATTACTGTAATATAAAAAAACTATGTGGGACAAAGAAAGACGCTATTCGTTGGCTATAAAGGAATAAATTGTCGTTGAAATAAAACGTAAAACACATATTTTTTCTAATTGAGTGCAAAAAAATATTACACGTAACTCTTTTTAACACATGAAATACTTGCCCTGAGAGTGCAATGTTTATCTGGAGATTTAGTAAGCTGTTAACGCACGCATACAAGCTTACGCTCGCAACCAATTAAATATTCAAATATTCTCTTTTAATCAATTTACCGAACAGCTGATAATATTGTTATTTTACTATACCTAAATATTAAATTTAATTTATTTGTTAAATGATATGAAGCATGACTATTAAAAACATAATAAATTAATTACTAATATTCTCATTCATGTTGTAGTTACGCGGAAATCATTTATCACATGACTTACATAGGTTTTAAAATATTGCACAGAAAAAACATTTCAATTCAATTTTACTTACTGTACACTTAAAAATTGCTTCACTTTATGTTTGATTAGCCTTAAATATGTAATATTAACTGCTTTATTGTAAACACAATCGCACTCCTAATTTATCGAGTTAATCACTCTATCAATAATTTAAGTATTTCTATTAATCGTATTCAAATTTTTGCTAATCCTTTCGCGTAAAGTCTCTTCATTGATCAATATATACAATAATATTAAGGTCTGAACTATAAAATGAGTACAAATATTTATCTCCAATTAACTAGGTAAAACAATAATTTCAAATTCATTTAAATGGTGTAACAGACGAAGGTATTAAATTGCTAAATGTTAGTTCTGTAATTTATTTCACTAATTAAAAGGTTACTTCAAGTATGAGAATCACACATGTGTTTTCAGGAATGCCCTGCATGTGTACTGAAAGAAGGTTATTTTAAAAAGTGTGACATGATAGAAAGGGGTAGGCCATAATAATACCAGCAAAGCTTGCTATTAGGTAATACTCCACGTGGACTAGATTGGATTGGCTAACGTATTTCTCTCTTACGATATACCAACCAAATTTTCTTCTCTTACGATATACCAACCAAATAGAAATGATTCCATGTTTTAAAACTCAAAACCACAGAATAGACACGTATGCAAAATAAAATAACTAGATACTACAAAGCTGCGTTACATTATTGATTTTTTTATCAATAGTACTGTACCGTAATCTCTTCGCATTTTGAATATTGTGTAGAGATACCTTAGATTGGATACACTCACTATGCATGTATGCATAAGATGATTCTTATAGATACCAGTGATTATACCAGATTCTGAACGAATCCTACAAAGAAAAGATTTAGAAAAGATAATTCTTTAATAAATTTTGTTATTACCTATACGAATGTAGCTTTGAACATTACATAAAACAATCGTAATTGATAATTATACATAGGTTTTTGAATAATACGATAAATTAAACATGTATTGAATTATTATATTATATTTGATTTACTAACAGGCCACGCAGCAGTGACGGCTTAAAATTTTTGTAAAGTATACATTTTTATCTCTTAAACATGTGTTTAGTATTATATTTTAATGTTATATTTCTACCTCACTAACTACAGCAACATAATATTTTTTATAAATAATTAATTTAATTAAAACTAAACGTGATGAATATTCTATAATTAGCATAACAAATAATAAATAGCTGAATGTATTTGGAAAAAATAAAGTTCTAGCTACAAATTTAGTGATTCATCTGACAAAACATTGAAGAGTGTAAGCCATTTTTTCTCAACCATTTTTAAACCGCAAGCCACGAAAAAAACCAAAAAGTTAAGTAAAAAGCCTTACAACCTCCATACTATACTATAAAATTAAAATAATATTTCAATTAATGTAATGTTAACCATTTTAAAAAAAATAAGGCTTAATTATTAAGCTGTAGGTTTATTTTTTCATGTTATTATTACCTGTTAATATTCAACTTTGTAACACTTCATTCATAATTATTTTAATAAACAAATGTTTGATGTGCAGGTCCTATTTTCAGACAGGTTGCGACCCACCTCCTTTAATAATAAACGTGACCCCCAGGTTGAAAAAGGATGGTGTTTTACGCAGGTTATTTCTCTACTCTGATGCAGGTTATTAGTCTATTACCTGCATTCGTGAACAACAATCAGTCAAATGCCACGCTTTGAATGTTTCGTGTCGTTTTACATTCAACATATTTAGATTTTCTGGAGTATTAGCGTTTGTTTTTGTTAACTTTTATAATGTCTACTGTGCGCTATTCCGATTCGGAATATTATGACATGCTGATGAGTTTAGGTGCATGCGATTGCAATGCTCGCCAGGCAAGTATAAGATATTCGGCTATTTATCCAAATCGCGCCAGAAAGCCAAATGAATGGACCATCGTAAGGTTGCCTAGCCGGGTTCATAGTACTGGTCAGGTAATACCCTCATTTGATAAAGGACGCTCAGTTGTAGAAGTTGTCACGGCAGATGCTATCCTCAATGCATTTGCCAAAGATCCTACTCGCAGCATACATTCGACAGCCGTGTCTCTTAGCTTACAAAAATGCTTGCTAGAAATACGCTGAGAGAAGATGCGCAACACCCGTTACACTATCGTGCTGTACAACAATTACCGAAGAAGATTTCGCCCGTCGTCGTACTTTTTGCCAGTGCCTCATTAGCATGAAGACGATTCGAAATAGTTGATCGAAGTATTTTATAGTCATATCAAAGCACATTTACGCGGCATGGAATATTTAATGTGCATAACGTACACTACTGGAGTCATATGAATCCCCATTTAAAACAACCGGAAAGTTTTCAGCACAGATGGCATTTAAATGTATGGGTGAGAAATTTGGGTAATCAGCTCCTAGGTCCGTTTTTCCTACCTACCAGAATGACATCGAACAATTATTTGTATTTTTTGCGTGATGAAGTGGAAGACTTTATTTCAAATTTGCCTTTGAGCATAGATAGAGATATGTAGTGGCAGCACCCGGAGCGCCCCGTCGCTTCGGTGTTCAGGTACATGAGTATATAGACGAGCAATATAGTTGTCACTGGATAGGGCACAGTGGACCTGTACCCTGGCCTTTTATTTATTAAAGGTAGAAAAGTAGCATCAAATCCGATGTATACTCAACTAAATGCCCAGATGAACAAACTTTATGAGAAAGGATTACCGGCAGTTTTAATAAAATTAAGAGAAATGCTCAAATGGTGGATGTTACTAATTCAATTAGTAGAAGGGCGCGATTGTGTGTAGAACAAAACGGAAACTATTTTGAAGATCTCCTTTAAGACTTCTTAAACAAATAAGTGAAATAAATTTATATGAACATTAAATTCATAAATTTTTTTGTGAAATAATTGTTACTAAAATGACTTTTCTGTGTAATATTTTACAAACGTGAAAAAAGTCATGGTTTGAGTGGTTCACGGGTCATTCCCCTGATCAGGCACTGAATGATGTGCGCAAGTATCATGTGTACGAAAAAGATGACAAATAATGATTATGAATATTATTTGAATTTTCTGAAAAAAAAACTATTTTCCAGTCAACGAATAACGTCTTTCTTTGTCCGACATTTATTCCTGGATACCGTGTATATTCAAACAAGTAACTGAGAAATTCTAAATGTAGTCAAATTTTTTAGTGGAAGGTGATTACTGTAAAATATTTTATTTCAAATTTCAGTAACAGAATCAACCTTGGATGCCTCTGATGGAGAAGGGGCCGCATCATATGGCCAATATGTTTATGCTTCATTCCCAGTAGATGTCATCGTCTACTTCCATATGCAGCCATCCACTTTCCGCTTCTCCTGCTTGCCCGTATCTCGTGTTGAGTGCATGTTACAATTACCCTCATTGAGAATTGTTTTCAGTTCAAAGAGGGCTCAACAAGAGTAAGTTCTAAGCTTATGTCATTTCTTTAATTTTTCAAGTATTTTTGGATTTATAATTCAAAAATCAAAGACAAGATAGAATTTGTGATAAATTTTATTGGCACCAAATTTAAAAAATTGGTCTTTCTTCAAGATGGAACGATATATAAAAAATGTTCAACATTTGCATTTGTAACCAATTAAAATAATAAAAATGTTCAACATTGGCATTTGCAACCAATTAAAATAATAAAAATGTTCAACATTGGCATTTGCAACCAATTAAAATAATAAAAATGTTCAACATTGGCATTTGCAACCAATTAAAATAATAAAAATATTCAACATTTGCATTTATAGATTAAACTGATTTTTAAAGAATAATTTGTCCGCAGTTATTTAGAATAACAGTTAGTTGCATTTAGAACCAATAAAATATCCATAGAATGGAAAAAACAATTAAAACATTGTACTTATTTTATTGGCAAAAATTTTACATAATGAAACACAATTATAATGACACTTCACAAATAAAAAAATATTTTATTAGAGATGTGTGATTTTAAACTGTAGGAAAAAATTTATATAAACCAGAAATAAATAATAATGTAAACATTATGTTACTTAGGGAAACAAACCAGCCAGCAGTAGCCATGGGAGGCCTCAGTGTCACTGGGTGCCTAGCAGACTTCTCGGTATACATATTCCATCCATATGGAGGGAAGAAATCAGGCTTGAAAGAAGCACAATGGTCCCCATTATCTGATAGCGAGAGAAAAGATTCTCTAAGCATTAATGTAGAGTTCGTAAAGTTCCATTTGTCACGGTCAAGAAAATTAGACTTCCAAGCTGATCAAGATCAGTCAACTGCAGTTGTACGATTCTCTAGTAAGTTGAGATACTATTTAATTATAGTAAAACTATTCCAGTATTTGTGCCTTCTAATATGCAAGGGTCCTTTTCCTTTTTATTATAGCTATTATAGACATTGGTTCGGCATCATTCAAATATGATATGAGAAGACTTACTGAAATCCTAGCATTCCCGAAAGCTTGGTATAGAAGAAGCATAGTGAGACGGCTATTCCTCGGCGATCTCAGTTTAAGTGCTCCATCCGAATATGATAATAGGTAAACTGATCTAAAACACTTGAAATATAAAATTAATGTAACATGTAATACTAATTAACAGTTAATGTGGTTGTTTCCTATTTCAGTGTTCATATTGATCCTGAAGTATCACCAGTGTTGCCACAACGAGAACGAACGAGAAATGTCGACTTCAAAATTAAAGGTAGAAATGTTGATGGCAGTATAGATAATTTTAAACATATATGTTTTACATACTTTAACATGCATGAAAGCCTAGAGTTTTAAACATTTAAAACTAGGAAAAAACCCTACATATCTATCCTTATATAAAATGTTTATTGATTAAACATTCCATTATCTTAAATATATTATAATTTAAAAATCCCGTGTTCTCTCAACTTGTTCCCTTTCTATCGATTTAATTTCTTTAAAAGGCAAAAATAAAATTAATTTGTTTTAGTGGTAGGCTTTTCAAGGAAATTCTTTACAAATAAAAACAGCTTTGCTAATAGCCCACCTGAAGATGTAATACAACGAAATCTAGGTCGTGGTAAAGAACTTAAAGAAAGTAGAAATAATACTACATCACGTAGTTTCAATGAATTGTAAATAAAAACAGATTAATTATTGCTTAAATAGATAAAACAACGAGAAAAAGATGGTTAAAAGTTATATGAAGTTTAGAAACACCTCAGTTTACGTGAAATAAACATTTTTCTTGTCAGTGACTCCATTTAAGAAACTTAAGTGACAGGTTCATTAACTTTACAGAAAATGGCCGATCCGCAAGTGCGGATGATCCGCCGAGTCCATCAGAACCATTGCCTGCTGCATGGGAAACTTTGGTTCTAGTCGCTGTAAACTTCACCAAACTTAATGTTCACATGAATATGGGCAACGTTATGGGCAATGTGTCGTAAGTTTGAGAAACAAAGTCAATTAATAGTATATTACTATTTAGGGTGACAAAACTTTCTGAAATGATTTTACCACTTAATTGTGACAGTTTTATTTTTTTAAATATTTTAAATCATTAAATATTCATATCTTGTCAGATGGCAAAGTCGTGACTTCCATTCGATGGGCCGTTTAAGTATCGGCAGTACAGGTCATAGAAATATGTACCTCGGTGTTGGACTAGGTGGATCTACACTTGATGCCAAAGGTGGCATTGTTGGAGGAACTATATCACTGTCAACAATAGATACTTATGGTGAGGTCAAAAAAAGTATTTCTTCTCAAAATGCATTATCGTGATTTTTATTTACACTAGTCGTTGGTTTAATGCAAATTATTGTGTTATAAAAGTTAAGAAGTTATGCTAGTGTTATTTTGAATTACTTTATTAGAACTTTTGACACAGCACAATAAGCCATGATCAACAAGTTTCATTTAGTTGTGAATAATAAAAAGCTTTCCACGTGTACTTTTTTTAATACCTTTTCTGCTATCACTAGTGCACATCATGGAAGAGCCTGGCTGCAATCCCGCACACCGATGCGGCGTATCACTGAGTGCACTGGAGTTGCGATTGGACTACATGGGCACATCGGTGCTGTTGGCACGTGTTTCTGAACTCTGTGCAGCATTGCGCGATCAGTGGACTTCGCACCTTGCACAACAGCACCCACATCACGTACCCACGGCCAGGTAAGTGTAATTTAGTTGTAAACATTGTAATAGACAAATTCAAATTTAGACAAATAAACTATGAATAGCACAATGAATGGTGATTCATGTTCACAATGAATGGTGATTCATGATCACTGGAAAAAAGATTTTCTTCATTTTTATTATTTTACAACTAAAAATTATGAAAATAAAGAAAATCTTATGAGAAATTTTAAATAAAATCTTAAATGATGAAAATAAAGAAAAGCGGCACCTTATTCAATTCGGAATATTGATTTGCGATATGAGTATCATTTTGCAGAAGGAAAAATTGACTATACTGGTAATTCAGAATATTTCTTAAGTTTTTTACGGGATTCTGTTTATGACAGTGAAATATTTGAACGTAATTATGATCCAAAAAGCGTTAAAAAATACTTCATAATTGAAAAATAAAATATTTTACAGTGATAACAACCCAAATCAAAAAAACAATTATGTATAGATTATTTTTATCTTATATTTTCGAGAGAAAACAGAAAAAAGGTCTTGCTATACGAATTAATAGTTTTTTTGGTCACTATGAGGTTTTTGTCCAAAATTGCCCATAAATTTTCAAGCGGATTTCAATAAACTGTTGAACCCGCTCTAAGACATTGATAGCTGCTTAAAAACTCTTTTGTTTTTGTAGGAGTATGGGCCTTCGATCATTGTTCTACTGAAATGTGAATTCGGAAATATTCATTTTTAATACAGTTTCTTCTAAATTTTCATTTACATAAAAATCATTTTATCATGAATTATAACTCTCATTTCCACCACTACTTACTTCTCTTTTTCTCACTACATAAATCAATTTCCACTTTATACAATAATTGTCCAATAATTTAATGGCATATTCACATATTTTTAAAATAAGATTGCTTCAACCTATTAGTACATATTATTACATACTATTAGTACATATTATTAAGTGCCGCTTTTTTTGAAATTTATTTTTCACACACACACATACACACACACACATATATATATATATATATATATATATATATATATATATATATATATATAACTTGAATCCTATGATTCCATATATGAGCTTAATAGCATTTTTTTAATAAGTTTTGTAATGCTTCTGTCATCTCTTTTCATCACAGCACATTATCGGTCTCTTTGTTTCTAATTTTATAGAGTTCCGCAACTTATTTTTCTATTCTATTTTTGCACAATATCTCTGTAGGAATTACCATTTTTTCTGTCATTAATCACAAATTTTCAAATATAATTTAAAATTTTTTTTAACCTAAAATTTAAAAAAATTATATTTCTAAAATTTGCTTTTCGATATAATACAATCATTCACAGTATCGAATCAAATTCATTCTTAACAATGGTACTTATTGAAGTGTTAGTAAATCATTAGTGGGTTGAAAAATGATGATATATAATGAAACTACCATAGACATCCAAACTATGCAGTTTTTTTCTCCTCATTTATTCTAACATTTTTTTTAAATAAAAATTTTTTCTAATAAAAAACTTTTTCTAATAAAAAATTAATAAAACTTTTCTTGGCATTCTATAGTATTAAATGAGTTAAAAAACATAGAAATAACACCAATGATTTGAAAACTTGAAAAATTGTAGAAAAGCTAAAATCATACTAATGTTTATGAAAAGATCAATGGTAACACCAAGAATTTGACATGTGTAGGTATTAAATAATTTTTGAATATGTATATTTATTTCTAATTATATCAATTGTAATAGACCTGCGACAATATTAGTGCATGGCACATTGAGTTGGCAACAGCTACAACTACTGATCAGTCGAAGCACCACCCCTGATCTGGTCAAAATGCAGATGAAACTTGAAGAGTTCTTCACTCAACAGTTCAAGAGCAGCAAGAGGGTCTTCAGTAGCCTTCATCCCACATACACACCCGGTGCAGCAAATAAGAATACGAGAAGTAAAAAGGAAGGCAAGTTAACTGGATGATTCAATAGGCCAATGAATTTTTTTTTGTTTAAAGACATAAATCCTCCGGTTTTTAAGGAGATCTTACAGAAATATACATTTTCCAATCTCTCAATATTACAATGTCAAGGAAATTTCACCATATATTTGTCAATTATTGCCTCAAACTTGAAAAATACCCACATTACAGAAAAACATTACGTATGTCTCTCCAATTGCAATGCTATTGTAATCTTTTCATTAGTAGCACATGCCATTAAGGGCCACCATTTCTTTAGTGTATGTAATTAATTCAGGTTCAGGTTCCTATTTTTAGTTCTTATTAGTTTCCTCAGGAATAAAGGTTACATTACTTATCATTCGAATTAAATTACTTAATCATTTATAATTTTATTTTTTGAATTTTTTTTGAAGTTTATCAATGAGACAATTATCAAAATTACTTCAATTGAAGCACTTTGTCATATTCTTATTTTGCCACATTTATATGTTAAATACATATAACATTTTTATGTTATCACTACTTTGTTAATGTTTCTTATCAGATCCAAATCTGACAAGCAAGAAACGCGACTGCATCTATCATATTGTATGCATTATACCTCTTACATTATTGGAGACCACTGTCATTTTTGGAAAAAGTGTGCAAAGCGCCATCTGTTTATGTCCATTATGTCCATTAATTAGAAGAAACACTGAAACAAATTAATTTCACTGTGTCATCCAAGTATATATTTAATTTCCCTCGTAACTTTTTACTTTAGGAATTTTATACAGATGTCCGTGACCTCTATTCGAAAAAAAACCTTTCATTGTGCTCCAGTAGGGGATTGCAAAACAGCATATATTTCAGAAAAATATTGGCATATTAGATTTTTAATAAACAATAAAAAGTCTATTGTGAACATAGCCTAAGCTTTTAATGCTCACGGCGCTTCGTGTTGCGGAGCCCTTGCCATTCGCCACATAACACGCCTCGTCACTCGCGACGCTCGTATCGATAGCGGTTTTTTTAACAAGATCAAAGGAGTGGCGAGGCAAACGCCTATATTGGGTATTATGTATGTACAAGTTTTGATAATCGCGTATGATTGTGTACAGTATATATGGATTACACTTGCAACTATGGTTTTGTAATTAAGGGCACTTGGTGATTTTAAATACCGCAGTATACTTCATATTATATTTAATAGTATTTACGATGGTAATCTGTGTATGAGTGCTCACCAATTATAGGAAGTACATATTTTGTAGTTACCTAAGAATCAAATCAGTAGTCTCTCACCAATGATTGCCACGAGTGTGCACGGATGATAGATAAAATTATGATTGCACTGATTTTTCAATCTATTGAAGTAACTTCGACAACGAAGTGACTGCGCTCTCACATACGAGTAGGGAGTGGCAACATAGCATCTCTGTCTTCTCACTTGTCAACCCATTTTCACCTTCATTACTTATGCGTAAGATATAATTTATATGCAACGTTCGAATGGCTGTCTTTAATAATACAATTATAAATAACTTTACCTGGCGGTAAGGTGACGTAATGAAATATGTAAAGATTTGTGCAGACAGTTTTTCTTGAAATTTTTATCGTGCTATAATTTCTAAATCCCTTGACATTATAAATTCTGGTTCTTGCCAATGATCCACACACAACCAGGAGATTCATTGGTATTCGTTTTCAGACAGGGGTCGCGAACACCTTTCGGCTCACGGTTTTACGGATTTCTTTTTAAACACAACAGCTATGTTTTGGCATTCCAAAATTTACATGTACCACTGTTATTTTTATTTTCATTTATAGATGGGAGTTGAAGGCTCATATAAATTATAAACTTTTTTTAACTTTTCAAACAAATTTTTGTTTAATTAATTTAAAAAAAAATTAGTAAAATAATTAATTTTTTTACTCTAAGTATATAATTGAAGACAATTTTTTTATCTGTGTGTGAGCAATAATTATAAGTGCTTTACAGTGTCTTGTTTATATTAATAGTTATACAAAACCCATCCATGGCACCAACTGCTAATTTTTTGTGAACAACTTTCTTTACTGAATTTTTTAATTGATTAATTGAAATACCATATATTTTTGAACAGATACTTTAATTTCTAACAGGTGAATATTCAGATGTAGGACATCACAGGCACTGGCAGAGAGTTCTTAGTCTCATATCTGGGATGCAGCTATCAACATTGCCAACACCTTTACCTGCTAATGGTTAGTATGATATTACCTTTTATTCAGTAGTCTGATATAGCTGCTGCCTACAACTTGGATTTTTCAACATAAATGCTTTTATTTCAGGAACGGTGCTAGGTGGAACTATGGAATTACATGGTACAAATATCTCTTTAGCCTGTTTCCATGGTAATAGCTTCAAATCAAAATCCTGGGCTTTGTTCAGTTTAAAGGAGCCATGCATTAGTTTTACAACGGAAGCACAGCAAGTTGCCACGGAAGACGGTATGTATTCCAGAATATGAAGAACTGTTAGGTATTACTATTTACATTGTTACACCAAATATTTAATTATAGTGTTATGCACGCTTGTGATGAATAACAATTTTAAGTTTTATAAAAATGCTTCACTTTATTTTAATTTTGTCATATTGGAAGTTGCAAATAATTTTTTCAATGTCTAAATAATAACTATACAGCCCAAGAGTGCTACTTATAATAAGTTTTCTTTAATAATTTTTAGCTGTAATAAGAAGCTAAAAATTCTAACTCTTTTATTATTGATTTTACTAGAGTGTAATTTGTTTGATTATATATGAAAACTTCTATTAAAAACACATTATAGATTTATGGCTATATAAATAGTCATTCCACTACATGAAAATAAATTTCTTCAATATGTTGAATGCAACGGGGATCGTCGAAAATTAATACTAAGTTTGTTCTCAGTTTCGCAGGATAACCAACAGTGATTAGCGAAGCCAAGATTATTAGAAATACATAATTCAAGTAATATTAGTTTTTTAATCATTACAGCAATTGTGTAAAAAAATTAATGTATATTACATTAATTTTTTATATATAAGTAGTAATAGAATAGTAATAGAACATGTAAAAATATATTTAATTATATGTGTAACACACATGTTTAAATATTATGATCTTTCTGGAGTAATAAATGGATAATATGAGCTTTCTGGAGAAGAGCAATCCTCAATTTCGCTATTTTAAGAACTGACTAAAAATTTATTTTACAAAAAATTAGTTTACTTATCTAATTGTTGGACGCGCTCGACGAGTATGAACAAATGAAATGACGCTGATCATAATAAATGAATTACATGACTAAATTGATAAAGTTATATAAGAACTGGGATAATGGGCTATAGCTAAAATTTGCATAACAAGAAAATGCACAAACAAAGAAATACATTTATCTGATGTAAATATTTAATCTGATCTTTTTTGTTTTCTTGATTGTAAATAATATTTCGACATATGTATTGCACAATACCAAATTCATGTTTGCAATCGAACCCATGTAAAATTAGAATGGTAATCAATGTGTAAATGACATATTTTACACATAGATTACCACTAAGACTAAATGTTAAATGATTGTTAATACTTCTGTAATAATTTATTAAGCTTTCATTAGTTACAATAAGTAATGTGAACTTCTGCTAGGTGTTCTCTTTCGGCCAAGCAAAGGAAAATAATTTATATAAAATTAATTTGTATTCAAAATTGGGATTTTTGTGGAACAAAATAGCAAAATTTTTTTAAAAAAATATAGATTTGTCAATACTAATAACAAGATCCATACAATTTCATACTTGATAGGTTTTTTGGGCCAAGAATCGTAAGTAGGTTTACATAAATAATAGAAAAAGTGTGGGTTCTTTCTAGAATTTTTCCTGTTTTTTGAAACCTAAAGAATCAGAAACATTTTTAAGCTTAATATTTCATAGTCGCTTCTTAAAAATTAAAATGGTGTATGAAACCTCAATTTTATTATAAGACACTTATCCAATTATATCCATTTCAATTAAAAAATTGAAAAAATGTTTACTCCCATTTTACATGTACGGAAGGACGAATTGACGAACAAACATGATGAAATTACAAGGGTTCATTATGTTATTATGAAACCCTAAAAACATACAGACCATGAAATGCTACCCAATTGGTCCACAATCTAACCTCCGAAATGTGGTCATCCCTTCTAAGATCAAAGACAAAGCATTTGTTAAACATTTATTATGTGTTGATAATCAATAAATTAATTATTATGTGTTTGAATGAATTCTAGGTGAAATGGAAGTTCATGTTGTGCAAAGTTTGACAGCAAGTTTGGGATCTAACATGAACGGAACAAATGCTACAGGTGGCCATTCTATGGCTACAGTATGCCGAATGAGCCGTAATCTTATATTCCCACCTCAGTTCAAAACACTTCGAGAGTGGTTCCATTACGCATTCTCCAACAGCGACATTGATGGTAAGATAATTTGTGTTATAATTAAAACATAAATTTGAACTCGTAAACCTATCATCATCTAGTTAAGACAATTCTATATCAAAATTTTGTTGTATCCTAATGGAAAAATTAATTGTTGTAAGAAAATGTTGAATCTATACAAGATTCATGCCCAATGTGAGCTTTTATTGCTACATGCACACTACAGTTACACGCTATCACATATCTATTACTGTGTAGCACTGCTTTAAAATATCTCAAAACAAGAAAAAATTAATTCATCTTTAGTAAGCTTATCAGACATAATAAATAACAAAAAAATTCTATTTAACAACGCTTATAAGCATATTTTGAGGTATGTAAATATATTTTGCTGTATAAAGTAAAAAATATATTATTCCGTATAGCAACTAAAACTAATAAATAATAAATTTAAAGCGGTAGAATGTTTCCCCTCCCTGGAGCGGGATAGTGGGTCAATGGAACGAGAAAGAAGCAACAGTGCAGCGACAGCCGACAAGGACAAATCAGAAGGCAAAGACCGTCCTGCTCGTTCCGCCAATGTAGGTAGCACCAAGCTGGCAGATCCTCATCACACAAGAGAGGTTATCTTTGCGCTGCCCTCGCTTCAGCTGCATTTGAGGACACAACATTTACAGAAGGCTAAACCACCCAATCCTAATGGTAACTATACTTTATGATTTACTGACTTCTGAACTTGATAGAATTACAAATTAATATATAGAATTACAAACTGCTTAGTTTTCATAAGTAAAAATAGGATTAATACCAGATTACTTAAAGATGACCTTGAATATTAAAGACTTTTCAAATAGACAAATCTGGTATTAAATATAACTTTCTTAGCAAGTTTGAAAATGCTCATAATCATCAAAGGCCCATCGTCAGCCTGCCTTCTCTACTCTGGACAGAGTCTTCTCCAAATGCACATATTATCGGAGGTAAGTCTCAAAAGCACAACACTAGACAGGAGGCTTGGCAATCACAGTGTGTAACTTCTCACTCCAGTGGCACAGCTGCTTGTCACTGGTATGTGGCAGTTTAGCCCAATCTTAATATAAGTTGGACAACATTCTAAAATCTTACTCATTCTCCTTGGTACTAACAAACCTATAAACCTTTGGTGTTAACTGAATCTTGCTACCAGATATATATATATATATATATATATATATATATATATATATATATATACATACATACATACATACATACATACATACATATATATATATATATATATAGATAAATATTTTCAAGTCTTTTGAAAAGTTGTAGTCCCTTCTACCCACTCGCTTCTACCCTTCTCTATCAACGCATCATGTCAATATTTGAAGAGCCACATATTTTTTATTTCATTCTTTTGCTTTTAAATATCATTAATCAATTTTTCATACTCTATTTCTCGTTAACTGAAGGAGATGACTGTAGGAGCCATCTTTTTCTCCGCTTTTATGTATTCTCTAATTTTTGTATATATAAGTCTTATATAAGTGAACAATAATTTGTAATTAAGATAGAGAAATAGGTGTACCACTCTAGTACCATTTGAATGACAACTACCATAGCATACACTCGTTACTGCAGACAAATTTGCCAGAAATGAAGATTACTCATATGCTCACTCATTGAGTGTTCTGACTCACTGGTATATTAGGGTAAATACTATTTACGATATGATTTTTTATTTTCAGAAGAAAAGCCAATAGTGGAATGTAGCTTCATTACAGAGTTCGAAGATCACATATTTGTATCTGTCGACGCTGAAGCCTTCTTGTTCCTTCATGATCTTATTTCCTCATATATCAAAGAGAAAGAGAGAGTTGTAAGTTATTTTAAATTTGTTTCGAAATATGAATTATTTATATAATAAAAAAAAAACCTTTTAATATAATGTTGCTTGTTTCATTTAGATGTCAAGTGGACTGAGTACGGGCCGAGCTCAATCACCCGATCACAGCAAAGGATCTCAAAGCTCAAGTGGTGCGAATGAAGGAGGCAAAACTACTAAGTCCCAATCCAAGACTGACGTTTTTATCCTTCAAGACTGGAGAGATTATAGATGTATAACGTGGCATCTAGAGCCAACTGTCAGGTAATGTATAGTAACGAAATTTAATTTCCTATTTTCATAAAATTCATACTGTTTTGAACTATAAATCTGTTTAATTGGTTAAATAATTTTAATATTTTTATTGACTTGATCCTCGATTCTTATAGTGAATTATGAAATTTACAAGACCCTTACTTGATTTAAATTTTAGCTAACATAACTTAGAGGTTGTTCCATTGTGATTGACTAAGTTGTGCATACCCTAGTAATGGAAAGTCCACAACCTGTCACATGAAATACATACATTTTTCAAACTTACATTACTACATGAGTAATCTCTTCCTGTCAACCACAATGGTTAAAAATGAAAATTTTATAATGTGGAATACTGTAAAAGACGTCCATAACCAACTCTACTGCAACATTTATAAGTTAAAATATTAATGAAACATAAAAAAATATATCGTAAAAAATAAGTAAGTAAAAACTGAACTAAATATAAAAAATAAACTATTAATTACAA
Organism: Druceiella hillmani; assembly: GCA_039881145.1. Lineage (NCBI taxonomy): Eukaryota > Metazoa > Arthropoda > Insecta > Lepidoptera > Hepialidae > Druceiella > Druceiella hillmani. The sequence continues at coordinate 32,562,337 of JAYKKI010000008.1, forward strand.
ATCTTGACATGGCATGGTAAGCACGGTAAGGGAACAAGGAAAAGGGAACAAAATGGAATTAAGGAAAGGTAGAACTAAGGTGTTACGAAAGGAAAGACTTTTCTGGTGGTCTTTGAAAATATTTATAGAGGACGAGTTCCTGATATCCTATCACCTTGTGAAAAAGAGTGATGTGTTAACTATGCACAGAAATGAAATTGTTAGAGTGAAACTAATTAGTTAGTTACTTTGTTAAAAAATTCTGAAAAAAATGGTGTAATTTTTGTGAAAATGAAATGATAAATTTTCAAGAAAAAACATGGCAATTTCATGTTTTATCTTACCATAGCACTCTTTAAGATTGGGTTAAATAGTGTTTTTTACTCGAATTGTATAGTTCCATTTATACGTACATAATCTCCTGAACGAATATAAAGAATAAAAAAATATTACTTTCATCTAATAAGTACAAGTATTCTAAAAATAATTATAAACTGTGGTTAGTTCATAGCGCATTTTATATGATTTATGTTGAAAAAAAATAGTCCCGGAACATTACATATCCTTGATTACAGATCTATACCAAGGAATAACCACAAGGGTTTAGTAGCCCCTCAGGCGAAACTGATACATTCGAAATTAAGGTCAGAGTTCACCAAAGATCCACAATAAGCCCGTTATTGTTTAATATACAATAAGCCCATTATTGTCTAGTAATGAACTATACTGCAGAACATTTGCAAAAAGCTGTGCCTTGGACATTGCTGTACGCTGATAATATATTTCTTATTGCCGAAGCTCAAATAGAAGTACAAGCACAGCGAAATGCATAGCAACAGGTCCTAGAGAGATGAGGTCTTAGGGTGGACAGAGACAAGACTGAATACATGCGTGTGAAATGTCTGGAAATAGCACCAACAACAATTCATCAGTGATGATTGAAGGAACTTCTCTGCAGAAGGTAGAGCACTTTAAGTATTTCAATTCAGTCGTAGCTCCGAAAGACAGCACTGAAAAAGACATCTAGCACAGAATAACAGCTGCCTGGCTCAAATGGAGATCACTAAAAAGGGTGTTATGTGACACTACAATGTCCATCAAACTCAAAGGCCGAGATTACAAGCAAGCTGTACAACCAGCGTTTATGTATGGGTTAGAATGCTGGTCGATGAGAAAGGTGGATGAACAAAAGATTCATGTCACAGAAATAATAATGCTGCGTCGAGCCAGGGAAGTTACAAAATTGGACAAAATAAAAAATGGGTACATTAGAGGAACTGCATTGGTACGTGCACATTATAAGGCGCAACTAATATCATATGACTAAAGCAGTTATAAAAATTGAAGAAGAAAAGAGAGGCAGAGGACAATCCGCAGCCACCTGGAAGAGTACTATAGAAAAAGATCTTAAGTTTACAGAGTTAAATTCAATGACGACACACGATAGACTGTTGTAGCGGAAATGTACGAAGAGGGCTAACAAACTAATTATGCAAACACAATAAACTGCTATAAACACACAATTTATTGAATTGAAAAAGCATGAAATATTTTCCAATTTTTGGTTGGAAACATATTTTTCATTATTTTTTTACAAAATATATAATAAGCTGACTCTCGAAAAATTTATTTCCCACTATTTTACAAATATGTAATATTACAATTACTTTGGATGTGAATACTGCCATCTTTTCTTGGGGTGCTTGAATTTTTCTGAATTTGCTTGTGTGCTGCTTGAATTTTTTTAATCTGCAATAAATACAGATTATTTCCATATATAATACAATATATACTGTTAATTTACTACAGACAGTTTACAGAAATACATGCGCAGCTTAGAAATGGCCGATACATGATTTCAGTAGTATATTTTTTCTATTTAGCTGTCGCAACATCATAGTAAAATGAACTAATACACTATAATATAATATATCCAACATTGCGTAAAAAACATTGCAAGGTGTATTCCATTCAGCAAATATGAATACGAGTTAATTGGATAGCTAACAGACCCATTTTATGAACCCACTGCCTATTGAAGCGAGATTTTCATTGAGGGTATTGATGAAAGTTGTTATAGTATTTACATCAGTATGGGCATATATTTGTAAGTCATCAATGAAAAGATGATAAGTACTATGTTTATTCCCAAAAATTTGCAATAAATATTGAAAAAAGGAGTGGAGAAAAACCTGTCCTAGGCACATCTGCTGATAAGTCTGACTACTCAGAATATGTATCTGAATACTTTACATTGTCGATATCTGTATAGATATGAACTAAACCATTCTAATGAACATTGAGATATAAGACTTCAAAGAAGTAAGTAAAAGTATCAACGTCAACGTAATTTAATTGGACTGCTGAAGTCAAGAAATACAATTATTGAGAACTGAGTGTTATTCATGGATAAATGTATATCATCTGTGATTTTCATAAAGGCTGTTTTACTTTGGTATTAACTCTTAGTATTCTAAATTAATAGCAAAGTTTTATAAACAAATAAATTCACTCTATTTACGTAATAAAATTATTTTCAGGTTATTGTCGTGGGCCGGTAAGTCAATTGAGCCATACGGAGTAGATTATATTCTACAGAAACTTGGGTTCAGTCACGCAAGGACCACCATTCCTAAGTGGCTCCAACGAGGCACATTGGACCCACTAGATAAATTATTAGCTTTAATCCTTATGAGACTTGTAGTGATTGTACCACACAAATAGTACTAATATCATTTCATGTATAATACACATAATGTATAAGTGAGATTGTGGGCATAGAATTATATATTGTGTTAGGACATTATATTCCGTGGAAACAAACACAAATAATAATTTTTTGATAGTTATCAATTAAAACAGTGCTGTAGTCCCTTTAATTCCTAAGCACTGTATAGACCTACAAGAAATTTAGACAGAATTATGATGTAGCTAAGACATTTATAGGGTACCCATGACATATAAATTGGGAATTTGATTATTTAATCAATTTCAAAGCACTGAATTTAATGATATAATAACTTCTTAAATTATTTATACTTTGAAGTTAATAACTTCAGATCTCTCGACTGATATAACCTCGCTTTTACAAGTTAGCTTGCTTTTCCAGAAAAGCTTTGTATCAAAATTTGTGTATATGTAATCCAAAATAAAAAGATACTTATATTATTTGTATATTTTGTGAATTATTCTAGAGTACCTGCTATCTGAGTTTGCACCTTTTACAGCGTTTTGACATATGCTGATATTTATAATTCTATCTTTATTTACAATAAAAAATGTCATACACTTTATTACCGTGTATCTTCAAAAATCATTTATGACATAGATAAATCTAATTGTAGGTAAAACACATGTAAAAATATATCTAAAGTATTATAATTCTATAATACCACAAATAGTTTTGACTATTGCATAAATGTTGTATAAGTAAGATATAATTAAAAAGTGTGTCAAGAAAGTGTATTACAAGGAAAATAGAACTGAAGGAGAGAAATGGATTGTAGTTATATAGCAAATATATAATATATTAGAAAAGTTAATACTGTTTATCTAAATTGATTATGTACTATCGAGGAGTACAAATTACTTTTAGTAGAAACAGGAAAATTATAACATTTACATTATACAGGTTTCAAGTATATATGTCAAAATCTCAGGAAAAATTTTCATTAAGCAAAGCTCAGAATTTTGATGAACGATAAGACGATATATTAGCATCGAGTAGTACCATGTTAACATACCCCGAAAAGCAAAAAGAAGAAATGACAAGGATGAAGGTTTGAACAGAGAAAACCTTAACCAAAGGATTCAAATTCCATTGTGTTGCAAAACAGTATGAGAAAGATACTTAATAGACTGGTTCTTTGATCATAGTTCTATATGATGAAATTATAAGTTATAACCTATCATCTTTTCTATTGCAAACTTTAAGAACATATTGGTTTAAGCAATCGATATAAGTAATAAGATAAAATGCTGCAAAAGACCCTCATTCCCCACCCAGGCAAGTTTGTATCACTCTTGCAAAAAACTAGGTTGTAAGACAACATTCCGATTAAGCGATTTAATTTGATTCTTTGTAGATTGCTACAAGTTAACTTAACTGTACAAATTACGTTACCTATGCTGAACAGTAATAACTAAACAGTCACATTATATACTGGTAATGTAGAAAATTTCTTGGCAATGCCAGCATAATACTGTTAATTTTATTTATATATTCATCGAATATTTTGTTTTGTGTATATATGGGCAACTGAAGCCGCATACAGGTAGAATGTAAATTTAGAAAACACATTTAGTATGTAATATACACTATTATTATATTTGTAATATAAATTAATATAAGAATTTAATGTTAATAGTCACAAAAATTTTTTTAGTTTTTGTTTAATGGTTTTAGGTCAGTGAGTGTTTACTAGTGATACAAGTCATTTTATTCCATGTGTATAAATATATTTATTATTGAAAGAATGTTGTTTTATTTTTATATTTGTGTGTATGGATATGTAACGTATATATAAATACATGACTTAAAATATTTTATGGAAAAGAATTCAAGAACATATTTATGGAATTTGTGAATCTATTTACATACTTATTAAAAAAAATTATCATTGCAGGTTTTCATCGACTTTTCGATGTAATCTGTAAATAATAAATATCTTAATTCTTTCGTTAATACCAAATCAATATAGATCAGTATACTACTATGCACACAATTGTCCCTGCATGTTATATACGTGAAGCTATATAATGATAATTCATTATTGAAATGAAAATAACCCCAGAATATGAAAATCTTATTTATTTCCAGCTTCATGTATGTTAGTTTAGAAATAAGACAAGTTAGTTGAAGAATCACATTCCCACTGCTAAGTTAATTACTGTCAATAGCCCAATCCCATATGCGATCGGTAATAACCAATTGCTAGTCTCTGAAATTTTCTTTCTATAAAGTCCCAATTTAAAAAATAATTGATGCATTCAAATTTATGTAATTACTCAGTGTGATGACTGAACTGTAAGAGAAAAAGAGATAATGGAGTTGTTTTATAACAAATGTGGAAAGCTGTTCATGTTGATATTAAAAAGAATCTTCTTAACTCGCCTGCGCTCTATGCAAGATATCTGTAGCAAAGAGCGCCTTTAAGTGCTGTTCATCTGTTTGGAACAATTGCCTTTACGTATGCATGTTAATATGTTTTGGCATAAATTTCCTGCTCTGAATTGTTTGTAGCTCTGAAAGTGCTTATAATTGATTAGCTTTTTTTATTACTTAACTTTTTACAGTTAAAGTATCTTTAACAATACTTGAATCTTTTGTGAAACAACAAATTTTTGATAGATTCACTAAAATTTTTGCGCTTACTCATCTATGAAATTTTAGAGTTAATAGTACTTATTGAAACTAATGAAACTGAAGAAGAAACCAAATCCAATTTTCTATCCATAATATCCCAACTAATTGACAGTAAAGATATAAACATTAATGTCCTTGAACTTCTAATTGATGTTGTAACTCGTTTAAGTCTGTTAATCTTTTTATACATAATAATTTAGTCAAATGTTTTAAATCACATTACAATACCTCGAACGGTTTAGTTACTTTCAATTTATACTTAGCAATGAAACAAATCAACATTAAATTTTCATTCTTTTTAACTTTAGTATGTATATTTTACTATTTATTCATTTTGTCTTTAATGCAGTATTTGTACATATGACAGACTTATTACCATAAGAGCAATCTGCCAGTCAACCACAAACAAGGAATTGATTCCGACAACTGCAAAAGATTATAATTATTGTAATTCTGACAATACTTTTGTTAAATAAAGTAATAAAACTATATAAAAAGTAACCATTAATGAAAAAGACCTTAATTTGACATGTATTAACTATGAAAAACAGGATGACATTGTCTATGAAAAACAGGATGTAAATGGAATGAAAATATCATAAGGGAAATCAAGAGAATTGTGATATTTTCATACAATTTATAAAAGCATAAATGAAAGATGAATTTCGGATACTGGAATCCAACAAATTTCATAATTTGGCAGCGTAAGCAATGAAGGAATATTCATAGTAAAAGGACTAACAATGTTTGGAAATGAAAACTATGTGGACATTTTCTGAACGTAAATCTAGACCATAAACAGACAAATCCTTGAATCTGGCACCGAGGTCAGTAGGTTGATTATTTAAAATATTATAAAATGGGGAAAGAATATGAAGATTGCACTGATAGCAAAGCGACACCCTTTCGAGCATTGACAGAGGAGGAATTTAGTTGTGATCGCCCAAAAATCTGTCATATTCACATGTTTACTTCAGTGATATGCACATGCTCTGCGCATAACCGAATCAAGGGTCAAGACGTGGAACGTACAGTGAGGTATGGTTGGTCCAACTCAACTGTCATTCAGTACTTGGAACTTACAGAATATATTCTAAATCACAGTCCGAGAGTCTTGACCGTGCGTGTTGCATAAGGGTGTAAGGTTTTGATATTTTGAATAGGTCTAGCTTCTTTACAATGGTAGAGAAAGTGATAAGAGAATTGTTTAATGATAAGTGTGGTTTATCATGTGTTTATTTTAAAAAAGGTCTTTCTATCCTTAAAAATGGTCTGAAACTTAATGGGATTAATGAATGAACTCATCTTTTGAACCTATTGACCGATTAAATTGAGATCAGAAGTTAAGATGTTAATCACAGTATGAATATTAGTAAAATTCTTATATCTATAAATTTGTAAACCATCTGCATACAAGTGATACTTGCGATAAGAGTTTTTTACTACAATGTGAATGATAATAAAAAACCGTATAGAAAATATTCTGCCTTATGGCACGAAAGCCACAAATCTGTCCACTCAGAACAGCCATCCAATACTTTCGACAGGTTTCATACTGCCCTGTAATACGATTTTAAATATAAAATCTGGGGAGTAAGGGGAGATTGGATCTAACAACTTATCCGGCCCTACTGTCAACCTCACCTGCACGCGTCAATAGACGGCGGCGTGGCTTCACCACCCCGCGGTGCTCCCTGCTAGATAACGGACGAGGTAATGGCGACCGAGTCAGTGGCGGTATAACCGCTCCTTAGGTCACTACAAACCTTGAGGATTAATACCCTCAAAAAGAGTGGCTACAGAGTATTGAGACAATGCCAAATTAATTAACTGTGGAAGCAGGACTCAAAACGAAATTATCCCAGGAGGGTACCAGTATCACCGGAGAATCCCTCTCCGAGTTCAACTCGGACAGCCCCTTCGAATCTGGGGGGGGGCAAAATTTCACTCTCTATAGTGGATGCAGACTGTAGGGGGGTGGGTACCCAGGCCCCCTCATCAGTGAATACTACTGGTCGAAATGAAAGCAACAAGAGGCTTATCCAGCAAGCCTACCATCCTGGTCTTTTTGTCACCAGACCTAGAAGTGCGTCACTGAGCTCTATGACCAACATCAATACGGAAAGTTCATCCCACGACATGCCGAAGCGCATAGATCAGGAAACAAAATATACTGAAAAAGAAATCAGAGACCATCCTTCATGGCAAAGAGTACCAAGCCAACGAAATCCTAAAAGAAAAAGACCCAAAAATAGTCCACCAAACACTAAAAGGCACATTAGTGCTTCACCAGTAGAAACTACCTCATCAAATAGATTCAGTGGGCTTTCAATAGACCTTACAGAGGATCCCACCGAAAACCCAACAAAAGATAGCAGCCCAATAATGAAGGTACACAAACCACCCCCAATTGTTCTCTGTGGTATAGAAGACCTATCAAAGCTAACTGAGTCTTATAAGATTATCAATAGAGATCAACTGAGAATTGTATCACAATCAACTGAGATCTATAAGGATTTGATAGATCATATACGAAAAAATGGTCTTATTGGTCATACATTTACACAGAAGGATAAGAAATGCTACAGAATAGTTGTAAAAAATTTGCACCACACAACTGGGAACTTGGTTAGAGGAGAAGTCATATGTGCAATATCAAAAAAAAACAAAAAGCCATTAAATATGTTCTTTGTTATGTGGAACCAAGTCCAAACAATCCTGAGATAAAAAACATTGAATTCATTTATCACACAAGAGTTAAGATAGAGGACCCTAGGAAATCCAATGAAATTCCTCAGTGTGCCAGGTGCCAACAATATGGCCATACAAAAAATAACTGCATGCGCCCCTATTGGTGTGTAAAATGTGCAGAAGGACACAAAACTGCAGATTGTCCTAAAAAGGACAGGAATACACCAGCTACCTGTACACTGTGCTTTGGGGACCACCCAGCCAATTACAAAGGTTGTCAGATATACAAAGAGATCAGAGCACGAAAAATGACCCAAATGATAAACTACAAAACTAAGCCAACCTTAAGAAACTTCCACAAAAACCTCTTCAAACCCAGCAGCAAAAATGAAATTCCTACGAATCGCAGCATGGAACATAAATGGCATAGCTCCTAATAAAGAAGAAGTTGCATTATTTCTTAATCACAATAGAATTGACATCCTATTAGTTTCGGAGACGCATTTAACTGATGAAAGAGTGATCAAAATCAACAGATACAATGTCTACTCCTCAAATCATCCTGATGGTACGTCTCACGCAGGGGCTACAATCATAATCAAAGAAAATATAAAACAACATCTTCTCTTTGATCTAAAACATCCGTTCCCTCAATCTACAGCAGTAGCCATAGACGACTGGCATGGGACACTTGCTGTTGCTGCAGTGTGCTGTCCACCTCGTCACAGGATCGATGAGCTTATGTTTACTGATTTCTTCAGTAAACTTGGATGTAGATTTATTTCTGGAGGCGATTGGAATGCAAAAAATGTTTATTGGGGTTCCAGACTTACTACGACCCGAGGTAGAGAATTAAAAAAGCAGTAGACAAAAACGCTCTTGGTGTAATCTCAACAGGGGAACCGACCTACTGGCCTACAGATCCAAATAAAACTCCTGACTTGATTGATTTCTTCATCACAAAAGGAATGTCAGGAATGTACACAAAAATAGAATCTTGCTTGGATGGTACTTCAGACCACACACCGGTGATTTGCACTCTTACCCATACTACTGTTATTTGGTGTGAACCACCTGTTACCCTGTATAACTGCAAAACCGATTGGGAATCTTTCCGTGACTACATTGACATGAATGCAAACTTGTTTATACCCCTCAAAACAGAAGACAATATAAAGGGCTGTGCTTGGTATGTCACTAACCTAATCCAAAAGGCAGTGTGGCTATCTACACCATACCTTGAGTCAAAAGAAAAGTCTCAGGATACTACAGTGCAAATCCAAAAGATGATTGCCTCAAAAAAGAGACTAAGACGTCAGTGGCATACAAGTAGAAGTCAAAAGGACAAAAATACCCTCAATAATGCACAGAAAGAGCTAAAGAGGATGCTGAAAGACAATGCAAACATTACCTTACAAGACAAGTTAATGACTCTGTCTCCATACAAAGCCGATGACTATTCCCTCTGGAAAATGACTAAGTCTCTAAAAAGACCAAAAGAGCATATTCCGCCACTAAGGCAACCAAATGGAAACTGGTCAAGGAAGCCATCGGATAAAGCAGAGTTATTTGCTCAATTCCTAAAGGATACATTTAAACCCAATGAGACCAATCCTATGTATCCAGAAGAAGAGATTGATGATTTCCTAAACAGTGACCAACAATTGTCACTTCCTTTAAAACTAGTAACGCCAGCAGAAGTTAGAATATCCATCTTTCAACTTAAATCAAAAAAGGCACGGGGATTTGATTTCATAACAGGAGACATTCTCAGACAGCTGCCAAGAAAAGGAATAGTTCTCGTTACCATTCTGTTTAATGCAGTACTTCCCACTATTATGGAAAATTTCCATCATAAATATGGTTGCTAAACCTGGGAAGCCACTAACAGAAGTGGCATCATACAGACCAATAAGCCTACTCCCTGTACTATCCAAGCTCCTCGAAAAGCTAATACTAAAAAGACTTCACCCAATATTTGAAGAACGTAAGGTGATACCGAATCATCAATTTAGATTCCGCACACAACATGGCACTGTAGAGCAGATTCATCGTGTGGCCCATACAATCCGCCAAACGTTAGAAAAAAGGAATGCTGTTCTGCTGTATTCTTGGGTACAGTAGGCCTTTGACCGTGTGTGGCATAAAGGCCTCCTATATAAATTGAAACTGCATTTACCAAACTGTGCCTACAAAATCTTGGAATCTAACTTGCAAGATCGTATGTTCCAAGTCAAGACCGGTAATTCTTACTCTTCTATATACAAAATAGAGGCTGGAGTTCCCCAGGGATCAGTGCTGGGCTCAGTACTATACACAGTCTACACTGCTGACTTACCCTATTCAGATGAGGTAATGATTGCCACTCCCATATACTCCCATATATGAAACTCCAAAAACACTAAGAATATAGAAACATGGCTTAAAAAGTGGAGAATGAACGCAAGCACTACAAAATCTGTACATATAACATTCACACTGAAGCGAGGAGACTGTCCCCCAGTGAGACTTGACGGAATCGTTTTACCACAGAAAGCAACAGTTAAATACCTAGGTATGCACCTAGATAGGAAACTTACTTGGAGAGAACATGTCAAGGCCAAGAGAGAACAAGCAAATAAACAATTTGGAGAAATGTACTGGCTAATAGGCAGACAATCCTCTCTAAGCTTGGAAAATAAACTGCTTATATACAAGAATGTAATAAAACCAGTCTGGACGTATGGAATTGAGCTGTGGGGACGGCAAACCACTCCAATGTTGAGATACTGCAGCGTTTTCAAAATAAAGCCCTAAAAACGTTGATAAATGCCCCATGGTTTATTAAAAATACAGAAATACACGAATATACTGAGATGCCCACTGTAAAAAAACAGGTTAACTCATCCTGCAAAGGCTAAAAACAAAGACTGGAACATCACACAAACCAATTAGCTAGAGCACTTATGGATGCTGATCAAAGTATATTCCGATTGAGAAGGTCAAGACTAGCTTTGATCTGATTCTGAAGCTATACTAATATGGGAAATGTCACGTCATTAGATGTGCTCAATTTCTGAAATCGTTCATAAGATGTCAACAAATTTAATTATAGCTATCTGGCTGATGATTGTAAATAGAAAAAAAAAATATAAAATCGATTAGGGGTTTGAGAACATCAATGCTTATACCATCACTGCGCACCATTTTGACTTTATTGAAAGAATATTTGCCTCACACTTCAGTTTCACAAGTTTCAGAGGTTAAAAATTGATCTTTGCTGAAAGGGCAATAATTATTCACGGTAGGTAACTTGGCAGTTTGATCAAAGTCAGTTGGTGATGCGAGAAAGTAAGAATTTAATAGTTTCTATTCAACTGGTCCATACCTAGAGTACCAAGAAATTACTAAATATCTATAGATGACCAGTCACTAATTGAACTAGAAATAAATAATTTTTAGCATTTCTATACATTTATACGCATATATCCTTAAAACTCTGAAAGCTTCCTTGTACTCATTGGTCGCTAAAAAGTATTGTCAATGAAACTTGGCTTTTCTTTTCTTTTTGTTTCGTTTAACTATGTTCAGCTTAGCGAAACAAAGTGGACAAAATATATATTGTCCATTAATATGAAAGTCGAGACAGCCTTGACCTTGACCCTTGTTGTAGTGCTAACCAAGAAGAAAAATATGAAAATAATTATTGTGAAATATATCAGGAATGGAAGGAGTTTTAACATTAATTAGAATATACCGATGTTTATATCATTACAACCAGCAAATTGAGACTTGATGAAAACAGAATTGAACAAATGTCTTTAAACAACTTTGCTATCCCCTTTTCTACAACTGCAATCGTCAGTGAAGTTCTAGCTGAAGATGCTACTTGATGAGAGAATGATCTGTCATATCTTTTAATTCTATCGGAATACTGACTATACAGTAGATTACTGACCAATAGCATCATGTTATTCATAAACGGCTGACACTGTGTAACTTAAAAAACAGAATCAACACAGCGTAATCCAGGTAGTCACATACATGTGACAGCTTCACTGTCAATAAAATGCATAAAGTGTGTTCCAAGTTCTTTTTAGGCAGATCACCAATGAAAAGAGTATGTTGTATCTCAAGTCTTGCTTTGTGAAAAAAGTAAGTCAAAGCGAGCTCTCATAGAAGTTAAAATATGGAATGCTTTCTGAGTACATAAGATGTGTATATACAGCTGTGTACGAAGACCTTTTTAAATATCTTATAATTGAAAGAATCAACTGTAAGATGCCGGGAAATTTCTGTAGAGCATTAAATAACAAAAATAACCACTAATGATGACAACATAGAAACTGTTTCAAAACCTATTCTACAAGTTAGAAACTGTATAGACTGTACACCGCGCAGTATAAAAAAACTGGGAGAGTTGCGCTCATTGTATTAATAAGCTAAACTTGAGAGTGTACATCACAGAAAAGGTAAGGGCAAACATTGTTGTCCTTAAAAAACAGAATAAATGCACATATCAAAATTAATGACATGGTCAAAAACTATAAAAGTGAAGACAAAATAAAAGTACATGACTTCACAAATGATTTACAAGCTGTCAAATTGTATTCATACCTAGGCCAATGCTATAAGCAATTTCACAATGTACAATCAGCCAAGAAAGATATTTACAGCCTCTGATTTGACTAAAGTAAAGTTAGCCTGACTACCTAAATTATTTATTTTGAGCATCATAGACATCCTTCCCATTCTGAAAAGATTAAAAAGAGGTCTTCTCGCTCTCTCAGTGTGTAGAATTCAAGAAGCTCAACCTCAGCAGCCTTAATTATGAATTTTTATGGCTACTCTAATGAAAAAACATCCGTATACAACTTTACAGGTAGGACGATCTACCAACAACCTTAATTGTCACCGATTTGTGAGTACTGAAACGCAAACCTAACAGCATAATAAATTATACTTTGATGGTGAATGTCAAGAACTGTAGCAAGATGTAACAGGACTCGACTCAGAATAATAACAAAGCTTGAAATCAGTAGACCAAAACATAACCAACACACAAAAAAATAGCTAATGGAATTATTTTTATGCGCGTCAAAAAATTGTTTTTTTTATTTTGACCTAATGTAAAATGTTCCTATGTTTAAACAAATAGAAATATTACGATAATTTCATTTATAACTTAATATTTTATCTTACTAACCCGAAATTATTTTTAAAAAATGTGGCATAAACCAGAATAAATTTTTAGCAACATTGGCGAAGTTATGAAAATAATCAATAGGAAAAGAATATTTTTATACATCATTTTTAATTCTTTCAGAGTTGATTTCAATTACTTTCTCAATAAAATGTTCCAATGTTGATTACAATCATTTTATACATTTTTTTTGCTCTCTTAATTTCCTTTAATTCCTCCTCTGTTCTAATCCTATTTCCAGCATAATTTGTCTTTTTGTCTTCCCTCTTCTGATATGTATAATTCAGGTAACTTTTAGTAAAACCTATTTTTCTTTATCGTTTCAAAAGTTTTTGTTTGCTCGGTTTCCATGGTTTTTATAATCAACCTCATAAATTATTGTTGAAATTTCTTGGTCAGAGTTGGCTGAAAGAGATTGCTCTTGTAGAAATAAGTTCTTATATTTATGTTACATAAGATACAATAAATGGATAAAATCAAAATATATTGTATATTGGTTACAAATAGAGTGATGAAATTAGAGATTAGCAATTTAAAACCGCTGATTTTATTTAATATCCTGAACAATACACACACTAAACCATAAAATCCAGTGATATTTTTCAATGCCAAAATATACCAAACAAATAAATTCAATCAATCTTCAATGAGGTGCAAGTACATGTTATAAGTATAATTGGCTTTATAAGAAATTATGGTTACGACAAATTTGCTATCTTGGTATTTACTTTTGGAGATTTATAAATATATAAATAATAATTTGTTCAATTAATTTTATTAATGCTCAAGATTTCATCATACCTCTATTTTATATAACAATTCATCTTTACATTGAATGAAGCCAGGAAATGGTAACTTATAAAAATAAAATACCTTGTAATATACGGTAATTCTTTATTTAATTCTATCAAGTATACTGATGAATTTTTTGATAATTATTCCAAGTAATAACATAAATTTCAAAATTAAATACACAGTCTTTAAATTTTGTACTTACATAACCATCCACAAATAACAAAAAATAAACAAATGTAAAAAATAAATCCATGTATTTGAATATAATAACATCTAAACTACACTTATATAATAACATACATTAATTTTAATAACATATTACTAAAAAAAATCACCATGAGAAGCATATGTAAAGTACAAGGGGCACACTGCTTCTAACGTTATGCATAGAATATTTCTTTTTGAAGTAAAATATCCATTGTTGTGTCCACAAAACCCAAAAGAATCTTAAGAAACTGTAAAGCAGGCATTTAAATACTTGCAAAAAACAGAGGCGATGCTCAAATACCCTTATGACTGCTTGAAAAGAAATAACTCATAACAAAATTAAAGTATTTTAAATTATTATATAATAAAGTAATTTATATATATTATAACTAAGATTTCCAGTGATGCTTATTAAAAATTGCAGCAATATCTATGGTCAAAATAATAAAATTAGTACGAAATGAATTCGAAAGATCTTTACATTTCTCTGTACTTTTATTATAATTTACTATTTATAGTTAAACAGGTAATACATTGAACCCCATAAAATTGTTTACGTATTTAGCTTTATAATAGATAGGTGAGGTACAGATATAGCCATAAAATATTAACCGTTTTGATTGATGATGTTCCATTCAATTTATTCAAGGCTTTGTATTAGCCTAAAAATATTTGATATATTGTAAGCAAGCGATGGAATATGCATGACAAACCATACATGTTAGTTTATGCTGTGGCTGGCAAATTTACAAACAAAATTTGACAACACTGAGCTGTAATAGCACAGTTAGCAGACTGTAGCAATCCTTGTTTAGACAAAATCACTTATTTATAAAAATACTTGTTCTGTTCCATACTGGCTACAAAACTGATACAATCAATAATGTGTTGAAGGTAAAAATTGATTATTTATACAAAGCTTATGTGAAAAACATTCGAGATATTAGACTAGAACACTCTTACCCCCCTAAATATTAAAATAAAGATGATAGAAACCATGATTGCATTAAAAAATTCTGAACAGTTTATTCATCATAAAGTGATCCTAATTTATTCACATTTATTATTTACTGTTATGTACAATAACAGTAAATAATAATTGTGAATAAATTATATAGAATATAAGACATTTCCTAGAAATGTTGAAATTTATGTAACTACTATAATTTTGTGATTGCAGTAACTGTATAACCACATATGTGATATATGTGTACCTATATCTGGACTTCATCTACTACATATTATATTTATTACACATTATTTATTCAATTTTCATAATAATGTTAGCCATCTTATGTCACGTGTATATTTTAGATAAATAGGAAATTTAGCATTCAAAATCAACAAAGATATGTGATGTATTATATATATTTGTATCAAATATGGCTTACTTAATAGCAAGTTAAAGTAAGTCCTTAAAATTAATTAAATGCAATGCAGAGCATTCCTTTGAACAAAAAAATATTACGTACAATATAATTACTTCCAATATTAAAAGAGAATTATTAAGTTATTGAGACTTACAAGTGCATACATACGATACGTTTTATTTCTACATCAAGAGTTATACCATTAAAAGCTAAACGGCTGATGAAATCTATTATCTAACATAATTCTATTTTAACTGATTGAGAATTGCATATTGAGAAATCAATTTTTCTTATTCTTCTCTTCGAAATCAAGAATTGCATTGTAGTTCACAATGTCAAATTCTTCAATCATCTTCCCGGCAAACTGAGCAAACTTAGCACTGTCGGGCATGTCTGCTGAGCGTTTGGTTACTGAAAGTACAAAAATAATTTTCAGTGCTATAAATGAAATAGTTAAAATTTATTTTAAAAGAAACAAAATGTGTTAAATCCCCATAACGTTTTACTTTCTATCTCAATCACTTGATTACTGCTAGCCAATGTTAAAACTTATTTCTATTCAAAGTATATTAACTTCTAGTAATTTTAAGCTTCATAAACTTCATTAATTTCCTTTATCGACATCAATAGCTTCCTCCACTGCCCCTGACAACACTACTGGTTTCTTGAAAGTGGTCCTAAACATTTGAACCATCCCTCCAGAAAATTTTAAAAGGGCTGCGAATGATCTCTCAGTTTTATAAGACTGCATCCATATGATGTTGTACACATGGCATTTTTAAAACGAAATATTCCTAAACACATTATACCGTTAAAACATAAGCATGTCCAATGAATAACTAATGTTGAGTGAATCTTAATTATTTCCTCTAAAGTAGCTAATTACAAAAATCATTTAAAAAATTTTAAACCCTACCCATTTTAGAAACTTATTTAATAATCAGTTGATATAAATTGTATAAAATCTAAAAAATATTTAAAACCGATATTAAAAACAATACTAGTGCATAAATTAAATTCAAAGTGTAAAAAGTCAAGTGCCCTTATTTTGTTTTGAGCAGTATTTATGAACAATCATAAATAAATTTACCTTTATTTTCTTGCTTCTCCAAGAAATAGGTATTCAAATCTTGGCATTCTTTAGTGATATAAATGCCAATATTGCTGAAATTATCAATGGCAGGAAGAACTGCTCGCATGGTGTTTTTGAGAGTAGTCATATCGATGTCGTAATATCCCTCCAAAAGCTTATGCATGAGGTCGCGTAGCGAGCTCGGAGGCAATACTGCTTCACGATCCAAGGGCATAACAAAGCAACGTTTCCCTTCAGCATCAATTATACCTGGAAATATAACAAACATCATTCATTATTAAGTAATGGTTTCAACTGAAAATATGTTGTATACTGATAAATGGTTTCAACTGAAATTACATTAATATCAGAGATGCAGTCAAAATTTACCACTGTACCTAGGCCACCTAGCATAATACGGTAGTTGACTCATTCTAAATTTTGATATTTTTCATACAATATTATGAAATATAAGTTAATTAAAAACCAGTCTTGAAAAAAGCTCAAAAATTTATTGAAAAATAGGCCAGTTGTAGCCTTCTAAATTTGAAGATACAGATAGAGTTGGGTAGCCCTGTCTCTTTTCCTCTCGTAGAATATAATGTGCAATATTAAAAATGACCTCACAAACCAGTATTGCCATCCTTCTCTAAAGGTTAAATTTGAACTTATATAACTCGGTCAATTTTTAAGATTATTATACAATTTTTTCGCTCTTCATCAGCTTGTACCTTGAAATTATGATTAATGAAATAAAAAAAAATTAGTCAAATACCCAATTGTCTCATGTAGGACAGTGGAACAGTATGTTATATGTCCAAACGCAAAAACAGATCCAAATCAATATTCTTTATATTACCTCCACTGTGGAGGGAAGGTTTAAGATTTAACATCTCGTAAGGAAGTACAAGTTTCAGGGCAAAGGCCTAATGACAAATATCACAATCAGGATTTTACTTGTTTTATTTCTGGTTTCAGTGAAGCTGTATGCAACTAAGGATCTCTCGAGAAAAGCTTTCATGCACCTCAATTACGATGAATTCTCAGAGGTTCTCAAAGAGACTTTGCATCCAATTATCATCAACTTTGACAATTCCTAAAGAAACATCTCTAAAATTGGGTTCCAATTTGAGCTTGGAAGAATGCTCCAGAACGCGTCTACAACTTAGACAAACCCCACGATATATTATACTGTGTGCAGTAAATATTTTTACTGTGTGCAGTGATTTATGCGTCGTTTATCCATTACTGCATATATAAACATGTTCACTTTGTTTTTGAATGTTAAATGACAACAGGCTTAGCTTATATGAGAAATATTTTGGCCTGAAAAATCGAAACCAAGTAAGTCTTCTAGTAGTTTAATGAGATAAAACATCACTCCGATTAGAACCTCAAGTACTTATCTTCACCACTCATCTGCTTGTGTACTCATCTGCTATGATCAAAATAACGATTTCTTTGATCCATAATCCAAATCTGTAGTTTAAAAGTGTAGGTTTAATAGGCAGCAGGGGAGGAGGCCCTGGGTCATGTGTCCGAAAGTTCTCTGCTCCCTCAGAGATTATTGCATACCCTACAATAACCTCATTCCACAGACAAGTATTTATTTGTTAGTACTTTCAATTGCAATTAGAGAATTTATGTGTAAGTACATAACAATATCAAGGAACCAAAAAAGTTTTTGGGGTTTTGTTTATGAGAAATTAAACGCGTGCAGAAAATAATAGACAGAATTTCATTTCTTTAAAAATTATCTTCACAATTTACCATTTTTTTCCAGCATGTTTTTAAATAACATTTTTATAAAAGGAATTTAAATTACTGCTTCCACATATTCTTTCTTACAAAACTGTATATTTTGCTAAACAAGGTTGTCTAGTGCCAAGAAAGGTCATAATTGTTTCCAAAAAATTACAGGAGGATACAGGAAGCGTGGCACAATTTTCCTTTCTATATACAAATTTTTCTGTGTTAATCTTGCAGACTGAGATCTTACATCGACTTAAAAGAATAACGCTTTCGTGTATTCATTTATATGGTACTTATTTACTCAAAGTCCATGGTTTCCCTAGATTATGTAAAACCAAACAAATTGTTTCACGTGAATATTTTGGCAATTTTCCACCACGTTGCTTTTAAATTTATTTCAGTGGTGACTTGTAATTCTTCACTGTAAATAGCGGAAGGTCACTCTAAATCATCAATTGGTTCATCTCCAGAAAAAAATATTTTAAAACACTTCTGTACTGTTTATTTTCTTAATAAAACATCCAAATAAAGTCTATATCTTGTGAAACGCTTCTACAGCTTTCTAGCTGAGTGTCTGAGTGTCCTACTATTATAAATGACTCCGTCAAGTTTCAACAAAATTGAACAGCATATTGCATTGAAATGAACAAAGATCACACTAACTTTTTTGGTTATCTGGTAGACCATAGAATGGTCCACCCATAACAAATTTGTTAACTAAAATTACAATAGTAGCAAATTTTTCATTACAACAATGATTTATTATAATTTTGTTTCTAATTAATATTATTGTTAACCTTACTATACCCGCATCAAATAGAGTAACACATATACCCACATATCTTATGTGGAACCAAAAGTATATATATATATATATATATATATATATATATATATATATATATATATATATATATATATATATATATATATATATATACATTTATATATACATATATTTATATATACATATATATATATATATATATATATATATTGTATAATGGTCCACCATTATATACATACTTATATATTATAAAAACAAAGTTTTATGAAAAAATTTTATTTTATTTCCGACTAACAGTCTTTTATTATAACCTTTAGTAGGTTAGGTTAGGTTGGGTTACGAGCTATGGAAACATGAACAAAACTATACTTCTTACTGAATTAAACTAAAGAAAACACTGCAATCTAAAAGGTAACAATATATGAAATAAAAAAATATCAACTAAATTGCCTAAGATGGCTTACCATAGCAGTCGGAGGCTATATATGGCATATTCCATACAAAAATATTTCTTACAAGAAATACAATTGTAACAAGTCTTACACTTTTTTTGGAATTACAATAATAACAACAACCTTACTTTATTATTATTTGCTGTCACTGTAGACTCGGGACCACCAATTTGCATATTTCAGCAAGTCTTTCTCTATCAATCTTGGTAGACACTTGTTCGCAGCATGTCTCCTAAGATGTACATTTATGAGATCATAGGATAAATCTTCCTAAAACAATCTGCAGTCAGTTTTTTTGTTGGGATTATTTTAAACATATATGATGTAAAAAATTATTCCCGCAATATTCATTAGACTATAAAATACTACATTACGGCTGTTACACCCGATAGTTTAGTCACTACATTTCTAGCATGTCTTCTTATCGTCATTGACGAAGCGTTTTTATTCCATTTCATTTGATTATCTTACCCTATGTAGTAAGTACTAGAAATTTATTGAAAGTCCACTGCACTATGAGAATCGCATTCATCACTTTTTTCTTCCTGTACTTAAAAGTAAGCTTCAACATCGCTGCCCTTTTCTTCATAGTTGCAATCATTCTTCGTCCATTTTGAACCTAAAAATAATTTACAAATACATTAGACAGAGACAACTTAAAATATACAATAATATAAATATAAAATCATACACAATTATAGAAATTATCAAAAATATTACTTACATAAAACTGTGACACTTATGCCTATGTAGGTCTGATGGACCATTGATGTCTTGAGTGTGACACACATGTGATGTCAGTACAAACGCTCACGCTACAATAAAATGTAAGGTACCATCAGTGAACTTAAGACACTCACATTTTTCCTTTAAAAAAACAATAAAAATGTAAGTCGTCAGTCTCACAGACCAATATGTGGGTATAAGAGGGTTAAAAATATGAAACACTTCGGTAACAATAAAAAAATAATATTGTAATTATTATTTTCCCTAGCTCGAAATTGCATTGTTGCTGAACATTAAATTCCTTCGAAGTGCTAAAAATTAAATCCTTACCTTTCTTTAACCAAAGTATTTTTTAAAGATTAAGAATATTTTAATGGTGCACTATTTAACTTATCCCCAAAACCATTGGTATTTATTCACATATAAATGTTATACTTGTACTAATACTACTTTGGTTCATTCAATTTAAAATGTTTAGATTATTTTTGTATAGTAAATGCAAATTATTATTGGTTTCAACTGATATTAGATTAATGTTGGATACACAGTCATAATGCACAAATTATGAATAGAGATATATTTATATATTATTTATTGTTTTATTAACTTCAATGTATCTAATTGATAGATATTGCAAACTTATTGCTACGAGAGCAATCTTTTACAGCCAACAAAAATATCAGTCCAGTCCTGCTCGACTAGCGGCCAGTGCGCCACATCATCAAAGGCCTATGCCTTGTGATTAAACCAACATACCACGACGATGACAACTATATTATATAAAGAATCGATTAAACCAATTCAAAACTGGGAAATCAATTTCCATCTTATACTAATAGGTTAATGTCGGATACACAGTCATCATGGACCATAGTACCTAAGCCATCTAGTGCAATTGTCTCACGTAGGACAGTAGAACAGGTCGGCCCCCATTGCGAAATGCAGAACAAATTCAAACTTATGTCCGTCCCATTACCTCCAGTGGGAAAGCTTCTAAGATTTGACATCTAGTTTCCACCATACTTTTACAGTGTGCAGAGAGATGAAGAAATTTCTTCTCCCACCTTACATCAATAGTATAAAGTCTCATAGGGAAGTACAACTTTGCGGGCAAATGCCACAATAAGACTTTTCAATTGTTTTGAGATAATGTGAAGTACATCGGTTTGAATCTATTCCTGGGTTCAGTAAAGCTGTATGTGACTAAGAATCTTTCGAGGAATGTTTCGTGCATCTCAATTGTGAAACGAAATCCAGAGGGTTTCAAGGAGTCTTCGCAGCCAGTGTATCATCAACTTATTCTTAAAATCTCTAAAGTATGATTCCAATTTGAGCTTGTAAGAATGCTCCAGAACACTGCTACACAATTGTTCCCACATAAGTTTTGTGAAAAGCTGTAATTAAATAAATAAATTTTTTTATTGTGTGTCGTGATTTATGCACTGAATGGAAAATAAGAACTAAACCAAAACATATCTATTTTGTGATAATTTTTTGTGAAAGTCTAAATATATTTTTAAAATTGATTTTATTTCAATCTCAACTTTATAGTTTTTATAAATTAGTAACACTGAGACTTAAAAAGCATTTATTATTTCAATTTTATAGTCGCCTTTATTTTTCACTAACCTAAAGATGAAGAAATATTTAAGTAATTGATTTACGATATTATCATATAATTATTTTCGCTAATGCAACATAGCATACTGATTTGATCAACTTTGTTAGTGAATCGGTTTACACAAATTTTCAAATGATTGCTATGTTGTATTTCACAGTGTACGTACATAAAATTAATTATATAAGCTTTTAATGTTCTTTTCCTAAATATCTACCAGTAAAGGACTTCTCTTCTTTGATTTATATAAAATGTTTAGGTTAAACGATGCTGACATGATTACAGAAGTCAAAGTAAAAATTAAATCATAGAATACCACCTCACGGTGGTGCTTAACAAGTTTTGGTTCTTTATGTGCATCTACACTTTATCTACAGTACTTACATAAAAGTAGTTATGTGGCCTACAATTTTTTTATTTTCCTAGATGGTTGTTATATCAAATCTTTCATACATATTTATGAACCAGTCATACTTCTTATGTTAAAACAGGTAACTTGAGTTATCTACACAATGAAGAATCCGAAATTCAAATTAAATTCATATAATCATACAATTTGTATAATTCATATGTTCCTTTTTGAATAATCTTTATTATATATCCATACATTTGTATGCGGATATACACATTATGTGTTAAAATGAAACTTTTCTAGCAAAAAAAAAACAACTTGAACAAACCAACAAAAATAATCAATTAAAACAAGAAAACATGTTTTTGCATTGTATATGTGAACCGAACATGTTCAATTTTATTTATACACGAGTATTTTGCACGTACGCCAGTATAACTATCGAATACAGCAAGTGACCAAAAGAGCCAAGCCAATTTGATTTTACATAGACGTAAATCAATTTTACTCGAATGAACCTCAACACAGTTTGAATCAGTTTATGAAGTCAACTTGTTACATCCCTGTTCATAATTAGGCCAATTAATTCTGTAAAAAGTAGGCATTGCACTTTGATGCGATGTACATGCACATATTTGAATGTATAAAGGAAAGTTTTGAACTAGATTATACACAGCAAGGTAAAGAAAATTATTTGAAAGAGGAAATTTCTCTTAAAATTGTTTTTATTTTTACATTACGTTTGTTTTTTAGGTTTCATAAAACTGACGGTTTCATAACGCTAAGTACAACAATTAAATATTAAATTTTCAGTGTCTGCTAGACTTTATCAAATGAATAATTTTTATTTTAACAGAGACATACTTTTTAATCATTGCAGTGACAACCTGTTCTAAAACATTTCAATCAGCCAATGAAGATAATAATTTAGAAATGTTTATACAAGTTCTAAATCTATCACAGCTGACAATATTTAAATACTTAAGAGTTATACATACATTATCTTTGTTTTCTGACACCTTGTTTATATCAAATAATGAAAGAAGCATTTGGCCTTTGAAACTACTGATAATGATGTAACATACAAACATTATTGTAACAAAAAAGTAGCACATATATATCATTCCAATAGTGTTTTATGAAACACAATAGCTTCATATAGATTAAATACTTAAACCTTTAATAAATTGTTAATATCCTCTGTATAAAAATACCAAGTCTATTAATAAATATATTCTTTTCAGATTGTGTCTATATATATAAATATATATGTAGATATACGTAGATACGTATATTCGTATATATATATATATATATATATATATATATATATATATATATATATATATATATATATATAAATATATATATAAAAAACATGTACTAAAATGTAAGTATATGAAAATTCATTATGAAAGTCCTAATTCTATTATATTATTTTAAGGAATTTTAAGTATTTCATTAAAAATCTTTAATATAAATACTAAATTCACTAAAAAATTTAATATAATACACGAAATATACCTGTAATGTTGGTATGGAAATCGTGTATGAAGATTCCACGTCGTCCCTCCTTAAAATCGGGCACATCAATTTTTTCATAGCCATCTTCAATTTCAAATCGTTCCTTGAAAAAGTTTGGTATGGATGGGAAACTGCCATCACTCTTTAAATATTGCTCATTGATGAATTCAACATCAGGATCGTGCATTCCATAAAAATCTTGGGGCAACAGAGAGTAGGGTCGGAAGTGCCCATCCAATGCTTTGAATCCCTTAAAAGATCATGATGAAAATTTATTATACACTAATATACTTTAAAGAACATAAATTAAGATATGGTCCATAGAAAACGTTTTCATATATCAATATTCCCATTGACATTTGTGTTATTGAAATTAATTTATAATTCAAATAGGTTAAAAACTCCACTGCATATTTGGCATTTTTTAGTTGGTCACATAAATTATAAAATTATATCAGTTACGTGAATATCAAGTTTACGCTAAACCAATATTAAATTATAAAGAAAAATTTTATAATTAAATTAGAACTTATATTTAAATGAACCTTGAAAGATTTACATACATTTGCAATATGACAAATAACAAAATGCGACCATGAAAATGCATTTATCTATTTATACTTACAGATGTACGTTCATAAGGAATGCTGCACCAGAAGCGATGCATTTGAGCACGAGCATATTGTCTGTAGACGTACAAGCCCCCCATGACACCGATACTTGTCACCAACAGCGCAGTTACGAATACGCAAAACAAAGTGCTCGCGGACACCCTGCGGCCCCGGCTATGTATAATAAAGACATGATTGTCGGATGCATCAGGATTGTCAACGTCAATTCGGGCCTAAAAATTAAATCATTAATTATTAAATAAATTAATGGTATAGATTGATTGCTTTACGTATATCTATAAATACATATATAATCACGTACGTCGTTGGCAGCGTTTTCTTCGACTAGAGGCAAATCAAAGTTATCGAGTCTTTTTTCTGGTAGAGGTTTCGTTATTATTGTCATTTTGACTAGTTAATCAACAAATAATTTTGGCCCGGTTTGCTTGAATATTTTTTTATTACTTCACAATTTAGGACTAATAAATGTCAAACACCAAACAAGATTGAAAATTTAGTGTTGCCATATAATAATTATTACTTTTATTGTCCGTAACATATATTGCAATTACCTATTCAACATAAGGAAGTACATACTCTCGTGGGCAACTGACTAAAGAATTATTTTTAAATTTATATATATATATATATATGTATCTACATCAAAAATAAAACTATTAATAGAACTCGTTTAATAAGCCTTATATTTTAAATTGAAACCTATTTCACATGTAAAGGATTAAAAATACATAATGTACGCTATTATATTCTAATTATGTATATTTTTTATAAAAATCAATTAAATTATTATGAAAAATGATAGAATATAGACATTTAGCCAGCAAATTGCATAGTTTGGTATATATTGATAATTTAGTTTGGAATTTGTTATCGAAAAAAGAATGTATTACTGCATTATGTATTACTTGACCCAAATACAATTATTTTATTTATGTATTAGTTAATCAAATATGATTGGATATAATTTATAGGCTTTTCGTTTGTCTATTAATTCATATGCCTAAAATCCACTTTGGATTCCTCACATTTATAATCATTCTGTATATAGAAGGTATTATAGCAAGTCAATTTCTATAAGTCCTTGAGTGCAAAATGAGACTGTTATATATAATCAATCACATTGTTTCGTATCTCATCCGATTCTTGAAATCTATTTTTTCAATGTTAACGCAAAGGTTAAGTATCCATCATTGGATCTACTCCAGGGCGGCATCATCGAAACGATAACGAGACACAGTAAACTTATTTTTCCGCTTTGATTATTGAGCGATAAGATATTTCGCAGAAAGAAAAATAGATTAAACTTAGTATAGTTAAACTTAGTATTTTTATTATTTAAGTTCTGTTCGTGGTAATAAAATTTTAAATGTGACAGTAATTAAGAAAATATTGGAAATAAAAGCTAATTGGTTATTGAAAAATAAATTACATTTCTGCAATAGAGGCCCAAATAAAAAAATGTTTTAAGTTATTTTCGTCTTATATTTTCACGAGAAATCCAAAAAAATATTCTTGCTCTCAAGCACTCAAACGAAAAATGTTTTAGATTATTCTCATAAAATGAAAATAATCTAAAGTAGAAAACATACTAAAAAAATTTGGGCAAATCAGAAAATAGACATTGGTCAATAAGCAATATATAACTACGCAAGTATTTTACTTATTTGAAGTTTTAAGAATCGTAAACCATTTATTGACATAACTAGACAATTATCTTTTGTTAAAACAAAGCGACTGTTTTATTTGTTATCAAACAGAACTTCGAAAATAGTTACATTGTGGATATAATAGGTATTTTTTTATTACAAATTACGCCGTGGTAATTAATTCCTCGACTTCTCTATCGAGCCTACTGGAATTGAAGCTAGTATTTCGAAAAAGAAAACTTTTTCCAATATATCGCATTTTTCAAAATATATACAGCGTACGAAGGAAAAATTACAGGAGCTCAAGCAAGGCAGAACATTTACGAAGCCACAGGGGTTGACAAAGATGTTTTGAAAGATGTTTTCGCCTCCAAAAGCTTAAATGTGTGACGATTATCGAATTTGAGATACCCAAGATATGGAATACCTAAAATCATGGATGATTCTTAAACAAATCATGGAAGAGACTGCGAACAGTTTTCGAAGCACGAGTGTGCAAATTTCAAGAATTACAGAAATGATCGTTGAGGGCTATAATCAGGCGTAATAAGTGGAAGAGGCACTCGGCATAAGTAGAACTAATCACATACTGCCTCAAGTATTTTGCAATTTCTACGAAACAATAAAGAAGTAGTCGAAGTTGATTCGATTACTTCTTTCGATGCCACCATCGCAAGGTGGCACATGTTGCTACAACTTGATCGCTATCTAGCTCATTTCGTAAAATAAGTGCGAGCGTAGTTAAATAATCGATATCCTCAGAGGATAAGGCGTGGTTGCACACTACCTTCTTGTATGTTCTGTGAAGTTGACTCTAACGAACTATTTTTGGTACAATGAAGCAAATATTTTATAGCATCTCGATGAACACGAAAGAAGAATAGAATGGAAGAATTACGCAGTGCTCGGAAAAAAATAAAAGGCAATCGTCTAATTGAAAGAGCTACACGCTCGATACAGCGGTACCCGCTTGTTTTGAAACTTAGTAATTCATTTATTAATAGTAAACATTGATATCGCTAAATTATGTTTCCTTATTTATTTTACTTCTGTTTATCCATGCCACTAAACTAGTTAAACGCCATTAGAATTGATTTTCCCAAGACACTAACAAATTATATTTAACAAAATTTAATATCTTTCTATTTTTGGGGCAATTGATATTGAGTAGTTTTATATTAATATTTTAAGACTATAACTTCTTTCGCTACCAATAAATAATGGATAAATGTTTAACAATGCGTTCATGTTTTTATACTGCACATATCCGCGCTAATTTAATGCCTGATTTTTAATAAAAACAAATTAAAAACTGTCTAATGATATTCATAATTAGAGCTATTGCTTTATTTGTTATTAACTGATTTTAACATTAAATGTAATTATCTATGTAACTACATATTTGTTATAAAAATGGGCAAAATTACGAACACTAGAAATTACATTTAAATACTTACATTTACTAGTACCTTTTATTGGTGGCTTTACCTGATGAGGATTTTAAAAAGAATACAAATTAATAAAGCTTAAAGTTACGAAACATATTCATATAATTCAGTAGAATTATACTTTTTTCAGTTAAAAAAAACTTTAATTATAACAATTTGTTAAGTAAAAAAGAGTTTATGTTAAATGGACAATAACTATAAACTCTGAAATAATTTATTATCATTAAAATATTTACTTTGATTTTAAATTATAAATTGTTCGAAAATGTGTTGTATGAATATTGGTATGACTAATGGATTACTACTTGCTAGTAACTTTAGTTATACACAGCAGGTGCAACAACGTCTAGAAGCGATAAATATTCATTCGTATGTTCTTAGGTCATTCGATGAAAGCGTGGATCTGAATAATTTTAGTTCGTTAAATTGAGCTTATTCAGTTTGATGTAAAGTGTAATTTCAAGTATAATGTGTTTATAAAATTGTATGGTGTTTGGTGGTGTTTATTTTTGTTTGACAGGGATTTAACCCATATTTTTGCAAGTATTTAAACTTTTGACGGCCGTAAAATGGCGTCCACAGATCCAATGAAAAACCGCATGCATGTATTTAAGAACAAAGGCAAAGATGCAGATGTAAGTTTTTACTCTTTCAAATATGCTACTATAGTCCAATTATTAAGTAGTTAATAATACTACCTAATAACTATGCTGTACCGTTTTAGGAAATGCGAAGACGGCGGAATGAGGTGACAGTTGAACTTAGAAAAAATAAAAGAGAAGAAACTCTTCAAAAACGCCGAAATGTGCCTGTAACCGATTCGACTGATGAAGATGAGATTGAAAGGGCACTTGCTAATGTTAATTTCAAGGAACTCGTTTTGAACGCTGCGAATTCGGAAGATTCTGCAGCACAACTCGCCGCTGTTCAATCGACAAGAAAACTTTTGTCATCCGATAAAAATCCTCCCATCGATGAGTTAATCGCCGCTGGTATCCTACCAATTTTAGTCAATTGTTTAACCATGGCGGATAACCCGGCCTTGCAGTTTGAGGCTGCATGGGCCTTGACTAATATTGCATCTGGAACATCGGCACAAACAAACAAAGTCGTTCACTCTGGTGCGGTGCCACTATTCTTGCAACTACTTATGTCACCACATCAGAACGTTTGCGAGCAAGCAGTGTGGGCCTTAGGAAATATAATTGGTGACGGACCTGTACTGAGAGATTACGTTATTGAAATGGGTGTGGTGCAACCTCTTTTAGCATTTATTAAACCTGAAATACCTATTACATTTTTAAGAAACGTGACTTGGGTTATTGTAAATTTATGCAGAAACAAAGATCCTCCACCTAGTCCTCAAACAATCAAAGAAATTCTACCTGCATTGGCAGTTCTGATTCATCATTCAGATATAAATGTAAGTGAATCACTATTTTCTATTCTAGCAAGTGATGTTATTGTATATGCACCTTTGTTATGAGATTATGTATAAACATTGAATTGTAATACTATTCATTCTATATCTGTTTACAGATTTTGGTTGATACTGTTTGGGCAGTTAGCTATCTTACTGATGGTGGAAATGATCAAATTCAAATGGTGATTGACAGCGGTATAGTGCCTAAATTAATACCATTACTTTCTCATAAAGATGTGAAAGTACAAACCGCTGCGCTGCGAGCCGTTGGCAATATAGTAACTGGAACAGATGAACAAACGCAAGTTGTTCTTAATTGTGATGCGCTCTCACACTTCCCGGCCTTATTAACTCATCAGGTAGGAATATTATTTTATTTTATACATTACACTGCAACTGTTTGATGCTTTCTTTGTTTCTATCAAGAAAAAATGATTGGTTGTATACAGCATAAATAACATTAATAGTTCAAGTTATGTGTTTTGAAAAAAAAGTTTTAATTGTTTATATGACCTTTCTATATATTCAATTATATAGTTCATCTCTTTATATAGTAAATTATTGCTATATATATATTTCTATTTATTTTTCAGTACACAGTACCAAAATGATAACTTGGTTTTATGTTTTTTATTATCCACATTTGGTTAGGTGTTATTTTATTAAAGATTATTATGTTGTTGTATACAACAATATAAATAAAATTAATAGTTCAGATTATGTGTTTTGAAAAGAAAGTTTTAATTGTTTACATTACCTTTCTATATAACTAATTATATAGTTAACCTCTCTATAATAAATTGCGGCCATATGTACAAAATATTTCTATTTATTTTTGAATTTACAATACAGACACGATAACGTAATTTTGTATCGGAAATGCTAAGTAGCTCGATACATTCATACATACATATATACATATACAAGCGTAGTCATGTTCATATTCTTATCTCTAATGTGGTTATTTATTTTATTACCATAGAAAAATCTGTTTCGGGCAAAGGCATTTTATAAAGTACATAAAATTTCAAGGAAATAATTTAAGTAGTAAAGCACTGAAGCTAGACAAACAAATTGATTTTCCCAGTTATAATATTAGTTGTGATTAAACTATATGTGTTTTATTCAATAGCAGAAATATTATAATTACTTTAACAGCACTATGGTATTACTCTTTACAGAAAAGTAAAATATGTAAAGAAGCTGTTTGGTTTTTATCCAACATCACAGCTGGAAACAAGCAGCAAGTGCAAGCTGTGATAAATGCTGGACTTTTGCCGAAGATAGTCGATAACCTGAGGCGAGGCGAGTTCCAGACACAAAAGGAAGCTGCGTGGGCCGTATCCAATCTTACGATAAGTGGAAGTAAGGAACAAGTGGCAGCTCTCATACAAGCCGGAGTAATCCCACCTTTCTGTCTCTTACTTGGCTGCAAGGACCCTCAAGTTATAAATGTAAGAATGTCATATTCCTTAATAAGGATAATATTTATCATTGATTTACAACGGTAGTCTAAAAACCATGTTTTCTATTAATTGGAGATTTTTGAGTGTTCTTTATTGAAACATGGAGCTCTTGTAATTTCGTCACGCTCTTCTGTCTATCTGTCACATCTTCATATTTTCTTCAGTTTTAAACCTATATGCATATAAAATTTTTGCAAGTGGGTGCTTCAGATTAAGATCTTAGTTAATATGTAGAAAAATATGAAATAAATTTTCTTTTTAGTGTCCTGCCCCTCAAAATGACAAAAAAAAAGAAACTTATAGGATGACTTTGTTGTACTTCTGTCCGTCGGTCTGTCGAAAGACCTTTTTCTCAGAAATAACTTTAGATATCAAATTGGAATTCATGTTGTATACAGAGACCTAGCCTTACATTTCTGTAAAATTTCAAGTTTTTTGGTTCACACAATAAAATGTATGTGCCCTACAATATTGAAAGTCTACGTAAGGTATGTGTGTGTGTGTGTATATATATATATATATATATGTATGTATGTATGTATGTATGTATGTATGTGTATATGTATATATATATATATATATATATATATATATATATATATATACACACATATACACATACATACATACACACACACACACACACACACACACACACACACACATACATACATACATACATACATACATACATACATGTACGTATACAAATCCTATTTACTAGAATTTGATTTCGAATTTTCAATTAAAGTAATTCTTTTTAATGTGTATTAAAATTTTTGAGAGATAGACGTACTTTGTGCACGTTCTGACATGCACATGGCCAATTTTTTAATCTTATTATTCACAATAAATATTTTAATAAATTATTTTACATTATTTTAAAAGGTGTGACTATTAAGAAAGGTTTTTATTGATAAAAATTCAATTTGTATTTCTACTTATTTCGAACAGAGGTTCAAAATGAGTAGAAGTGAGTGAGTAGAAGTGAGATGAGTAGAAGTGAGCTAAGTAGATTTTGAGCCCTCCAAATATTCTCCTTTACTACTGTTTTTCTGCAGTAATTAACACATGCGCTAAATATCCGTTACGAATGGCAATTAAAATTTGCATATATGAGGTATAGACCAAGGTCTCCAACTTTATTTTCCCTTTTTGGAGTTGATAAATCAGCACACCAAAATACTGTAAGACTATAGTTACGAATATGTACTTCGATTTTCCCCATCACCCTAGTTTTTTGGAAAAACCCTTTGTATGAAATTGCAAAAAAAAGCCAACTTTCCTAAGTAAAAAATTTATATTACAATAAAAAACAATTACATGACTTTAAAATATTATAAATACATTTAAATGATGTTAATAAATAAATTAGAATTATTAGGTACTTTTGTCGTATCTTGTTTTTGTTTACATCAAAGCTCCGATTGTGAGATTTTCGCTTAAAAGTCCAACTTGGACCATCTCACTTTAGCAACCAACAATCTGCCAAGGTCTACCATCAACTTTTTATTCCACCTTCTCTGATAGCGATGTTCTATCTCTTTCAAATCCTGATGAAATCTTTCGCCTCTCTCTTTACTTACAGGTCCCAAGTTATCAGGAAAGTAGTCCAAGTGTGAATAAAGGAAGTGAAGTTTAATGCTCATGGAACATTCCATTTTTCTGAAATGTTCGATCATTTTCTTCACAATTTCCTCATAATTTGGACTTTTATGATTTCTATGGTCACTATTTCCTTAAAAGATTTCCAGGCTACTATGTTATCTCCAATGTTATCTCTGCTGTCTCAGAAGGGTATCTTGTGTAGCCACCTTGTTGTTGTAACACAATTTAAATTTTTTTTGAGCCATCTTTTGCGGTCATAACATGACCTAAAACACTATGTATTTAATTTTATTGCGATACATATTTATATATAAGCCGTGCATATTTTTGTTATTTCTGCTCTGTAAACTTTGGTATTTTCGTTTAGTAACAGTTCGTCTTTTAAAGTGAGATATAAAGTACTATCAAAGTGATGCTAATGTACTATCAATACAATGTGACGCTGTGAACCCTTTTGGGCTTTGAATATTGAGGGTTATGAATATTATTTTGAAGAAAATATAATTGTTTTTCTTCACATGGGTTCTGATTATGATAAGGTTACGTTTGAGTGTAATTATAACTGAGAGAATGTTGAAAATATTGAAGATTTTTCATTAAAAAAAAACTTGCTATATATTTAGACAACACTTTGAATGATTACTGTTTGATGAAAGGTAATATGACAATAATATAAACATATATAGAAATAGTTTTAAAGTTTTTTAACCATTGTCTAATAAAGCATATAAACTAATTGAAAAAGAACACTAGCTCCATTTGTAAAATATTAAGCTTCGGAGATGTGCAATGTGTCTTCAATACTCCAATTTACGTTTTGAATAATGTGAAAGAAATGTATAGTTGATTGAAATATGGAAACAAAACTATTTCGGTTAACTTACATCATAACTTAAGGAAATAAACGCGAATATTGTGTGTGCCCCTATCTTGTGTGTGTTCTGATACTCGTTTGCCAGTTTTTTTTATTTGTTATAGGGTAAGGGAAAGTTTAATGTGTAAAAACTTATGTAATAAAAGTTCACTTAAGGCACATAGCTAACAAGCTGGGAACTCAGGTTCGTGATGGGTAACATTTTTTTTTTTCAATTAACAAATTTAATTAATATTATTGTAGTTATTGTTATTTATTACTATTTGTCATAAAAATAGTTTTTGAGAATTCAATTCCTTTTTACGAAGAGTAAGAATTAAAACTGTCAATATTTCATAAAAATTAAAATATATAATTTAATAATAATTAAAATTAATTAAATGAACAGGAATAAAAGTTAAAAAAGTAAAACCCAACTACCGAAAAAACTAACTGAAAAGCACGAAACGATAAGAGGGAATAAACTTCACACATAAATACATACATACATACATGCATAGCACTGAATTTCATGTAACATTATATCCTCTAGGACACTCCTGGATCAAGACAAATCTAAGGACACCTCATTTGTTGAAATCACTTTTGTAGTTCAGTCTGTAGGAGAGAACAAACTTACTCACAAATATACATATATACCATAGCCTGTGATATTCATAAAACTTCCTCTGCCGTAGTCTGGTAAAAAAAGAAACTGTACTCGAACGCAAGCAAAAGTCTACCTTGGTCGTTACATGTCTTAACTGCTGTGTTACGCCACTATGCGCTGCTCGTGTATTATTTTTATGTTATATTTAATTGTCAGATGACAATAAAAAATTGTCAAAATCCGTTACTACGATACCTTAAAGCAATCTTGTAAGACCAAACAAATAGTAAATAGATTATTGAACTATTTATTATTTATAATTTTTTTAATTTTGAAATCATTATCCATAATATAGAACAGTTATGATTCTGAATGTTTTTCCCATTTAACTAATATGTTTCAAAGTATATTTTCTGTTGTAGCTCTTTCTCAAGATAAACATAAATAATAGGCTTTTTTTCTAACTTTTCTTCACGTATGAAGTGTATCTGAAAAATATTTGATTACAAAATAATTTCATGTACAACTTTACATGGTTCTTTTTTATTTTTTTTTGTTCTACATTTTTCAAAATGTGATCATAAAAATATTCTTGTGGATTTTCATTAAAATACAGATACAGTATAACCACATCATCTAATATCTTTATCCCCTTTAGTTTTTTCAGCCTTCAGTATAGGCTACTACCTATTTCCATATAGGGCGAAATTTGGATCTTAAGGTGAGTGGTTGATTTTGCAAAGGCTGTTTCATTGTAAAGCCTCCTTCGAAATATTAATCACGGGAACACGGGCGTTGTTTACAGTGTTAGTAAAATCAACACTTCTTTGCCGACTTTTTCTTTTTTGTTTGACTAACAAAATAGGGTCGATAAATATGTATAATATTATGCATTAAAATTACCATTTTTTGGCAAATAGTGTATAATTAATATTTTTGTGAAGTTTTTCATCGTTTAATGGATATCATATATAATGGATGTCTATTCAGTTTTAATAAGATACCATTGTCTTATATAGGTCTCGTCATAGATCACTAGTTTAAAAATCATTTCTCAACTTGACTCGTGCTCCATAATTCTTGCAACATTACGGAACATTTCCTAACCAGCACTTATTTAGTTAGTTATTACCTTTCATCATTCTTTGATCACATCAAAATCTCTGCAACAAGAAGGCTCATTTCGGCATTGATCTTCTTGAATCACTGCCGAAATGAGCCTTCTAGCATAGAATTACTACATTTAAATTGCAATTTCTTATTTCTAAGGGCAAATTCCCATTTTAATGCTATGTTCACATTTTAAAATTTTTCTCTCATTGTCTCAATAATTTTCTTCAATACTGATTTAAAACCAATATCACTACAGCTACTATAGAACTTCAATCAAAACAAGGCGAGATTGTCTTGTGCATGTCTTGCCTGTGTTAATATGGTGTTTTTCTCGATCATCTAAAATATGATAAATGTATTTTATAATAGCACAATATTTATAAGACTTGTCATGTTTTATGTAATCGATTAGAAAAGCAGAGTTACACATATATGACAGGCAAAAATATCTTTGTGACGTTTATCTTTTGTGAGTATAATAGAGGTTTTGTAATAAATTTTCCATCTCACAAGGACTATTGTGAGTATTTGAAAAATAAGATAAATTATAGGTAGTGTTCGATTGAACCTTCGGTTTCGGCCAAATAAATCACCCTCGGCCCAACCAAGGTTTCTAGCAAGCGCCGAAATTGAACAAACTGTTACAAACTCGTGATGGAAGAGGGGACGCACTAGGGGCAGGGGTCACACTGTACGTTGTGCACTTGCGCCGTTCGGCCGCCATTGCCAGTAGTAAATCAAAAACAAAACAAGTTCGTAACGTGCATTTGATTATCTACTTTGTTTCGTGTTTTGTATTTGTTTTTATCTCAATTGTGAAAATTCTTGTTTGATTAAGAAGAAAAGATTGAAATTGTGAAAACCACATGAAAAAAGAAAAAAAATATTGTTACTTTAGCACGGTATATATAGAAAAAAGAAGCATAGGCTAGTATACCCTGAGGTTGCATCGGTAACACTACCTGTACCACACGGAACCGATTTGTCTGTTCCTTAACCTCCCGAAGACTACCAGCAGGATACTGATGAAGAAATTACTTTAGAGAGCGAGCCTACAACTTTGCAAGTTTCAGCATTTGCGGATGAAAATATTGCTTGTGACAAGCCTCATAGACTTTCGCAAGATGAACTGATCTCATACGAGACCTAAATTGACCAAAGGATAAAGCAGAATTACTGGGATCAAGATTTAAACAATGGAATTTGCTACAACCAGATGTTAAAATTAGTTTATATAGAAGTCGTTAAAGAGACTTGATGCCCTATTTTCAATCTGAAAACCAGCTTGTGTTTTGTGTTAATATAAATGGCTTAATTAATGCTTTGAAGATTGAATACAATTCACAGGAATAGAGGTTTTTCATAGACTCCTCAAAATTGAGTTTAAAAGCTGTTCTCCTCCACAACGGTAATACTCTACCTTCAATTTTGTTATGTCACTCAGTGCATGCCAAAGAAACATATGAAACATGAAGTCAATTTTGGAAGTTATATCATACTCAGAGCATCAATGGAACATTTGTAGTGATCTGAAAGTCATAGTCATGTTGTTATGTCTACAAATAGGCTACACCAAATACTGTTGCTTTTTGTGTGAATGGGATAGTCGGGCTAGATCGTTACATCATGTAAGAAAAGATTGGACTTCAAGACCAAGCTTAAAAAGAATGTCATTCTCGCACCATTACATATAAACTTGGGACTAATGAAAAACTTTGTCAAGGCTATCAACAAAGATGGACCAGCCTTCAAATACTTGCAAAGTAAAGTTCCACATCTAAGCGACGCAAAAATAAAAGAGGGAATCTTTGTCAGACCTCAAACTCGAGAGTTACTTAAGGATCATAACTTTGATTCAGCTTTACAGGGCGTAGAAAAAGAGGCATGGAAATCTTTTAAGGCAGTCGTTCATGGTTTTTTGGGTAGTAGGAGATGTGGTAAAATTATGAATAGCTTGTGAACAATTTCCTACAAAAGTATCAGCAGATGGATTGCAATATGTCCCTAAAAATTTACTTTCTTCACTCTCATCTTGATTTTATTCCTCCTAATTGCGGTGATGTGAGTGATGAATGAATATAGTGAATGATTTCACCAAGACATCGACAATGGAAAAGAGATGCCAGGGCCAATAGAATGCGTCTATGTTAGCTGACTACTGCTGGAACTTGACTAGAGATACTCCTGAAACTAATTACAAAAGATAAACGAAGAAAACTAGAAATTCTTGAATAAAAAAGGTTAAATACTTTGGTAATATTTTAAAATTCTCAGTTTCATGTAAAAAGTTTTAACAAAGTAATGAGTAAATCTTTTTTTTAAATAAGTGATTTATACTTGAAATTTTACTCTTAAGTCACAGTTTTTCATACTAGCAATATTTTTAAAACAAGAGCTAACTTTAAAATTTCATTAGTATTTTCGTATTCAGTGACCCTAAATTAGTAAAAAAATATAGCACTTATTCTAAAGGCAAACATAAAGTGAAATTTTGTAGACCAGTGTTATTTATAATTATTGTAATTGTTACTTTATTTTATTTTTAATTTGCTCAAATTTTCAAACATTTAATGACCAAAGTTTAGAAAGAGTTGTAAAACGTTTATTTTCTAATCTAGGTTCACACTAGTTGAGAAAAACTGAGAATGATTGTGATTGTTAAATTACTTTTAATTAAGTAAATAAATATTATAATTGATATTTTTTAAAGTGTTTTTATTTCTGACAAATTGCAAAGTAATTTCAATCATCTCGTTTAGTTTTTTTATACAAAGCCAACATAAACTTTTAATTTAACAAAAATTATCATATTCACTTTTAGCAAATAATAAATAGCTTATTAATTGGCTTCGGCCAGTAATAGACCCTCTTCGTTCGGACACTATTTATAGGTCTAATGATATGTATATAATTTGATTATTAATCATGTGTACATTACTTTTAGCCACTTTATTTTTATTTTTCAAATAAAGTTTCAGTTTTAGTGTTTATTTTCTTAATCTTTTAATACCTCACCATTAAGTTATTCCATTTTTACCTTCCATTAGGTTAATGTAAGACGTTACATTAAATGTTAAAACTATTTATAGCACTTAATCCTTTTTATCAAATGTTGATTGCGAATTTTCAATTTTTTACTTTAAATTTTCAGGTTGTCCTAGATGGTATAAACAATATGCTGAAGATGGCTGGTGATTCAGTTGAGCAAATAGCTAACATGGTTGAGGAATGTGGTGGACTGGATAAAATTGAAAATTTACAAAGTCATGAAAATGTTGACATCTATAAATTGGCCTATGAAATTATTGAACAATACTTTGCTGATGATGTAAGTATATTTCTTAAAGTTTATATGCAAATTATAGGTGTTCTAGCATATTAGTATTCATCTTTACATTCTTAATATAAAGTTGAGAAATAGATTCAACACATAATCTCGTTTTGATACTTTTTATTTGGGTAGCTTTCAGATTGTAAAGAAAAGAAAATTTTATTACATTTATAGGTAGTATGTTAAATAAAGAATCATTATGTTTCAGCTGGAAGATGATGCGACATTAGTGCCAGCTGCGGGTGAGGCTGGGTTTCAATTTGATCCAAATGCTGCGAACACGAGGGACGGTTTTACTTTCTAACACCTTTTTCATTATCGTTAATAAGTATCTATTACAAACAATTAATAATAGATTATGCTGTCAATCCAAGTAACATTATAACAAATTGAGGAATCCACTATTATGTTTTTTGAATCAATTTTTTTATTTTGTTGTTGACATGATTCATAAAACATGGACTTTTTGTAAGTAATGCTCGGAAAACTGAAATAATATAAAAAAAATTGTTTTTTTTTTACAAGTGACCATAGCATCTTATTCATATTCAGTTTGTAAATTTTTTCATCCAATTATTTAATTTTAATATGTGCCGATTAGGTGCTATGGTTTGTTGTGATGCTTGTTGATGTTGTCGCGTTCCGCGCTAGCACTCCTTGAAAAGTTTTATTTGAAAGAAAAAGGATATTGTGATAAAAGGCATGAATTTTATATTGTATCTGGTCCACATTTATTGAATATGATATATAATTTTCATTTAAGATACTTATATCTTACGTTGACTAATGGCTTTAATAATAGTAAATACTTTTATATTTGTGTAGGTCTCTCATTACGATTTCATTATCTTCGTATTTATATGCTTTCAATAACATAGAAAAATTTTGGTATTCCGTTTAGCAATATCGATCATATATTGTGGACGATTTTTGTTTACATTAATTTGAAATTCCGTAACTGAGAATCATGCATGTTATGAATGAAACATTTTGTACATTTTATTAATGTATGCAAAATTTACTATTGACTTGTATCCTGTTTATTACTGAGCTGTAAAATATAAAAATTCTGTCCCAAAATTGAGTTTTTTTATTTCGTTAATTTCTTGCTATACTGACTAGAATATAACTTTACTGATATGTATATGCCTTTAATCTGTATTCAAAATTGTGGTACTTACATTCTCGTTTACACTTTATATTATTCTAGTTATATCAGTCTAGTTTTTATTGATAATAATAAAAGTAATTAACACATACTGTCAGCTGATTAACAAAATCCTAAATTATTGTATTAACTAAAATTGCAAAGTAAGGATCGGACTGTTTAATCCAAAGGTTTTCAAAGCCTCATTTTTTTAGAAATGAATGTGTCTTTTTAGAATCATTGACTGTAATAATATTAGAAAGACATTGCAGACATTGGGTATTGAGAGTTGTCTTGTGATTTTTAAAATTATGTTTTCATGTTTTGGTCTAACTTAGTTTTGTCATAGTGTTTTTGTAAAAGTAAATAATTTTTCAGTGAGCATATAAACTAGCAGAAAATATTAATAATTTAATCACAGGCTAAGAAGTACAATGTCAGAGTAGAAATCATGTGAATTGAAAATAATATATTAAAATGTTCATTTCCTCGAGAACTAACTCTATACTTTATGAGTAATACATCTAAATGAATGCATGAATCATAAAATGACGCTTGTAATAAAAGGTTCTAAGATTCATTCTTACATTTGCATGTT
Organism: Druceiella hillmani; assembly: GCA_039881145.1. Taxonomy (NCBI): domain Eukaryota; kingdom Metazoa; phylum Arthropoda; class Insecta; order Lepidoptera; family Hepialidae; genus Druceiella; species Druceiella hillmani. The sequence continues at coordinate 32,602,084 of JAYKKI010000008.1, forward strand.
TTCCACAATTTCCATGACGACATATTTTATATTAATTCTGAGTTTTTACTAGTAAGAAAGATAAATTGCTTTCTTTTACTTGATATTAAATAGTTACAAAGTTCCAATGTTGGTTATATGGAGTTTTTCCAAGCAGGTCAAAGAATGTCATCTTTTTTAACTAACTTGTCATGTCTGCATTAAAACAACCTTATGTTGGTTTGTGACGGAACTTAACATAATTTTATTTCTATTCTCAGTTATATTATGCTTTCATTGATTTTACATTTGGTACGATGTTTGCTTTTTGGCTCTTTTGAAATGAAATGAGTTATGGATAATTAAAAATTTATTGTGAAAATATTTTGGTACCAATTTATTGTTGTGCATAATGTCTATTATCATTGTAGTAAATTTTTCAGGAAAAGTATTAGTTTAAAAACTTTATACTAGTTTAACTTTTTAAAAAGTGAAAAGGGCTCAGCTATAACACTGGTAAGGTTTTTTGAATAGGGTCTTTTGTGCTTTTCTGTATTCTTCACCTTTTTGTTCCTGCAATAAAAAAAAATATTTTTGAGTACAATTTAGAAAATAACATCTGAATTCATTTACATTAATTCAAATCAAGAAACGTACCATTTTCTTATAATGACAAGCAAAACATTTTGTTTTTGATCCGACATCTGAATCTTTATCTTTTACTTTATTGTCCACTTCTAAAGCAGTCAGTTTTCTATTTAAGCTTTCCTTTGAAAAGTAGAGTCCGATCTTTCTATGGAAACTGAAAGGAATTAAGAATATTTTCAAATGTAATTGATCTTGTAATACAAAAAATTATTGCAACAGTCATTTGGCAGCTATTCTATTTAGTATGAACATGTTTATTTCTAATTTGTACTATTTAAAAATTCAAAGATTGTTGTTGAATTAAGGTGGCCCAGACAAAATTCCAACATTCAGACAGCCAAATAGAAATGTTTTTCAAATCAAGAATATTTTTGCTACTCAATATCTGATATAGATTGGAGTGAGCAGTTGACCAAATTTTCCCTATGGAAGTTATGTTAGGAATTAAATCACTAGGTCGCTGATAAATTCTTTCTAATGCACTTTTATTTATGTACCAAAGTAAAACAGTAAAACAGAAATTAGTACACTAATTTTGTCACTAGTTAAAATTTTAAAAAATGACAAATTTTCTAAAGGATAAAAGTGATGTCTTCAAGTCAGAACGGAATTTAATAAAAAGTTAGAAAGAATATTGATTAAGTTTTAAGAAAGCTCGAAATGGCTCCACCAGGATTTATAAATATTCGATAAAGAAATTGAATATAGTTTCTAATGTGAATGTAAAAAATGCATCTTACGTCTTAATAAATGTAAGTATTATTGAAAGTTAAGCATTTAATGTCTGTTTTATTAAGAACATAGTTATGTAAATCTAACTAACTCGGGCAATGGTTTTTCCCAATGGTTATCCAGTCTATTCACGTTCATGATGACGGTCAGTCTTTGCAACAAATCAAAATTTTCCTTTTCGATTTTAATTTTTCTATCTTCTTCTTTTTGATATTTCTTCAGTTTCACAGCCACATGACTTCGTTGTGATGGTGGTGTGTTATCAATTGCAGGCAAAGCAAGTTTCACCTGTTAATTACATTGCAGAAGCCAATTAATAAATTAATAAATTCTCAGTATCTGTTGTTTCCTTTAGATCATTCACATTTTCTTACTTTTAATCTTAATTTAAAACATAGCCTTACGTATAAAAAATAAAACATACGCCAAAAGTGATGCTGTTATAAATTATGTAAATATTGGCCGAGAAGTTCATCTGTGAAATTAAACAGGTGTTAAGAATGCCCATGTTAATACTGAAAGCAATGGTGAAGATGGCCACTAGCAGTCATTTGAATCAACTATGTTTATATGTAAAATGTATTAATCTTGAGATATTTAAAAAAAAATGAACTGAAACACATGCAGTACCGTTTTTTTGATTTGAAGTTCTGTTTTAATATAGTCCAAAATATAGCATTTAATAAAAGATATCTATTGCAACTGGTAAATCAAGTGTTTCATTTGTTATCGACTGTGTGAATTTTTAATTCAATATCTTTTCAAATGATTTTTTATGACAAATGATATCATTTATACCAGAATTAACATTGTTCTTCTTAACGCCTAAATAATGTTTTTACGGCAACTTTTATGTATAAGGCAACAATTGGCCAAAATAGTATACAAAACGTTTTCAGTATTCGATGAAGTAAATAACTCCAATGCTTTTGGATTGTTCAGTGTTCAATTTGTCAAATACAAAACTGAAATGTGAACTGATATTTACTTAGATAAAGTTATTAAGCAAAGCCTTTATCTTTTTAATATTTGTTTGAAATGTAATTTAATAATATCATCAAAATGAAAAAGATTTATTTGCAAATTACAATAATAGTTTACCACATAAAAAGAATATTTCTTAAATTTTAAATATTGTTATTGAATTTAAGTAAAATACCCTTGTACGATGATCTTTAAATCGTCTTTCTTCCCAGGGCTGTATAAGGAGTTTATCACGTTTTGACAACATTTTCCATACCTATATTTTATTGAGGTTTTATCAATATAATCTGTAGCTAGGATACCTTACATTAATACAAATATTGTTGACCGTTCTCAATTAGTAACCATGGTAATCAGTATACAATTATGTAACCCTTACTATTTACCATAGTAACAAAAATACTATTTAGCCATTTAAAATCCAAAAATATGTCTATATATAACATTACAATTATGTAGAATTTTATTTAAATTAGTGCAGGTACGTTAGTTGAGCTATGATATATGTAGACTGCAATAGACTAATTTGTTTGAGAAAACAATTGAACAATGATGGCTTTTATTTTATCATTGTTTTCTTAATGACCCTATTGACCTAGATAGTAAGTTGTTCAGATACATACAAATTTGTGTTTTGATTTGGAATAGGTAATTCAAGTAAATTTGTAATAAATATTTAATTGTTTCTTCATATTTTAATGAACCCTGAATTTAATTCCGCCGGTGACCCAGTGGTTGCTGCATAAGTCTTGAACGTATTTCTACATATCAATATATGTTCAGTTTTTAATATATTTCAAAGCTAATTTGAAATACCTGCCAAATTTGTTTGCCGTTATAACCTTCTCCACAAAATAGTATTGTGCAGGTCGAGCTGGCTCAAAAGATTTCAAATTGTATCTCAGGTGTCAAATTCTATGTTCATATTTATATGTTCTTATGGAGTTTATAAGGTATAGAATACCTTAATTTGACTATTGTTTGGCTGTTTTTTAATAATAAATTTGTTGGAAAACTTATAAACTTACATAAGAACAATTTTCACTATAATACTGATTACCTTTGGGTTTTATGCCATTATTTATGGAGGAATTAAAAAAAATTATAAGTAAATTTTTGTTTTCATCAACCGAAAAATAAAAGACGTAATTCATGTCATAGTGATAATCACCAGGTTTTGTATCTAACTTGAGCGAGTGCATCTGACACAAAACTGGCATGAAGAATTAACAATTAACATTAAATATTGAATTCATAAGAATGTAGTCTACATAGGGCGGCTCATTTTTGCAATGGATCTGCCTTCCTATGAATATTTTATTTTTTATTTGAGATACATATAATTCGTTTTAATTATGTATAGGTTTGGTTTTTAATAAGAATTTTTTCACTGTTTTCTCTCTTTCCCTGAAAGTCCTGATTTTTTATTATAGGCCGAAGACTGCTTTCGGAATCTTAAAAGTTTATATCGTTGAGTACTTGTTCAAAATTTTATTAATATTGTTTATGTTATAGTTAATGAAAGGATCTTTTAAGTCATCCATCTACAATCTGTTTTGAAAATACTCTTTTTCCTTCTGAAGTACAGAATTTCGAATGGAATTTTGATTTGTCTGCACTCTTTATAATATAACAAATAATGTATAATGATGTGTAAAATTCACATTTGTAGCTTGTTATTGAAATTGGGTGAGGTCTTTTAAGAGAGCACTTGTTGAGTATAAAACTTGAAATAAAAGAGTTATATATTACAAATTAATAAATAATTTATATTACGTTTATGAAGTAATATTACACGGCCACATACAAGTAGAACATGCTCGCTACAAAAATTATTCTGTTCAATATTTTAAGAAAACACAATTTCACATAATAAACACATTAGTGTAATAAAATTGAGCAATAAAAAAACCATCACTCTTATTTTTTTACAAGATCAATCGCAAACGGCAACAATTGGCCCAAAATAGTATACAAAACATTTTTAGTATTTGATCAAGTAAATAACTCCAATACTTTTGGATTGTTCAGTGGAATGTTATTTTCATTCAATTTGTGAAATACAAAAGTGAAATACGAACTGATATTTGGCTCAGATAAAGTTATTAAACAAAGCCTTTATCTTTTCAATGTTTGTTCGAAATGTAATTTAATAATATCATATACAATTTAGATATGGTTTCTTGCACATGGTTGAGACATACATTTTAATGTAAATATATTTGCTTTGCATACTATCTAATTTTTAGAAATACAAATATGAATTAAAAATATTGTGGTGATGATTGTCATAGTCAATCTGCCAATGGAGAAAGTTTTGAAATAATTGTTAAAAATTTATAAAAAAAATAAATGTGACATTAAATATCAAACGTGGCCATCTCCAATACAAATGTTTTAGTAGTTTTTACAAATGTTTAATATCTATGGTAAAATTAATATCTAATATTCTTATTAACTTTTTAGACATAAACATTTAATTATTTAAAACATATGAATAAAAATAATAATGAATGTTTGACAAAATATTTAAAAATTCATGTAGAATTATGAAGTTAGCCAGAAATGATTTGATTGAAAGAAAAATTAATTCAAACATAGTCAATTTCAAGGAGTTGCCTACATTTGAATTAAATATGCATTGGAGGTGGCTAATTTTGATTTGTTGTAGCAATTATCCAAAATTATATCCCTAAAATAAAATGGTAAAAGTTCATGTGAGAAATACTCTGATAGGCTCAAATGGAGACAGTCTGTTTTGACATAGGCGTTTGAAAATTTTTTTAAAAATTGAGCTTGAAATGACTATGTTTCAGTTTTAGCATCACAAATAATTACAAGACAGATTTGTAGGTTAATTCATGAAGTTTTTAATTATACTTTTTAAAAAATATAAATACAGCTGGTATCGTGCATTTACGATAAGTATGCATATTTATTTCTGTTGTGTATGTTGCTAGAAAAGGACTTACACTTTTAGTTTTACTACTTTTCAATTAAAGTTGTCATTTTGGGGAGTTACCTGTATTGACCTATTTGTTGCAATTGCATCTAATCTAGCAATCTGGCCTTCTTTATTTGTATTTAGTTTTCTTACACTTTTTTTACTAATTTCACAAACAGGTAATAAAAAGTTTGAAAATTGGTTTAAACTTTTTTTTTTAGAAAATAATTTTGAACTTCATATGAATGCCATAAGAGAAATAATTTGTCTTAAGAGGGATGTCATTGGTTAGAAGAAGGTTACTCAAAAATTCTGACAAAACGTGCAGTTCGTAATTGACTTAAATTTCACACATTTCAAATATCTGTCTCCTGTTTCCATAGAACTTTTTTATTGTATTTGAACTAATGACAAATTTTTGAAATTAGGCTTATGATCATTTATAAAATTACATATTGCGAATTAAAAAGAAAAATTTATTTTAAAGTAAAATATCAGCAGTCTTTTCTATTCAGAAGAAATTGCACCAATACAAAAAAAAGTTTGTAAAATGCTGCCAATCACATACGGTTTGCAATCTATTCACAGAGAGGTCTGTGGAGAGCCATTTTATACGAAAATTGTTACTAATAAAACTAATAGCTGTAAAAAACTTATACTTAATATTTTACATAAAAACGATATACAATATAAAATATTTTATAATAAATGATATAAATTGTAACTTACATTACACTCGTACTAAACAATGATTAAACACAATTATACTTAAATTAGAAAGGGATGGAATGTCCCATATCATCGGATCTTAGTTTATTTGTAAAAGCATTAACTTATCAAATTAAATGACGTAGACGTGTTAGGCCAACTATTTGTCAGCGTCATACATACTTTCTCCTAATTCTCCATTTGGCAAGCAATAAACTCATGTAACATAGTAAATGACTATCTCAACATTAAATTTCGCACATAAGGTTATAATTAGAACAAAATAATCAGAAGGGTATTTTCAAATTAAAATATGCTTTTATGGATGAATGGAGTATTCTCGTGTTCAATGTTTGTTTAACAGTTAGCCAATATTTCTTCGAATAATTCTTCCAAAAATTCTCTATGAGTGCCACTAGCTAGGTGCGTTATTATAGATATTTAGTGGTAACTTTGGGAAATATTTAGCATAAATACAATGTTTTTCATAGTAAAAATGTGTATTTCAATACTTGTTAATACATTTGGTATTTAAAATCATTGATTTTCACAAAGAAACCATTTTGCCGTTTTGTATAAAAATAAAAAAAATCTTTACCACATTTGAAATTTGGATTCATGAGGGTTATATAAATGTGTGGAAAAGGTAATCGAAAGTGTTTTGCGATACTTACTATATTGATTATTATAGTTTATTTTTAAGTCAAAGTTAAACAATTTTACAAGCATAGAAATTTACGTAAATAAAACTTTATATCAAAAATTAATTCATTGTCCTGTTTTTTTATCAAACGTATACCTTTAAGAATTTCAATGCTACAAGTCATTTTGAATGTGCCAAATTTTTTTCTTGAAGTGCCTTTGTTCATTAGAGGATTCGACATATTGACAATGTATTAACACTAGTATTGGACGTGTTAAAGAACAGAGGTTACATTTCCCATTATTTCCCGTATTGCTTTTGGATTTTACCAAGTATCATTTTTTTAGAGTTAAAAATAAAGTCATAGGCCATAAAGTAACCTTATTGATAGTACTTATCACTATGCAGGAATAATAATTAGCTCTCTTACAGTCAATGTTAATATTTATTGTAAGTAAAATCATTCGTATTTAATTTAGAGACTCAAAGGAACAGCAGTTAAAGGGGTAATTATTGACTCTTATCATGATTTACAATTGTCGTTACAATATTTTTAAAAAATACTGTTGCTCTAAATTTTAGAAAATTTTGTAAACATCATTTTATGTAAAATGCAGCATTTTATTATTAGAGTATTAAAATGCTTCTTTTGTTATAAATTTAAAACATATCTCAACATTTTACAAGCATGTCAAATATAACACTAATTCATGCTTTACGCCTTGCAAATTTGAAATTATTGGATATTTCATTATGGGCAAGAATGCAACTAGAAACTCATAAAAATAACAGGCTCGGCAGATATATTTCTAGCATATTATAACTGAAGACATCTTAGATCTGCTTAATTTTACATTTTTAGAAAATAAAGACGCTCTGAAATTGTTGATATTTTCATTGTGTAAAAAAATGTGACTTTGTGCATCTTTGCTGTCAGCGAGGAAATGTTTCTAAAAAATAAAACATTTTTGTAGTGAATTTAAAGACATACATTTTTGGTTTCGTTAAATTTGCATATAATAAAAAAAATGTGGAATAATTGTAAGGTTTAAAAAAAATGGTGAATATTAACTAGCGGGTGGCACTGACGAATAGCCCAAAACTCCAAAAGGCATGATCGAAAGCTGATAACCGCTCGTGAAGGGCCAAAATTGACTACAACTTTCGTAAAGTGATCTATTTCCATGCACTTTAAAACAGCCACTGACAACAGTCCAATGTATTGAATGTTATTATATTTTAGGTTATAAAATGGGTATAACTACACACAGGTGAGTCGGATGACAAGGGTAAAGTGGAGCGATTCTGAGTACAGTTGATAATATCTGCACATCCATTTGAAGTTGCGCTGAGTGATGCATCTATCATTGGCCAGCATAAGGGTAATTATTACTGATCACTGAATAGTTTATTGTTCGTATTGTGATTTAAATTGTAACAAAACTCAGTATGTTCTTTCAGTTACAACCAGTCATTAAAAAAAACACTATCTTGTGGTCTCAAAAATCCATCATAAGTTGCAAGTTTTGATTTCAACCACTTACATTTAGTACTATTAATATGCTGCAATAAACTAACAGATTTAAAACCCCTTTTTTCCAACCAAATTTTCTTGAAGTTACAAATTTACTCTTTGTTTCTTTGATTTTATACGAGTCGACGCTTTATTTGAATATAATTTTGTACGTGACTGATTATATTTGTGTATTTTATAAATAGATGTACTAACCTGAAAGGTATAACATTTTTCAAAAAATTCAATAAAATGACTACATAGTGATATTATTGTACAATTTAGACATGGTTAATAATAGTGAGTTTAGGAAAAAAATTATCAAAAACCTTTATATTTACAGGTTTATGCAAACCGTATGTTTTTTTTTATTTATACATGTTTATCTATTTGTTTAAAGTATGTGGTATTTTAAAATTTAAATGATGACATACGAATGAGTGGAAGTTTATAATAAGCAATATTTTGTAAATTTTCCAAATTTCATTTTATATTTTATGTGTGGTGAAAATAAAACTTGATAGTATATTATCATAAATATATCTCTCTGTTTAATTCAATTCTTTACCTGTTGAGTCTAAAATTTTATTTCATAAACAGAATTAAAAATAATCTAATATTGTCTATGGTAATTGTCAAATGTTCATTCTAATTACGCATGTTACTATAATGAGAATATAGTCAAATTATTACGTTGATGACTTTATATTTTGCTATTTCTCAAAAAAAATTCTAATTTTATAAATTATTTTATTCATTAAAATTTTATAAAAACGTATCACTACGAGTTTCTTATGTGGCATCCTAACAGACCAGCAATGTAATTTTGCCTCACTGGCTGTCAATAACTGCCAATAATAAGTAGTTCTTAAATATGGAGTTATGAAAGGTGACAGACTTGCCAATAAAAGCAAAATTTTCATCTTTCACAGCTCAAGTGAAATGTTTCCCAATAAAACCTAATAATGTGTTTATAACGGGAACAACGCTACTTGCAAACGACACTGCTGTAAGTTGTTATAAGTATAAAATGTATCAAACAATTAATCTAACATGGGTAATAGCTTACGTAGTCAATAGCTCCTTAATAGCAATATTTTATATCGACGTTATCTATGTAGAAAAAAATGTAAACGAATGTGCTCATAGTAATTGCAGCCAGTAGTATTTATTATACTTTATTAATCTTAATAAAATCTACAGGCTTGAAGCCCAATTCACCTGGTTATAGGCTATGTTTTAATATATTAGATACAATTATTGAATTCCATATAAACATTATTTTATTCATTACATTAATAAAGGAGAACCTTTAACAAATTATTCTCGCATTTTGGACTAGTATTTTTTATTTGTCAAACTGTATTTAAGTATACATATGATTGCAAACTTGGCGTTTAAATTACACAAATATTTAAGGAAGGCAAACAATTCTCACTTTGCTGAAATTTAAAAAAAATGAAATTAATTAAGCTTTGCTTAGCATCTTAACATTTTTTCATAGCCATATGCTCTAATATACTTACTTCGGACTCCAATGTTTCAATACACTCAAAATTACAATCAATAATTTTTAAAAATGTGAGTAAAGTGAAAAAAAACTGAGTGCAAAAAAGTTGATAAACAAATGGAGTGTCAAAATGACAAGATCAGTACGTATCATACCGTTTTCATAATTTATGCCAATGGTAATACAGTGGCTATGAATCAGCAACTTCATTACGTAAAGCACATAAAGCAGAGAGAAAATACATAAAACAAAGCAGAAGGAGTACGGTTCTGCTTTAGGCAATCTTGAACAATTGAGAATACTTTGATGAGTTTTGGGTAATCAACATCTATGGAGTCTTAAAAGGAGTCTCCTGATCATCTGTCCGTGGAATTTTTATAAGGTATACTTGTGTATTTGTTACTTCCACTAAACAATGACAAGCAACACAAATCTTGTATATTTTAAGCAAAGGTTTATGTGTTTAGAACGGCTCTCTAAATGAAGTCCAACGTAATTTAAATAATTTGTAAGAGGTTCTTTATTGGATATAATATTTATAGTATTAGTTTATACATTTAACTATTTATCATATAATATTATTGTTACATACCAGATACAATCATTCGTCACTTTTAAAAACAACTTTATTGACGTGATATTTTATTTAGTTTAACAATTGCAAGTATAAAATATTGGGTCTATATCATTGTGGTCGGGCTGCATTTGACTAGCTCGGTCAGTCAATTTCATGAATATCTAACGTCTTCTCCGTTGGCATTGTTTTGTACTTACATAAATAAAGAGTATCATTTTTATAAATTTTTACGTTAAAAGTAAAAATTATTTATACAAACACGTTAATTACATCATTTCACATACCCTATTAACAATAAGTAATTCGTTAAATCCAACAATATAACTGTAAAATGAAAACTTGCCATTTGTGCTGTCATTTAGTATATATGTATATATGCATAGATTTAAAAAGCCATATTATTCGAGAAAAAATAGTACAAAAAAAGTTTGTTTAAAAGGTTTACTATAAATATATTCAGATCATGAAAAAATAAAAAAAAAAGATCACAGCACTCTCCGTACTGTATATAAGTAATAAATATGTATCTGACTAATGCCCGAATTTTCCAATTAGCGCACTGACACAAATGCAGTTTATGCAGGAATTTTAGTGGCCAAATTGGATTACATCTAATTTGTATCAATTCAGTGCGTTAATATAAACAACAATAAGGTTTTGCTTTCAATACTGATTGTATTGTTTTTTGTTTAAGGTACGGGAAATGTTTTATGGAATACAAATAATAAAAATGCATTTCTAAAATATATTTTATAGACAAGAATTTATATGAAACATATTTGATACACAAATAATGTGATATTTCAGATAATGGGACCTATGGAATAAAATGACGAAAGAAGCACAATTGTCCCAAAATCAATATTCAGACAGGAGATACGGAATTAGTAATTTCTAGTGAGGTGGATCAGATTTTTAAGGATAACATCTTTGTGGCGCTATTAGGAACGGTTGCCTAATAAAGCTTAGAGGGATACAAGATCGATGCTTGATTATAAACAATACAGGGATTGCATACATAATATTTTCTATTGCTGATTTTGGGGAAAATATGTGATAAAGTTTCATCTCAATTTGCAAGACTTCTTTTACAAATCACTATTAATTTTAAAAAGCTAACGTTTTAAAATAATTAGCTAAATAAAAGCAAAATAACTAGTGAAATTGCACACCCCTGGGAGGTAACAATGAAAACAAACCAAAATCTAATAAACATATTAGATACAATTATTTGCGCTTTCGGGATTTTATTTGAAAATTGTTTGCAATAAATTTTAAATTTTTCTAAATAAAAAATAATTACTGAAATTTCCCTTTTCTTAATCAAATGCAATAACAAAATTGTTGAATTTACTATTTGTCTCAGGAACTGTCCTATAGCATTATGCTAAAAAGTAAATCACCATTTTAAGTTCAGATGACCAAACAACCTTTCCTTTTAATAAATACAAAAGATACGTGAGCTAAGTATAATATATAACAAGACGAGTAATATATAATTGATCTAAATACATAAATGGCTTTCAGCATTTATGCTTGGTTTAATTCATAGAAACTGACAGGGTTTTAACTTTTCACCCGAAACCACAATGTATATTTGTTCTGATGATGACTTACAGTGTTTAATAAGAAATTAAACTATATTAAGCATACCTAAAATAAAATTTGTATTTGATACGCGTGGGACGTTCACATAGATTAATATGACGATCAGCATGATTGCCTGCTCAAACATTGAATATCTTAGAACATAAGAAGCTGAAAGTTAAACAGTTTAAATATTAAAGATAATTTATTTAGAAGGAGTGTTTGTATATGTATCAATAGTACACAAACTTTCCTTTTAATTTATTTACAATTTGTTACACTGTATAAGCTCTTCCACCAGAACTCACACGAGACAATAAAATGATGACCGTAGTTCATTTTTCAACGGTCATAGAGAGCTGCTAACATGTAAGTATAGTGCGATTAATAATTGAAGGTATGACAAATCAATTTTAATAAATGCAATGACAGTCATATGTCAAAGGTGCAAATTTTAATTAACTTTAGATGAATACTTGCATATTCATCTAAAGTTGATTAGTTTGACGTACAGAGTACAGTTCATCACAACTTGCCAGAGACTTGTCAATTAAATAAGCAGACTTTGTTTGAGCCTAGGTCAAAAGATATTTTTCTTTATATCATTTCAAATTTAAATTAGAATTTTAACTCATTGGGTACACCTGTCGTATCTAGTACAACAGGGCTAACTTTTACCTCTGTTGGCAGTCAGTCATACTGGGTACAACGAGGCTCCCTAACATTCTAATTGCTTCTAAAATTACATAGGCCGGGAATAAAGTTTGCCATCTGAGATTAGCACCCAATGTGTTAAACGTTTTAAACTATGCTGTTGTGACTTCTTCAAGTTCAATTTCAAATAGACACAGGGTCTAATATTTGTATTGTTTTCTAGTTAAGCAACATTTTATTGAATATATTTGGCATTAATTTTGTAGAACTTCATTATTCACATTGAAATGAAACTACGTGATGTAGTATTATTTCTACTTTATTTAAATTCTTTACCACGACCTAGGTTTCGTTGTATTACAACATTAGCAAAGATTTTGCTCATCGCCCACCAGAAGATGTTATAATACAACGAAACCTAGGTCGTGGTAAAGACCTTAAATAAAGTGCAAATAATACAACATCACGTAGTTACATTTAATTGTGCAAAATTTTATTATTATTTCTGTTTAGTTGCACTTCTATTATTCTGAGTATTTAGTTATCACGGTCTGTAGGCCATAATATATGTATACACTTTGTATACAAAAACCACTCAATATCTATGTAAATGTTCCATACGCAGCATCACAAATCACGTATAACATACACAATTATTAACCTAACTTCATTAAATTGCAGTAATCGTTATCAACGTCCTTAACTGATATCCAAATCTCAATCACCTAGTAAAAATCTATTCACTATATCGTGTAATTACGAATGATATATTCCAGAGAAAATTGCCATACAAAATTCACAAGCATCAATGGGATTAATAGAAAATATTTTACTCAGACGATAGATATTCTAAAGCAAAAATCCGGGCCTATACTTGTAACCGCATTTAAGACTAAATGTAGTAGGGTTAAATATTGTTACTGATGGGCTTTAGCATGCGGCGGCAGTGCGGGGCAGGGGCCTGACGAGGTAGAGCTTCTCTCCCTGCTTATTAGTGTAGATGGGTGCGCGCTGGTAATGTGAAACCAGTTGATCCAGCGTGTGGAATTTTCGTTGGCCGATGCAGTACAGTGTGCCTTCAACGTGCACTCGGAAATGTTTATTTCTACCTGGCGCCTTCAACGACACAGAGTAATCACCGACCTGTTGAAATAAATAGTTCTGTTGGTAAAGTTTACATAAAATAAGTATTTTCTCCAGAGAAATAAATACAAAAGAGAATTTTTTTCAGGAATTGTATGGAGTATTCAACATTAAAGTGATTACACAAACAATTAAGGCGAGGGGTATTTTTACCACCGTCTGCAACTACAGTTCATAAAAAAATAAGTTGCCTTATGTTCGAAAATTATTATTAATGGGAATTAAAATAAAAATATATGTAATTTTGAAAAATTTAAGAAAAATAAAAAAATAGCTCCTTCAGTGCATTTAGCGGAAGAAATTGGGCATTAGAAATATAAAGTTTATAAATAATCTACGCCCATTTTGTGCAAGAAAATATGCCAAAGGTTCATGTTATTTAGACAGATAGAAAATAACTCTACGAAACATTTTAAAAACAAGCTTTATTGGAATGGACTAAAACAAGAAAATAATTTTATAATTAGAGCTTTATAGAACTTGCATAATGTCCACCATCACCATAATTAAATAAACTATATTAAATTTTTGTATCCATTGTGACTTAAAAGCCTCTAGCGGTATAGTGTGTGACCTCATTTGCTCAACACTCGTGATAACTATTTTATTTTCACACTTTACTTAGGTGTGCACATTATGTTTAGACTATTTATAAATAACGAATTTGTTTCTGTTGATAGAATTATATATATATACATATATATGTATATATAAATAAAATTTATGATTTATTTAACCGTTTGAGTGCCGACGAGCGCCATCGCGCTCATGTGCGTGCTAACTATATTTGCCACGAACACGATGGCGCTCGCGAAATCAGTTGCTGTTTAGCGCGCGGTAGGGGAGGTCGCTCGCACCTATCGCTAATTGTTTATCTTTCTACGTGTTACATAAAGTTCAAATTATAATATTATTAGTAATTAAATTTTCAACCTATAATATTATTAGTTTTTCAAGTTGTGAAGGTGACATTGTGGTGCGCTCACAATTTGGTGTAATGCAAATTTTGAGTGATAGTGATAATAGTGACGATAACAATTATTTTGCTAATACGGAGGATATACCGATCTGCGAAAATACGATGTGACCTTGATTTTAGTTTTTGTTATATTATAGAAATATTTATTGTGAACAAAATTATTATTATCCTTGTACAAGTTTTTATTAAGAAAACACCGAAAAAATTATTAAAATTTTATAATTTTTGGCAGAGATACAGTTTTTTTTCCAGACAAGGGTAAATGACATCAAAAACCAAAGATTTATTTGGCATTTTTAAGTATATATGAGTAAAAAACCATGGCACTAAAACAGTTAAATATATGTACTTTAGTATTCATTTTCTAGATAGTTTGGGACAATCTAATTCTACAATTACGTCTACGTTATTCAAATTCTCAGTGTAACCAATAACCATGTCTAGGGTAATTATAAAAGTCTTTATAGTAGCTTTAGTCTTTAACCCACCATGCTGGTTCAGTGTGGGTCGGTAGGTCACAAGAGTCTTTTTTGTTATTCACTGGGGGCACTCTGGCCACTATCCAGCTCAGTCATTAGACCCTGATTACTGCCTATAATTCACGTACTCATCAAGACTAACATAATGAGCTTGAATTTAGAATCTAACGAAGGTCACTCTGGTGAAGAGGATTCCCAGAAATCCCCAAAAATAAATGAAATAATCCTCCAAAATAAAATATTAATACATTATCAAAACAAGCAAACATTGTAAATATATTTGACGTGTAGATCTAACTTTTTTATGAGATATTTTTTCCTTCTAACTTTGCTTCCCTTTCTTTAAATTCTGCTTTTAACTGGGCTAAATTCTAACTCAAATTCTTTTTAAATAAGCAGACATTTTCCTCATTTTTCTCAGTAAAAATAACATATTTCTATAGAAAATATTTTGACATTTATTGTTAATGGTACAACAGCCGAAAATTTTTTTTAAGAGGACCTTACTCTTATAAAATTTTAACCTAAACTGGATTAAAGCTTAAGAAAGTTTTATAGTAAAGTTAGAATACAATAAACCAGGGTTGCTCTATTGAACAAATTAAAAATAAATTATCAGTCAGAATAGCCAGAAAAGTGACAGATAGGGAGTAAAGCATATTTATCTAAACATAAAATATAATTTTAACAATGAATGATTGACAATAATCCAAAAAATGATTACAAACTTGTCAAGTTTTCGTCTAAAAGTCGAATTATTTTATAACATCCATAGACTTACTTGACAAGTATTATACATATTGATTTCCACATATAAAAAATACTTCGAAAGGGGTGTTGATTTACATCTTACCTCTTTTTGATTTTTTATATCCAAAATTGTACTTTTACCATTTTTACAATTATTTCCTTGCCGGGATTTAATTCATATGTACTGCTTTTGGATCAAATAATATTCCATGAACTTTGACAAAAAAGAACTGATGGTGAAAGTTATGCATTGATTAAAATGAATAATTATTGAATTGCATATATTGGTAATTAGGATGTGTACTAGGTAAACTGTATTTAACGAAGTGTCTTATCAGAAGGCCAAAAAGTTGAAAAAAAAAACAATTTATGATACAAAGCGCCTTCTTCAAATATGTAGTTTTATTTTGTATTCATTATGTTACAAACATTGAACATAATCCTCACAAGTACATATATATTTATTAGTGCTATTCATAAACTTGAACATTAATTAATCATTTACAGGAAATTACAAAACTACTTAACGAACGGATACTCTAATTACATTATTACATTTATACTAATAGAATATTAACTTTGTGCAGACCTTTGTACAAAGGTGCGACATGTAATAATATAAATAGTTACAATGTACTTCTAAGTGAAAACGAAAATTTATGTCCAACTTACATTAGTCTCACTATCTCGAATGAGAAAGTCCCCGTCATGACCGTGTTGGTTTAGGAGGGTATCGCACTGGGTGCGCGTGATAGCCCCATAGTACCAAGGCCGTCCCTGCGGACCGCCTGCGCTGCTTGCTCCACGACCCGCTGCTGACGCATCTCCATCGCTGAAATAAAATACCTTTGTCTTTAGCTAGATTTAAAAACATTAGCAAATGCAATTGTAGATTTTGGACAAGTTTGGATAAAACCCATGATCATAATACTATTTAATTATATTTTAAAGGCTAACATACAGACCTTCATGTTTGCTTTGCTTCATGTTTGGTTTACTGTCCAGAACTTTTGAACTCATATACTCATTTTGAAGGAAATGGCTTTAATTCAATACCTCAAGTCACAAGGTCATATTTTTAAAAGTGTTTGTGTTGATTTGATGAAAGACTTTCTTACGCGAGTCAAATTTTTAACTTAGTTTCTTATTAAAGGATAATGTAAAGGACAAATTTTTTAGACCTTAATAATGAAATTATTTTCCAGACATTTGGATATAGTTTGATTTATTTATTTATTTCCATGAAAGCCTCACTCAATAGCTTGTAAAAATGTTTAAATGACTTTCTTCTCTAAAATATTAAATTTTCTATATATTATAAAGTCTATCCAATTAAGCATACAATAGTATAATATTAAAATCAAAACTGGAAGCTGAACGGTGGAAAATAACTTATTAATAGTGTTGCTTATAGTATGACAATATCTTCCTCCTATTAAATATGTATCCTTTATAATATTAATGCCAGTAAAGCATGTATTTATATATAAAATGAAAAGCGAACCTCTTTACATTTAAATAATGAGTAATTTATTAATGTTAATAATATATATTTTATTAGTTATAAAAATTAGCGAGTTGTAGCTTAGCCGTGTCCTACTTTGGCTTTTTCTTTTGTCAACAATCTTGTGAGCTAGTTGTTAGTTATCTTGGATTTTAGAGATTGTATATTATAAAATTGATGAAGAGTTGGGAGAATGTTGAAAGAATAAGAAAAGAAGATATAAGTTGGAAATGTTCAAAGAAAATATAAATGATTATACAATTGCTTGTTGGACAGAAAACGAACGATAAAAGGGTATGTAGAAGCCAAGGGTCTAAAATATTTTTCCAATGGAATTAAATTTTATAATTATTTTCATACCTGTATGGTTGTGTTAGGTATTCTGAAAGTTCTTGAAGATAATTGCGTGGGACCAAACCCACTTGTCCCCTGCCGTCTCGGGCTCGGTACCATTCAGGGTCTGTCGGGGGTCGCTCTATAATCTCTAGGCGGTCGCCTTTCTCAAACGAGAGCTCCTGTTCGTTGTTCGATGTAAAGGAATAGAGTGCCACCTGTAAGGATAAAATACATATTTACAATAAAATTCAAATAGTGTTTCAACACACAAGCCTGGAATCCAAAAAATGTTTTTAACATAAATTTGAAGTGAAATTCTTGACATTCATAATCACTGTCAAGATAAGAAAGATATAAGGTAAATGGATCGGCAAATCAACGATGAATTTTTTTTAAAAATTTCCTCGAACTAATAATGCTAAATTTTTGTTAGTTATATTTCATTTCACATTTCACAGTTCTCTTTGTACACCGGACAAATGGGAAGCCCCTAATTCCTTTTGCCTATTGACATCCCATATTTGGGATGTGGATGAGGTGGAAGTTTACATTTTTTTAATTTTAAAATAAAGGAAATTAAATAAATAAATGGCAATATCCAATATGATAAGATATACCTACAAGTATTTTAAAAATATAATTAATAAATCAATCTAAAGTGAACAAAATGTGTTATAACTTGATCAAGTTTTTACTCACGACAATGTCGAGGACATTTTCAGCCATAGCATACGTATGGACAGTGTCATCATTGTCACCTTCTTCACTTGTATAATTAGAGGGGAACCTGAAATTAATTTAATAAAATTTTTAAATGTCTCTTTATAATACGGGACATAAAAGTTAAGATATTGGAAATAGAAACTTTAAAAGTTCTAATAATTAAAATAAAAAAAAAGCATAATTCTACAAATTTTCAAAACAACCTGCGTTTTGAAAATTTTTAGAATTATGCTTTTTTAAATTTTCAAAGGAAATGTTGCATAGTTGATTTTGATGGCTATCTTAGCGAGGGTATCTTAGTCTGTCGTGGCAGAAAAAATATTTGTGCAGCAATAGCTAGTTATGCCTAAATATTTACTGCAATTGTATAACATTTACTATTATTGTGTTGATTTTAAATTACCGAGTTCAGCTTTGAAGTTTTATTATAATCATAACTAAAACCTATTTTTGTATAATTAAAACAACTTATTTCAGTGACAAGAACTGTGAAAAAAATTTCATTTTTAAACGTGAAATTCTCTACTGAAAATCAATGTCACATAATGTTTACACCGAACACTAATATTGCTTGATTTGGGGATCAAGTATAATCGAGTGATATCATTGCCAAGGTAGTGTTCGCACCTTCGTTCAGCATAACATGTTGCTTCAATTAAAGAGGTTACATTTTGAAATAAACATTTTGAAAATTTATTACAATTAAAGAGATTAGATTTTGAACCGCACCTTTTTGGTTTGCACTGTTTGTGTAGGTAGAGAATAGTGCGGTGGTACAGACATCCTTCTTTTATTAATATTTTGAATATTTTAGGATTTCCTTTAGTGCAATAATATGAATCTTGTGATATTCTATTTTCACTTTTTTATGAAGTAGAACCATTATATTTTTGTAATCATGTTAGATTATTATATCCGATAAATGATGCTCGAATACGTTATTCATTTAGAAGTTTAGATTGTTCCTGTTGTGTTCGATCTGTTAGCAACATATTATTTCTTGCCCATTGTTTGTTTTGCTAACAAGCATCCTAACTTTGTTCAGTTATTTGTCATAATCACCTATCATGTTTATCATGATAGCCGACTTTTTGAGGTAAAGAAAGTTTATTTAATTCATTTGTCTATTTACATACAGTTATGGAAACATTACAGTTATTATACTTATGTCTTTCAATAATGATAATGAGACGATTAAATAGATTTAAATAACATTACAATACATAATATTGACACAATTCAATTAGTTTATTCTCATTCAACACAACCGCATTCAGGTGATTGAGCAATTGTTTATCAAAGAAAGTGGAGAACATCAATATGATTCGGATCTCGGTGCCGGTATAGCAAAGAGATGACTATGCAAGTGTAAGTAGGCATAAGATACGAAGAAAAAGAATTTATGAAATTTTGTTTATTTCTGTACTTTATTGCATCAGATTGATACACATAACGGACTTATTGCTACAAGAGCAATCTCTTACAGTCGACCAGAACACCAGTTCAGCCCTGCTCGACGAGCGGCTAAGAATCGAACCCGGATGCCCGTGGTGCGCCTCGCAATCGAAGGCTGTATAACCTTGTGAATAAGCCAACACACCACGGTGACGACATCATGCGAGTATTACATTGGTAATAATTTGTTATATGTCACACCTCAAAGCAACATGCTCACTGGAATGTATTACAGATGACTATCTTAAAAGTTGTAGGATTTTTTTAACAAAGTATTAACTCAAAAAATCATGTAAAAATTCCTTAAAACAATAAAGGCAACAATGTATATACCATCCAGATTGGCCCTGGGACTGGCCCCTCCACCATCCATCATTGCTCTTTTCTAATATGAGAATCCTAGTTCCTTTGGTGAGAGAGAGCTCATCAGGCTGCTGAGCCTGGTAGTTGTATTTAACAACAGCAGTGCCAATGGCTTCGGCCGGCTCTGGAGCTGCTCGGCGGCCTCCGGGAGTTGGCGATTCTGCTCCCCGTGATGGAGAGCTGTTCGGTGGAAGTGTCTTGGATCCGGAACCTTTCTTTACCTTTTTTTTAATGCTGTAACAAAATTATATTATTATTAATGGTTGCTTTATCCACTATAATGAAAAATATGCACAAAGATTATAAATTTATTAATTGAAAAGTGTGATGTCTTAAATTTTCCCAGTTATAATATTACATTATAAGTAAATATAATATTCATTGCTTCTTTTACATAATACGTGGCATTCTCAAGTATATGAAGTACTTAAAAATTATGTAAATTACATCAATGTAAAAAGGGAAGATATGGTACTCTCTTACTTTACGTAAAGATAACACAGGCATAGGTACAACTACACAATCTGTTGTTTAACTCACGACTGAATTGAACAAAATAAAATTTGGTCCATTGGACCTGGTTTACGCGAACTATGCTCCGTTTAAGTGTATCGTATCTTTCCTTTTTACATCGATGGTAAATTACCTCTTCTATCTAAAAATGTCTACTTCAAAACCAAAATCACCTAAATTTAATATCTTAATTTGTTACGTGAGCGATAATTTATATTTTTAAGGTAATTACATCCTAACTTATCTACAATTTTATATCAATTATACGAGTACAATAAATAGCATTAAATTATAATTATATGTAAAACTTATTAACATTACAATTTGAAAAATTTGTTATACTTTGTATTTTATATAATTTATGTCATTGCTATTATTCTTTTTAAGTCTGAAGTTATTACTACAACATATTATGCCAAATTAGTTTAATTAAGGGTATGTGTGGGTCAGAAAACAAAAAAATATGGTTTCTTTTTACTTAATTTAAATTTAAAAAAGAAATGTCAAAAAATTATTTTTACAGGAGTGCTAGCGCACAAAGAAACTTAACCCACCTTCATCACCTAACAATTTTTTGTTTCTGGATGTAGGGCGAATTATTAAACATATAATACAGTTGCTATACATAATAAATAATTGGGTTCTTAATAGATGCACATAAAACAATAATACAAAAATTACTAGGCGGTGTAAATAAACAAACATACTAGTACACTCCTGCCTCATATGATGGTTCACCCTCAAGTTTTGCAAAATTATCTTCAATCCACTTTCTATTCTGGCTTTTTCTTAGTTTAATTTTTACAACTGATAGTTGTAAATCATCACCACATTTCTTGCACCTAGTAACAACTGCAACTTTCTCGCTAAGGCCATTCATATTAATTATATCATACTCATGGGACAAATCCCATAAGTCATATTCTTCATAGTTGCATTTCCCATTCTGTAGTTTTGAGGAAGAAGACGTAGAATCAAATTCATTGCCAATGGATGTGGCTGGTGTGGATGGATTAAATTGTTCCACCTGAGTTGTTTGGTGCTGCTGCCGAATTGTAATAATTTTAGGTTTTCTTTTTTTTCCTTTATTTGACCTTTTCCTATTAAATTTTGATATTCTCGGCATTATAAATAACGGTACACAGAAAGAAAATAAAACTTAACACAACAAAGCACAAAAAAATATAAATAACACAATGAAAACAATGACAAGATTTAGAAACAAATTTGTTTTCAATATTATTTTCTGATAAGGGGCACAATTGACAATTAGCCAGTGTAGCAATTTTTTTGATAAGATAAACAGACTAGCCAATAAAAAAAATGTTTGAAGGAAGGTTTGGAACAAAAACTCTGAGTTTTTAATCTCTTGAAAAATCAGAATTTTTTGATTTACACGTTTCTCAGGTAGTATTATACTTATCAGCTTTTTTTTGTTCATTTATGTGAGAAGAGACCAATGAAATAATTTTCCCGTGATTGATATAATAAATACAAAGAAAAATATGAAAACTAATTTTTTTTAAATTGTCTTAAAAATTATGTGAGTTATTTTAACGAAATTATTTGATTGGCAAGTAAACTATACATGCTGTTCATTAATAGGTATAGCAAGAATTTTTTTCAGATTCCTTCTGAAAATATAGGAAAAAACACTTGTTGATTTAGGCCTTTGTTATGGAGAGATAAACTTTTAATTATCATAAACAGAACCTCCACGTAAAAAAACTTAATAACACCGAATTATTAGTATAATAGATTGTTCTTTTTGCAAAATAATATTAATATAGCTTAGAGTTCAAGGTCAAATAAAGTTTTAGGTGTGATGTTTAATGACGCAGCCCGGTGCTTGCTGTGCGTGTACTGCAGGACCCTTGACCTTTGTGGTAATGTTGAAATAATGTATCTCGAGAATAGGAGGAAATGCGAAAAATAAATTATTGACTAATTATCGTTTTATTGATTATAAGCCCGTTTAATATACTAGTTTACTGAATACATTTGGCGTTAATTTTGTAGAAATTCATTATTCGTGATGTAGTATTATTTCTACTTTATTTAAGTACTTTACCACGATCTAGGTTTCATTGTATAACATCATCTTCAGGTGGGCAATTAGCAAAGATTCTTTTCTAATAGCCCACCTGAAGACGTTGTAATACAACGAAACCTAGGTTGTGGTAAAGAACTTAAAGAAAGTAGAAATAATACTACGTCACATAGTTTCATTTAATTGTGTATACTAGTTTAATAAAGTGTGTATAAGTAATAAAATGCAAAAAGAATGGAATCTATAATTTAAGTGTGTTTCTGAAAAGGAGGTGCCGGAAAAATGTGGTTTTATCCATAGGTTCAGGGGTGTTAAGTGTGGTTGAAGTTATGCTATAAAGCATTCAATGCATTATATTCACACAAAACTTTTTGCTGTAGAGGTACGTACAATTGTCACAATCGTTTTTCCATACGATTCTCACACAACTTTGGTCTTCAAATAGGTATATTATTTAAATGGAATACAATAAAAAGTTTTCCAAGAAGAAACCCCTCCGTAATTGACAGATGCTTTAGACTTTGATTAGGTAATATTAGCTAGAAAGTCATCAAGCAAGTGTATCCTAAATCAGATGGAGATGATAATGAATGACCTTATTCCTAAGTGCTTCTATGGATTAAAACAATATTTGTATTATTTTCATGCGAAGAATTCCTCATATCATACTATTTAAATCTCCATAAAACTGGCCATCTGAAATATCAGAGAAAGGGATGGATGATTTAGAAAATATGTTACGAATATACTGAAAATGACCAGCATTCTCACTTAACCAATGAAAATGTTACACAGTAGTTTTATTTTCAGATGGGCATAAATCTCATATATTCTTGCCTTCGTATGAATTTAGTTAATATGAAATTACTTTAATTGAATTACTTTCAAAATTATACATATTTTGCAGTCTATAGAAGTGGTATTTCACCTGTAGTGAATCTCCTCTGTATGGTATCTGCCAAAAAGTAAGTATCAGATGAATTTCCTCCACGCAAACAAAAAACGTTGGTTAAGGCACATAGGTCTTGCATAGATTCCACAGTCTGTTATTGTAGTTTCAAGAAATTATAAAAATAAGTATGCAAATAATATAAGATTATTTATTTTATTATTTTGTGAGCTAACTGCCATTTGCACAATAGCTCTTATGTGACATAATGTGGTGGCATTGACTTGTGTCTGTTAATTTTAACATAATACCAACCTGGTTTTCTCTGCCACCTACTATAGTGTTAACTTGGTTAATAGGAATCCCTCTTGCATAACTAGTATATAGAATGTCATGATATACTACATTTACGGAATATAAGCTCTCATTCCCTTGCCTTCACTGTACAGTTTAAAAAACTTGTGGCGAAACAGAATAACACAATGAACAATAAACTGTTAAAGAACAATAAATATATATACATCTAATTACAAGTATAAAACCTTTTTAAAAGAACATGTGTCTTCGTTATTGCTTTACTTATTCCCAAATAATTTAATTGAGGATAAATTAGGTAGTGGGCAAATAAATAATTTTTTGAATTTGTTGCGAGTGGAATTGGAGACTTAAAAGATGAAACTTTGTATTATTTCTGTAAGAAGAAAAGTCATGAAAATATGTGTGTATAGAACGTGAAAAGTAATAAAATTTTTTCGGAATTACGATAATCAATAGTTATTAGACAAACAAATGCAGGCGAGGCTAAAAAAAAAACTTTTAAGTTAATTTAAACTACCTACAATAAAATCATGAGCTTAAAAATTGTTTAATCTATTTAGATTGTAGAACATTGTTTAACATTAATATAATTATTAATAAACTAAACCTAAAATATCTATCTTCGAGATAAAGAAGTTATAACTGACTTCTTTAAAATAAACAAAATTTTTACAATATAATGCTTCCATGATTAGGAATATTATATACAAATCTCAAATTCGCTGTATTCTTAGCTTCTTATGTTTTTATAAATATGTAAGTAAAATTGGTGAAACCAATTTGCTAAGAAGTCACACAATGAAGAAAAAATAGCAATGAAGGCTGATATATATTTTAAGGGTTTTTGGGATGAGTTTTCACTAATTTCTTGATTACAAACATTCACTTCACTCATTCTTATTAGGAATGATGAAATCTTTACAGCTGAAACTAAGCTGATCACAACATAAGTTAATAACTTTTTTTTAATTTGCTAATGATTTCTCTTCATATCGAGTTAAACTGATGTCAAAGGTTGCCTTTATCTAAGAAACCGCTTCCAGTTATGACCCATTCACCGTTAACAAAATACTGTATTTAACATATTATCTTTTAATGTAATGCATGTTTTATTGGCCTCCAGTGAAAAAGATAAGATTAATATCTTCATTATTTTAAAATAATTATAGCTTAAATTTGCATAGATAATAGATTTAAACATTACATTTCATTGAGGTGGTTTTCCAATACCATGTATCTAGATTAATATCATTAAAAATGTATATAAATGACATTCTTCCCTTTTTACGTAAGTATAGTAATAGCTTACAATGAAGGTACTGCGGGTAGTCTTAATATGTAAAGAGATAAATAATCTTGGAGTAAATGTTATAAAACAAATAATCATTAAAATTCAGCGCAGTATGTATTATTACATGGTAAACATGAATTATTTTAAGAAATTAGGCTAACAGATAAGACACAATGTGATATTTCAAATATTTTATGTTCCACTGCGTGGAGAGATTGAGAAAGGGGCTATGAAAGAAATATATAAACAAGATTACAGACACATTTTGTCTAATTTTAAATAATTTCATATATACACTAAATTTAAACATGTACAAAAAGTGAACAATTGGATAATAATGTTATTTTCAGAAATGTATGCAATTCGAGGAACTGTTCAAACTGTGCGGAGGGCATAGAGGTCTATAATTTAAGAGAATAAACTTTTGGATTTTGTATAAGGGAGATATATAAAAGGAGAAAATTCAGATATGAGATACGGAAAATGTGTAAGAATTGGTTGTAATTACAAAGGTTTACTATATTTCAGTACATCACATAAAGAGATGGCAGTATATTGATGGAAACCACGATGGGAATAAATTAATGAATGAGTGCATAGAATACAATGTAGGATGCATGAAATATATGGTTATGAAAAAATATAATTCCGCAAAGAAGGAAAATATTATGGATAAAAGATAAATGCAGTGTAGAATTGAATGGCATTGACATAAACAAGTGAAGACTTTTTTATATTTAAGAGTTTGGTATATTTAAGAGTTGGTTCTTATAAGAGTTTCGTTTTGTCAACTCACATATAACAATTTACAAAATCAATATATGGTAATTTCAATCCTCTCTGGATATGTTTCAATTATATCATTTAATGGAACTAGATATGGACATTTGTAAAAAATTTCAATAGTAGGGTAAGCAGTCTATGTGCTTTATTTTATATTTGTTATATTCTAGATTCATCATTCAGTTGAGTTAAACAACGAAATGAAATTCAGCTGACTTGTTTTCATTCAAACAAAACTTTGATATTACATTTTCAAGGTATGCGCTGTCTAAACATGCTCCAATAAATTTATTATAAACTACCATAATAGATTTTATAATTTAAAGACGGAATGAAAAATATGTTTCCACAACATCAAATATTAAATCTGTGCATCCAAGCGTGAATTGTTCGACAGGAAGATAAAATTTTATTTTTAGTTCAATGACAGAATGCCAATAGAATAAAATTATGTGAAAGAAACATGAGGTCATATTAACACATAACCCGAAGTCTCAAACTGGTGCTAAATATAAAGTTGTTTGCACAGATTTCAATTTATCAAAGCAGGTCGTGCTTTACATTGTAATTTTAGATGCAACATAATAGTGATTATGCTAATGCTCAGTGAAGTAAATTTATTTCATAACTTCATTATTATTATCCAATTACATTTAAGTGCTTTAATGAATCATTTATCCTTTTATAAGTTAATATTACAAGAATTATTTCCCTAAATTCAATACTAGCACATAAGATCACAAAAAAAGGGATATAAGGGATTACACGAACTTAAAAAAGTATTTTAAAATCAAGGACTTTTAAAAGAACTATTATATCTAAAAATCTGTGTGCTTCTAGAAAAGCCAACAAAAGATAATATAAAGATTTAATATGTTTATTATCACTAGTTTTATTTGAATGTATATTGTGGGCAAGACCAAGGTATTCAATGCAATATAAGATTTATATCTTACGTTTTGAATGGTTGCTAGTAGCAAAGATTATTTTTTGTTTTGAAGATCTTAAAGCTGAACTTGATAATGGAAATAATAATTTTGTTCAATGAATAAATTTATTGAATCTATCACAAAAAAAAGGAACTATGAAGTCACAATTATGTGGGCACTAGATTCAGCGAATTGAGAAGGTATCATGTGGTCTGAATTTTGAAGCTATATAATAGCAACATAAACATTTCCTACGTTCACTGCTATTGTCAAAAAATTCTCACATTGTTCATATAATGCTTGATGATAAAACGTTATTCAATCTTATTATATTTGCAATATACCTAGATAAAACATTTTTTCTTGACAAATAACACTACAAGAGGAGCATAGAATATTTCTTGTAGAAACTTACCTATCAAAGAGAGACGGCTTTTCCTTTTTGACATAATTACTAGGGACGTATCCTGACTGACTCCGCGCATTTTGAACTCTCCACCAATGTTTCGAATCATCGAGCAGCAGGTATCGCTCGTTCTTCCTCAAGTCGAGTTCTTGTGCTCCTTGCGCTGCGTAATCATACTTGGCGACAACGTAGCAGACGTCGTCTTGGTTTGCCTTGCCGTGTCTCATGTTGGCCATCGAGGCGTGCGGCGCCGGCAGCGGCTTATTTAGCCAAACGGAGTCGGGTGCGCCTCGAAGAGACCGAGTTTCCAACATGACAACTCGGCCCCGAGTGGAAGACGTCCACCTCTGCCTTCCTACTCTTACAGGGCGATACGGTTGATACTATCAACCTACTGGTTCCTTAATTTATTCACTGAGCCATTTTCGTCTTGCCTGAGGAGTTAAAACATAACGCCTATGAAAATTATGCTACCGTAAGAAACACAAAAGCTGCGAAAAACATAAGGACAATCTGCTATCAACAATATGCTGAAGATGTATAAACTTTGTGTGTTTTTGTAATAGAATCACACTTCGTTTGATTAATTTAAGCAAAATATGACTTTATCCGTCTGAAAGAGTTCTGAAACTATATACAACACACACAATAATTAAACGTAAACCGGACTCTATCGGTAAAATGTCAATAATAACGAAGTACAATAAGCAAGCATTTGTGAATCACCTTTAGATATAAATAAATTGCATAAAAAGACACTGTAGGTTTCACAAAAATATCTCCAAATTTATCTTGCAGAGAAATTTTGCTTGCAAAAAGACTAATATCGGTGGGGCTAGGAAATTGTAGATAATGGTAGATGTATAGAGTTGAGCAAAGACAAACGTCATTGTGAATGGCCTTGTCTAAAGTATTGCACAGACTTTCACACGGTCAAAATAATTAAAATAGATATGTGTAATAAAGTTCTTTTTATGATGAAATAAGTCGACCTCGAAACCGTTTTAAATATTATGGAAATATCGACAACTGACCGATTTTGTTTTTAATTTCAAAATGATCATAATAAAAATCCTATTATTTCATATAACAAAATAAATATTTTTAATGTCTTTAAATTAAGTATATGATATTATAGTTAGCTTTTATAGCAAAAACAAAGAAATTATGATAATTCTAATTCTATTTTAATTTTAGTCCCTGTTATTGCCATATAAAAAAAAAAATTTATTTCACGTGAGTGTTTACTTTGACCACGAGGTGGGGTAATTTCTGTTCTTGTTTATTTCCATTCATCACATCTTCGGTAAAATTTCATAGATGGAGGTACTTGTATCGTTTCAAGTTTTAAGAATGAAAATGAAACCTTGGAATTTTTTTTATTGTCTTGCATATTTTAATTCTCACTTCTTTGTAACATCCTTTAGGATTAATAATACTTATCACCCTAAAGATAAATTATATTTCAATTGGATGAAAATATAATATGTCGAATATTTTATATTCTTTTAAGCTAATTATTTCAATACTTAATATATTATTATTATTACCACATTGCGCACACGGAGGAGTGTGAGTTTTGGTGTAGTTAAAGTTTATGTGACCAAGGAGTACAGAAAGCTAAAATTTTTATATAATATGTCCATTATATTAATGTGTGAAGAGAAAACTTTTTACCCCTTTTTAAGTATATTGCGCGCACGGAGGAGAGTGAGATTTGATATAGTTAAAGTTTATATGGAGAAGAAATGCAGGAAGCTAAAATTTATGTATAATATGTGTTACAAATACATTAAGTTATATATTACAAATACATGAAAAGATTTATTGTTTACGTATAGGTATTACAAGGAATTAAGCAAATAACTCTAATGACGTATTTGTATACTGTCTCAGTGATGGAACGAAATTCTAAAAAATTATATGCAATGATTACACAGGTATAATCTTTGACAAAAGAAACTTAATAACGTTTAAACTTAAAAATTTAATGAATTACGGTCTAATTTCGACTAATGGGCGACAACCAGTGTTATATTAAATTGCATTTAGCCAGCAAGGTTTTTCAAATATTTGGTTGGTTTTGATGACGATGATACATTTTTAACAAACTTAATAAGGGTTCAACTAGCAATCAAGCAGTATCGGAACAATACATTTATGGAAGCTGAGACTTCTTTTCATACAACTGGATATTTATACACAGGTTCTTGTATTTTGACGACATTTTCAATAAGTAGCTTTAGATTTAATATTTTTGATCATTAGGTCACAACTATTTTATTAGTAGCTCATCTATTTAAGTTTACCGTACATATTAGGAGGACTATTAATGACGACGTGATGATAATAAGGACAGACTTTAAAACTTGTCGTTTTAATGAATAAAAAGAATGATATATAAGATATGAGATTTTAAATTATTACGGGTTGTATAAAAATAAGGACATGAAAAGATGAAGCGATAGAACATTTTCTAAGTTTTTCTAGATTTGTAAAACTTAGTGCAAAATTCCAAGTTCGTCAAATGGTGAAAGTGTAAAGTTTGAGAACCAAAAATTAAATATACATTTATCTAACGATAAAATTTCAGTCATAGTTAAAAAAGTAGAGTTCCAACTTTTTAGATAAGGACAAAATTCGGCGTTCACAGAATGTGCACGAGCACTTGTATCGTAATTTTCAGTTGTATCATATGACGTTACCATTTCGATTTTGACTTTATTATAAGGTAACATCCATTATAATTTCGTAACGATAAAAGAAAAATAAGTCTTAGTGACATATATTGGATGGTTGTATCATAGATTTTGATCATATCATATTTAAGTTCTAATTTCAAATGAAGTTATAAATAGAAATTTGACATAGACTAAGAGCGTGAACATAATTATAGTATGTATGTATAGGTAAGTATGTAAATATCTAATATATCTAGGCATTTAGCCATTTCCAACCTAGTATTTTTAAAAGAAAATTATTTTTAAATTAACGGGTCTTGCAACTTCGTCCGAATGAAATTCCGAGGTGCAGATGTTTAATGCTGTCATTTATATTCTTACGTATGAATATATTTACTGCTCAGATTTGCTAAACTTGCCTTTGCCTGTTGTCTGTAAGGGGAGGGGGGGGGGACTTTTTAAAATTTTCTCTGCATCTTCTAGAGACATCCAGGCGAAACAGAGTGCAAATTAACCCCGTTGCTTCTTCTGTATAGATATATAAGACACTTTGACACACAGTTATCTTTTGTTAGACAGACATTCTATAAGAAGTTCTTTATGTATCCTGTAAGGAATCCCCAACTGTAAGAGCAGACAGGTTTTAAAATTTTTCTTTAAATCTATATTTAGCCATGGTTTTGAAACTAGTATCAAAATATAGCATTTAAAAATGAGACAAATAGAGCGTGAAGACATCATATATTTTAACTTCAAGAACTTGTACGTCCGGTTATGGGACCAGGTATTAATTATATGGTCTAGAAACATCATTTTTTTTTAATTCTATTTTATTTCTTAACTTATTTATTGTTAAGTAATTCATTATACGTTTCGTTCATAATTGACTTCAACCATATCAACCACACGTGCAGACTTAAAATTAAATAATGGTTTCAATTATCCAAAACTGTTCTCCGTACGCGCACTCGCTATTTTTAAGTTTTTCTTCTCAGTTCTTTGCACGAGCTGTCTTTTTTGCGGTGTTGGTAGCGTTCGGACTTGGTGGGAAATAAATTCCGAATGGTCGGACTCGAGGTGCTTCGCAGCACCTGCAGCCGCTCGTTTAAAGCGAACGGCTTAATGTTTCATCACATCCGCATTATATATGTACACTGCACCGGTTACTTTAAACCGCTGACATATTTATAGCACTACCATTATTAAAATATTTTAAAATGTAAAGTCAATTTAAGAAAACTTGCATAAATGCCGGTAAAGTGGATATTAATTCACAAATTTGTTTTTGCATAACAATACGGTTGGATAATTTGCGTTCAACACCGTAACAGTATCGTGTCTATGGTACAATTTTGTTTTTAGTTCGATATATGTATAAACAAAACATTTAATTTTGGAACTGTCGTTAAATACACAACAGCTCTGTTTCACGAATTGAATTGTATAAACCCGTCGATGTACATCGATGTATATACCATTATCAGTACGTCTTTTTTTTTCTTTCATGTAGTCTTTCTTGAACTAACATTGTTAAGCGAAACGATGATTACATTAGTATTTGTGCACTTTATGACATTCGGTACACGATTTTTTGCTCCTGTGGATATTTTAAAATTATATAAATTGTCCACAAAACTATTCTCATTCTTAAATTATTTGCTTTCTTGTATTATTTTACCCATCTAATTTCCTCTTTACGTTTGTTGGATGTTTTTTGGAAGACTTTCGATGTATGTAGATTTAGTGTTTTATGTTATCCTGTAATTAGGGTCTGTCTCTGTTCCAAAGTATCCAGTCGCAAATTATAATTTTTCTTGCCTAAACACTCTAGTTGCTGACATGATATCATTTTGCGGATACTGTTTTCCATTGTGGGGATACCGTTTACCCATTTTCACTTCAGGATGTATACTTCCATTGTGTTAGCGGTGAAAACTTGGAGTGATTTGTTTCCTTTTTGTTTACTGGCGCACTTGCAGTTTTAGAATTTTCTGGGCGAGGACAATTTTTTTTGTTATATGGTTGCAAACTTTGCTTTCCGGTCATAAATATAGTTTGTATTAAAAAATTTCTCAACTTTGAGTGCACGCGTCAACAGTTCAAACAAAATATACAACATTGTAAAAAATATATATTATAGAAAAGAAACAAAATTAGGTTTGCCAGTGACATAATTTCGTTTAAGAATGAAATAGAAAGTAATAGTTTATTTTGATATTTTTAGGGTTCTCAGAAGAAAAAAAAACAGAACTCTTTATAAGATCGGTCACGTGTCAGTCGGTATGTCTGATATATTCGTTTTTCTTAAAAACCGTGTAGTAGACATTTCAAATTTTGTACATTTATAAAGTATATTAACTCGTATGTACTCCAATAATTAGTACTATTTAAGTATATGAATATTATAAAATTAGGCAGGGCATATTAATACCAGTTTTTTTATTAATCTATTTGATGTATCACGCCTTAGTATCACATGGTCTTTTTTAATTTAATTCATATATCAGTGTCAACTATCGGGTATCCGTTGAAAAAGCGATTTGTATTACAAAACTATTTATTGTAGAATTTTAGGTAAGATATTAACAGTGATATATGGAAAATTACCACAAATATTTTCCCAAAAATAATTTGACGCAGAAACTTTTTTTTCCCTATATTCAAAATTGCTAAAGTCAAATTATGAAAAGATAATGTTAATAAAACGTTATCGGAAGAATATAGCGATTATTGTAAATTTACAAAAATCGCTGTAATTAAAAAAATAAAAGGTTATATATTTCATTATTTTAAAGGTTATATATTTATTTATTTTTATTAGGTTATATATTTTCACGGTGAAGAATAATATTAATACTTGCAAAAATATGTAATAATACTACATATCCTTAAAAGTTCATAATATATGACTAAGTGTATATGGAACCCTCGTAGTGCGAGTTCCATTCGTATCTAACAGGTTTTTTATTGCCAATCGATCGTCTCGTACTACTACAACGTGATAACTGAATAGTTATAAGGTTTTGATTGTAATTAATTTGCATTATGTTATGATGTGCATTACAAGTTGTTATTTTGAAATAAATATACATTTTGCAAGTGACTAATAATACATTAAATGTGAAAAATATGAAAATAAAATACTCGGCGAATATGGTAAAAGCAACAATATTCGGAAAGGGAAATAAGGGTGGGTTCGATGTGAGGGACATGTCGCAGAGTGAGACATACATTTTAATGAAAATTACTTCATGACATATATGGCAACGAAGAACTGTATTAGATTAAAAACAAAACTTGTTAAGTAACTTAAGCACGTATAAAGATCTAAAGGTACAAAGTATTTCTATGAAGTTATTTACAAACATAACATTATTTACTTATTAAGAGCGTAAAAATATCGTAACTTTCTCAAAAATCATGTGATTTAGAATCGCGTTAGTTATTCTTTAAACTTCAAGTAACGTTGTTTTTTTATAATTCTTATTGTAACAATTTCGAATTTTGGAGAATGGGGACATAATCTACCTATATATAATTTATAAAATATATCCAAAAAGTATACTATTACTTCATTTGCCACCTCTGATATTGGAAAATATTTAAGTTAATATATTGTATAACAATGCCATTTTTAAGTTTCAGTGTCAAACTATTTTTATAACAAAATGCTAAATTTAATTAAAAATAATCACAGTACGGTTAATCATTATATTTGAATCATTTATTCAAGGTCAAGTTAAAGCGATTTTAAACATGAAATTTTAAATATGAAATACTTGTGTATGTAACAAAGTTTTCCACGAGATTATTTTTTAAATAAATTATTAATATTTAAAAAAAATATTTCGTGTGCTGGAAACGGTAAGTTTGAAGTTAAAACATCTTTGTACTTTTGAGATTATATTTTGTTTGTTTGTTTACTTTTTGTCTTAAAAAACCGGTCAAGAGGGTGTAAGACACGCTCATGATAGGGCGCCGTTATCTGAGATTTATAGGTATTAGATCTTATAAAGAAAAGTAGTTTTGAAATTGTGTACATATCAGATTATGATAAATCTTCACATTGACGTAATTTTGTCCTAGAGCAAAATGGGTTTTTAAAAAACAATCGGGAATGTAAATGTTACGGCGTTAGTCATAATTTTCATTAAAAATTATTAGTAATAGCTAGATTTCCGTATTTATTGAGATTTTTGAAATTAGAAGGTGGTGTTGGTGCCGTTTAAGGTTTTTTAGGGACTTTGAAAAGAAATAGCACACTTGATGGGGTTGGAAAATATATTTTAACTTTCATACATTCCATTGCATGGAAATACTTTTTGAATCTTACTTCATAATTGATTTGCATTATTAACTTAAATTTGCACACCAAATTTTATCTCAATAGGTGGCGAAATGAGAGATTAATCGGTCGATGATATACACACGGACGTATATGATGAAAATGGCCTAGCTGAGGTTACCAAACCTTTAAAATTAATGAACTAATTTTAAACGAATAGTAGTCAACTTTCGTTTAAAATAGTAATTTTAAACGAAAGTCTGTATAGACGTAATGTAATTCAGATACAAAATAAATATTAATGACGGTTAGCATATACGTCAATATCAAACTACATAGATAGTAAAAAAGACGTTAAACGAATCTCTATAATAGATGTGTAATTCATGAGTGAAAGATTTAAAAGATATTGCTCACATGTTACGATCATATCTATCACTCGCTCACTTGAAACCAAAATGTATCAGTATATAACTAGCTCAGGAGTTATCGGCGTCTTTTTCGTTTCACCAAATCAATAATTTCACTCAATTGTCGCATCGTGAAGTTAGATATAAAAGTATATGTTTTGACGTTACATGAAAGAGAAAGAAAATGATCGAACTGCTTAGTCAAATGTGCAACTGGATCTATGTACACGAACGTAGCTACTCGTGATCCAATGTGAATGCTGTGATAAAGTTCGCTCAAAATGTTTGCGTAAACAAACACTTTTTTGTTTCATTTCAAAATTATAATTTATAATTGTATAAATACGCCAATCTATTCCAATTTATTTTATTATCATTAAAGTTATTTTATGTATAATTTGAATCTAGGTTAACAGTCCTAAATCCTAAGCCTGCAAAGTATTAAGCAAAGTGAATATTCGTGCAGAATTTATTTTTATTTTCAAACAATAGTGCGAAATATTCAGTCATTACTATTTATCACCTTATTGTATGACCACTGTTCAACGTATGCGTAATCAATAATTTCGTTAATAGCTCGGAGTACTGAGCTACTGAGCTACTGAGCTAGAGATATAAATGAGTGGCATATATCTTTCCAATCAAATGATTTATATCACTCTTTTCTTTTCACTGATACATTTTGCGCACCTCTACTCTAAAAAGATAGAGACTTAGGTACTTGAATAATATGCTTTCAGCGAAAACGTATATCACATAACAAAATAGGCTTTGGTTATAGCTACATAACATGGAAGTTTTGTTATAGGTACATAACATGGAAGTCTGAACCACGAAAAATATTAAAACATAAACAGCTATAAGTATAATATAAACTAAAGGTCAACAAAGACGTTTCAATTTCCTGTATTCACTCGATGCAAGGAAAAACCGAAATCAAAACGCGATTCACTACCGAGAGCATCCTCCCATAATATGACAAAATATTTGTGCTTCTGCTTTTTTCTTTGATGTGCTGTAGGTAATACAGTGACATTCATTTTATATCTTCAGGGAGAAGTTCGAATGAAACTTATTAAATATTTAAGCAAGAAAAGTGAAAGGTTCTTTGTGCGTCACATTTACATTTTCATAAAAAAAAGAAAAACCTGCTTTTCGCCGTATATTTCGGGGGTAATAATACGAAACCATTACGGATATTTTTTCGTATGGCAATCCTATTTCATGATGTGTACCATTTACACTTTTCGCTACTTTGGAAGATTAAATAAATAAATTTATTTCATTGAAAATTTTGATTAACAAAAGCGGAAAAGTTTACTTAAAGGTAATGCAATTATATTATTATTAAGATGTAGATATTGGGAAATAATTTTTTATTCTATATATACATATAAGGATTGCACTATATATATATATATATATATATATATATATATATATATATATATATATATATATATATATACATATATATATATATATATATATATATATATATATATATATAAATATACACATTGTATGTAAAATAAATAACATTATTCAAAATTAAGTGTAATACTCTTATTTCCAAGAATAGAGCTGATGCTGATACAGATACAGGTTGGAATATAGTCCATCAATCAAGTTATTCTTTGTTATATAGTAGCCTTGGATACTTTCAGAATACTAAGAATCCATTTATAAAGATATCGTTAAGTTTTTTCAGAGGTCAGAATATTTTTTAGGTTCAATATAATATGTATGAATGTATATGTATATACATATATATATATATATATATATATATATATAATTAATCTCTCTTTGATTAATTAGGTACTAACTGTAACTGCATCAAATAAAGTGCGTGTAGGTGATGCAATATGGCTTTGAGCAAATAACAATCTCTACCTAAAATTTATATATACAGGCAGTATGTGAGTTTTGATTGATTCCTAGTTCCGATTAGATTCCGTAGTTTTGATTCCTCAAGTGGTCTATTTTTAAGGCTCCGCGTTCGTAAATTTTAGATTCGAAGTTGAAATTCGTATTTAAAAGTAGGTATATACAATTTTATTTAAAGGTGACGCGTACACAGCTTTAGTGAAACATTTTTATTTTCTACCTAGACGTGTAAGTTATTATTGAAAAGAACTCTTTGAGAAGAGTATAGAAGCATTTTTACTTTCATCAAAATGATTGAAGTATTACGTTAGCATCCAGGAGGAGGTCAATGAAAGTAAGGAAAAAAGAGTGCTCTCAAAGGAAATTTTTGTGGAGAAGCATGAATCACATCGAAGTCTATGTATATGTACGTATGTAGGTACGTTCGTACTTATATGTGTGTGGGTACGTACGTATATACGTATATACATATTCTAGCTTTAGGTTTATGAAAGCCTTTGTTAAAGCCCTTTCGTGCTTAGCAGTTTTTGCTGAATTACTGTTTTTTTAAAACAATTATGAGGAATTTAAACCTCCTCTTTAAAAGAAAAAAAGTCTGCTTAATTATTTTTGACTGCAGCGTATTAACTTTGAATTTAGATTTAATATATTTCTAAATGCCATTTTTCGATCTTAGGTATATTCTGATAATTGGGCACTTGAAATTTCAAAACTGCAAATATTCTGTATATAAACAACAAACAGACAGCCAGAGGTTAATTCTAAAAAGATGCGTATGAGTTCAGAGAAACTTCAATAAAACATTTCACTATTTTTTTCATAAAATATCTTTAATGTACAGGTACACCTCTATTAGTTGAATAGCGGTATAAGAAATATTGTTTATGACTATTATGTAAATACGCTTCTATTAGTTTTATAGCGGTATAGAAGATGGCTTCTGACAACTATGTACAGACACCTCTGTTAGTTTTATAGCGGTATAGAAAATATTGTTTATGACAACTCTGCAGATACAGCTCTATTAGTTTTATAGCGGTATAGAAAATATTGTTTGTGATAACTCCGTAGATACACCTCCATTAGTATTATAGCGGTATCAGTAGAAAATTGAATTAAAATAATATATTTACGGAAATCCTGGTTTGGTACAGAACAATCAACATTGTAACATTAAATGAGTGTCAATTCAAACTAATGAAGTTATTACTTTCTCGATAAACGTTTCAGAAAGCCAGAATACAAAGAAAAAATTTAAGGACGGTTATACGTAAGTTTTCAAAAAAACTTTGTTTTTCGTTTTGAATCCAATGTTATTTGTACAATTGAAATGGGTCATTTTCATTCATTACAGCAATATTTTCATGAACAATCGATCTAATCGTTTGAATTGCAAAAGTACCGACAAACGTATTTAAATGCATGCATACAATGACGTTATATTAAATAGATACGTAGCGCTCAAAAGAGTTTCACAAAAGACAAGTAATTGTCTAGTCTTTACTTAGTTGGCTATATAAAATGTTTTAAATACATTGCTGTTATCACTAAAAGTCTAGGAATTACATTCCATTTAATTTTATTTCGTTTACGATTAATTTCAAATTGTAGGTCCACAAAACAATAGTCACATAATAAACAAGATATGCAGTATGATAAGACCATATTGAACCTTCGGCGATGCTATCCCATTCGCACCTACAACATACTGGCTCATCCTAATTTGAATGGCTCAACTTTGATAACTACAACTATATCTTATAATTTGTTCATATATACGTGCGAGCAAGTCATTTTTCAGTCCTTTTATAAGACTATAGGGCGTCTATTTAATATAATGTCATTGGATATATATGTACACAATAAAAGTGTATTGTACTATTATCAAATAGAATCATACCTAATAAGGCCTTACATTTTCGTCACGGGTTTTAATATCACTGATTTATTTCTATATATCTATATTTTATATAATACAAAATAATATATATCTTATATTTCATATAATACATCTAAATTTCAAATTTCCGTGTATCGTGTAGGTACTAAATATAGATATATTTGAACGAGTTTACGAAGTTCACATCTCGACCACAGGTGAGCGCTGCGCTTTGCCGATCGAGTTTGCCGCGCTAACAAACGAGTACCATTGTGCCGCCATATTTATAGCGACCCCCGCCGCGCCATCTCCTGAAGATTCATTCCGAGCGGGTTGAAATCAGCGCACATTCAAGGATTTAACTTGTTCCTTTACTGAGCTATGGTTTGGCAAGTTTCCGTCCGATGTGACGAATGCGTCTATTGACGTAAATATTGGAATTTATTTGCGCTTGAATGATTCGGAAATATTTGAAAAAGGGTCGTTGGTTTATGATGATTATAATTATAGACGTTTTTCTATATTTGATATTGGAGGCGTTGACCCATTTCAAGTTGTTTTTTTATTCGATTCGCGACTTTAGAATTAAAACGATGAAGTATTTAGATAGTTCATGGTCGCCTTATTTTTGTAATCGTATGTAATTTGTTTGTATTTATTTTGTTTTCATCATAGTTTCTGTGTGTTTGCTTTATCTGTACCTATACCTCAACTCTGTAGTAAAGTTATGCGAGTTTTTGGATATAAGACACATCTTTACGTATTATCTACGCTATATAACGCGAAAGTCTAATATTAGCTTTTATCAATGACAGTTATTATAACTCTTAAAATCTGCACTGTTCAGTAAGTGTAAGCACTTTTTAGTTTTAAAATATTCTAAATTTTTTTTGTTATTCTTATTAGATTGAGTTCCTGAAATTGAATATACTTGTACATTTTTGCTTTATAATCATCAGTCTTGAACAATGTTAGAGAGTGTGTTAAATATACTCAATGCAGTTGCAGTCATATTCATCTATGAAAATTCAAAATATATAAAAATTTTGGTTCAAATTTTATGTGAACCCGACAAAGTGTGGACATGCGAATTTAATAATTTGTTCTTTTTTAACTAAAAGCAAGAAAAAACTAAAAAAAATATTAAGATATTTTCGATTAATTAGAGACAGCATTGTTGCTAATATCTCAAATCCCGATTCTTCTAATAAAAATCAACGAACAAATGAAATTAACGAGTTGAAATAATTTTAATTTTTCAAACATAATTACAGGGTCAATTATTCTTTTTTTTTCTTACTATTTTTATTATTTCACTCTTTTTCCTACATTGGGAAATATGTAAAACTTCCAATTACAGGAAGTGACGCTAAAATACCAGCCGCGGAAAGCGTTTACTAAAGTCATTATCAGACTCAGCTAGCGTTCCGACCGACTATCATTATGCCTTGCGATTTTTATCCATAGACATAGTTTATTGTAGAGCAAAGTGGTGTAGATTAGGTTCGCGATAGGATTGTGTGTGCCCGATTTACATTTGCATATCTTAATGTGACGCTCAGCGCTCAGAGGCGCACCCTGGCTCGAAACAAAACATCATCAATTCACTTCCCGATAAAGCATATGTGTCAACATTATTTTTGCAGGTTAGCTGTAAGGGCGTATAGGGTCGCGTTCTATCTGCGTAAAGTTACTCGCGTGTTTTCTTTACACTTCATTTTGATATGTTATCGTTTGCTCCGGCAAGGCGTCGTTTGACTTATTGTCGATTGGTTTTCTAAGCGGATGAATATGGCTGATAAATTCATGTCTTTAGGCTTGGAGCGATACATTTTTTTCACTTGTTAAATATAACAAGTTATGTATTTTTTTTTATCTCGTGCGTAGTAAATACTTCAATTAAATTTGGATAAGGGGTGAATTTAATATTAATGTCAACATGGAAGGTTTATGAATTACCATGCATTTATATTATTTTATTGTTTCAGTTAAATTTTTATGGCTATAAACAAGTAATCGGAATCGAAACTTTTTTTTATACTTTATCAAACTTTTTGCTCGTGTATTACCGAGTAGTGTTCTTTTTTATTGCCGTTTTCCTAGCACACTCAATGACATTGTGGAAAAACAATTCATTTTAAATTATCGACTATTTGCTGATAATTACTAAATTTAATCACATTGCCAATTGAGTTCACATCTGACTAGTCATTGGATAAATCAATATAATCTTTTAGTTATTTAAATTACAATTCATATTGTAACTTAAGGTATTGTTGAATAAGTCATTTCATTCAATTTATTTTTTGTCTTCAGTACCAAAAGTGTACCTACTAATTCAAACGTCTGATTCTACAATCCGATTCTTATTGCTTCGTTCCATTTAATTACTTTTAAATAATGATTTCCTGTTGATAATGACGTTATAGAAACGCCGAGTACGTTGAAGGGTCTGTACTCATAGACTACAGAACTATATTTCATGGATTGGTAATAAAATTTATTTAAATGTAGGAAATTCCTCTAAGAGTTACTTCCTTTTCTCGCTTTTTTTGCCTTCGCTTTTATTTCTCTTTCTGATATGTCGCTTCTTTTATTAGAATATTATAATTTTGTTTTATTGTTCACTTATGTTAATTTTTTTGTTCGCATGTGTGAACTTATTGTTTTAACATTGTGTTATTTTTGTGTGACTAGTTTCATATACATGGCCAGCGATATTTTATAGTATTTTACGTA
This sequence comes from Druceiella hillmani, assembly GCA_039881145.1. Taxonomy (NCBI): domain Eukaryota; kingdom Metazoa; phylum Arthropoda; class Insecta; order Lepidoptera; family Hepialidae; genus Druceiella; species Druceiella hillmani. Next base: position 32,643,337 of record JAYKKI010000008.1, read on the forward strand.
AAATAGATTTAATAGATATATTTTTTAAATAAAGTATACTTAATTATGATGAAAAACGTTTGGGAAAAATCTGCTCAACGTACCAGGCCGAGTATAGATTTTTCTCCTTGCAGAAAAAATTACATATCATGAGTGAGGGTAGCAGAGACGGCTCATTTAATAATGTGTTTATTTATCATTTGAATTGTTTAGGTTAGTAGTGCAGTACATAAAACGTAAATAAACGTTGTAATAATAACAACAACATTTCGTAATGTCAAATGGTGTGTTGAGTTGATCAAAAGGCTACTGCTTTTGAGGTTGTGGTGAACTGCGGGAACCCGAGTTCGGCTTCTGGTTTCTGTCGCCGAGCAAGGCTGGAGTGATATTTTAAATGGCGTAGCTAAAATTCCGTAGACCAATGGTCAATGGACAGCAGCGTCACTAGTGAGAGAACATATTCACTGCGATCGCCAACCCGCATGCCCAGCTTGGTGACAACAAGCATTGGTGAAGCCTATATCAAAAGTGGATGGAGACATGCTGTTGATGATGATGAAAAATAATGAAATCTGGTACATATCTTGTACATATATATATATATATATATATATATATATATATATATAAATATATATATATATTTACATGTTAATTTAGTCTTAACAGCATTGTTACAGCTCATATGCCGACAAAGGGAAGATCCCTTTGTCATGAATACTAAAATTAACATTAAAAGTGACGAGAAATAAGGAAAATGGAAATCTGAATTGGTATTAAACGGTGTATTTTTCTCAATTTCTGTGAAAAATGAAAAAATATTGTATACTATGTCGTCAATAATGGGTCAAATGAAGCAGGATTATAGAAAAGCTTGTGGGCTAACGAAATTATTCCCATGTATTTTGTAGGATATCAAAGTTAGATTTTTTCAATTTTTTTTTGCGTAACTATTGATTAGCTGAGTTTTTTTTAAGTCCCATATTATTTTATTTAATGAAGAGCCGTTGTATTTCACCCACATGATGAAAAATTGCACCTTTATTTATTTGTCATAATTGTATGAGATTTTTTTACGTTATTCAGCATGTCAGTCAGAAACGAGTAAAAATTCGATCAATTAAAATTTGTGGCTTTCATACATGCACTCAAATTTTAAGGCTTTGAAAATATTATAACAACCTTTCTAGTTTATTTTTTTTTATTTAGTGTTTAATGAAGTAGAAGACCGAGATGAGAACATAAATAACAATTCTGAATTACTTGGCGCATCTATAACGTCATTATCGATTAAATGAATAAATAAATTACTACAATTTATATTATTTCATTCATAGAAATGTTTACGGTCATGCTTCATTTTTACGGGGATGCCCTTCTAGAAATTATTTTTTCTCTCTAATATTGAATCTATTGTTTAAAAATTTGAATTTATGTTAAAAGTTTTAACTTCATTGGTATGGTTTTAATTTCGTAGTGTTATAGTTTTTGAAATTACTTATTATAATGTGAAAGTGAGGACAAATGGATTCTCTGGGACCTAGATCTCCCGTTTGTCGTCTTCATTTAAACTCTACATGATGTATGTAGCACGGTGTTTAAAATATAAATGTAGAATATATATAAATAATTAGTTTTATATAGAATTATCGATATTTAAATATAATTAGGCAAAAATTAAAAAAAAATATGTTAAAAATGTGACCCAGATTTCTTGAACAGGAGAGACTCGAGTTATAGATTTCGAATCAACTTATTAATAAATATTTAACTTTAGCTACGAGGTTTAAATAAGATATAATAAACTACAAAAATAATTACAATAATTACGATAAAAGCATAATCATATATATAGTAATAAAAATATCAGTAATTTTCTTAAATTTTCGAAAAATAAGAAGTTAAAGTAGTTCTATACATATAATAAAATTGTAACAGAGTAAATTCTGCATATGGAAAATATTTAAAAAAGTTTGATTGATTAGCATAAAGAATGATAATAGAAACGAGAAAACCTATTTTTTAGGAATTTTTGTCTGTCTGTCTCTATGTTAATTTGTTCGTCAATCACGCCAAATCTACTGTACGAACATTGATGAAATTTAGTATGATAATAGTTTATATCCAAGAGTAACATAGGGAAAAAAATTTTAATAACTTTTGTTATTCCGAATTTTACTTAAAAGAAGTCGCATGCACAACTAGTAATAAATAACGTTAAATCAGCGAAATTTCGAATGTTAATAATTAAGTAGTTTCTCTATAATCCATTGTTTTGTGAACAAATTTATATTGGTCAATTGTTTATCAAGTGTCTCGTGAACAAATATAGGTATGAGCACGTTTTACATACGAATAAGATAGTTTGATTCTGGGACTTCTGACCCATTAGTATGATAAGTATCTCATTATTACGCATGTGTTGCGGCTGAGAGCCAAAGTTTAATATTATAATTTGTAGGTAAAAAATGTAAGTGATTAATTTTATATAATTTTGGATTAGTATTTAACTGAAAACAAGAGCTAAAAGATTATCATTTGTCAATTTTTTTCATAAAATTTACTCATATAGGCTCATAGACAGTTCTTAGTACTATTCCAATGGAAAAATACAGATGAGAAAATTTTTCGTTAGTGAAGTTTCAGAATATTTGGTAATAGGAGATATTATTTTACACCCGACGATAAAGGTGTTTCTTAATATTTTTCGGTAGTTGCCCGACTAAAATCTAGCTTAACGCTTGCTTGCTCAAATAAATTAATTGCTAAAAATAATAAATAGTTTTGTGGAGAAAACATAGTAGATATAAAGTATATCAATACAGTTAAATAAAATTGAAGTGTCTTTCTGTAATTTTCGAATTTTTAGGTTTGAATGTTTTTTCCGTTTGTTTGATTACTGAAACGAATACTGTCGATACGAAATAATTTAACTCGAAACTGGTGAACCTATCGATATGGTACAGGTGGGCAGTAATCGTAGGACCTATCTAGTTTTTGTTTCATTGTGATATATGAATTAGTCCAAAATTACGACGATGAAAAGGTTTTGTAGAAAATTAAACAGAAACTTTGTCATAGGAATAGTGGACAATGGGCAATGGAATATTCCATTTTACGACTTAAACCTCATTTCAGTACTGCTGAAGAAAAACTCTTAAAATATCTGCAATATTTTGCCAAAGTTTTACTTCAGCAGTATTTAATTTGTTCTAATGCTTCTTTTGAATTATCCAAAATCTAGCTCCATATCTATATGTTGGTACTAGTACATCATTAGATATAGCTACTCTTCTTTTCTTTGCTAGACTTCTATTCTTTAGTACTTTTATCCTTTAGTTTTTCGACATTACTTTCTCTCTACCTAGATCTATTTTAATATTTAATTTGTTTAAGTTGATAGCCTTTAATAACAATTTTTGAAAGACACTCTGAAAAAATATTGCTTTGATTCTTCTGTATACTGATTGCACACCAATTTTGTATGCAAATCAATGTCGTATCGTTCCATTTAATTTTAAAAATATTCTCTAGATATTGATAATAGCAAAATATGCGCTAACACACCAACGACCGTACCGTCTGCGACCTCTCCTCTTGCACGCCCGCGTTAGACGATAAGATTCAAAATGAAGTCACAAAACAAATTTATCCGTGCAGGAGCCCGTCGTTGACCTGCGGCCCGGCCGCCTCAAGACGCCGCCCCGGAAGCGGTGCTTCCGCACATCTGCCGCCGGAATCAAACGCGGCCGACCCCGGAGATAATCGGTCCGCGTCCTACCCTTATGTGCCACTTAAAATGTCATCTTTATTAAAATTAATAACGTCAGGTGTCGTTCGTAAGTTTGGATATGCTATTCGGAATGCAATGGTCTGTGTGGGTGGGGAATAATGAAAGGTGCGCGCCTGTAGAATTTGCGATTTTAGTTTTAGTTTCATACTTAGAGAAACCCGTCATATATTACGATTTTGTCTTTTGTCTCGGAGCCAAATTTGTTAAAGGTAGCTTTGAATATAACATCGATATGCTTTAAAGCAGATGATCGTATGTATAGGGTATCCGATTACTGATCAATGAACTAGATGAGTTTGTTTATAAGAAGTTAAGGGCACAGAATTAACTCATTTGTAGCAGTGTGATATTTCGATGTGCCATTAAAAAATGGAATACGGATGGTTTTAATATTACCAGATTTTGTTGCTTTATAAATCTTTACAAAGGTATATAAGTGTATGTTTTAAAATATAATAGAAAAGACCACGATTCTTTAAAAGACTTTTAAATCACATGCGATTTCGGTTATTATATCTCTTTTTGGATTCCCTGCTAGAACGGTCTAAATGGAAGACTATTGTTGTGACAATGTCGCCTGCACATACGTCCTTCAGTCCCTTTGCCGGAGGCTCCTAACATCTAAACCATATAACGTAACCTGAAATACGCATTTAACTATTGAAATTATATGGCGTAAAAACTCGGCTGAAATATTTGTAAGCTCACGTGTAAACTTGTTTTGAAAAGAAAATTAATTGTTTAATAAAACATTTATTCGTGATAAAAAAAATAACAATAAATTCAATTAGTTACATAATCGATTAAAGCTTATGAGTAAAATTACCGATACGCAATCATAGATTTCAAAACACGTTTACTAAAAACAAATATCACTTTCTTAACTTTTATTTGATTCAATATTAAAATAATGAATCTATCGAAATTCAAGAAATTTCATTGTAAATTATATTTGAATCTTTAGGAGCTTTCCAGGATTTTTTGATCGTCAGAAGATCGGACGCTACTCAGATCGACATAGAGTTTTCCATGAGAAAAAAACTGGCTTTGGAAGACGTATAGAAATTGTTTTCCTTGGCGCTTGTTTATTATAATTGTAAATATAAGAGTAACTGGAAATTAATTTCTTTTTATTTTTAATGGAAGAACGGAACAAGTTTTAGTTATATTTTCGGGATAAGAAATAACTTGCCTACGCTTGTATCAGTTAAAACCTTGCAGTCTAATGAATTGATATATAGGTTTATTATCTAAAGTCGAGTTTTAGCATAATTTACTCCAAAATTCACATTTTGGAAGTTCACTTTTCTAAATAATTTTGAGGACTTTCAGTACTATTGGTAAATTTATGTTCGAAATAACATCATCTGGTAAAATTGTATTTACGCTTCTCTACATAATTTTGATGTTAGGGATTTGTACAAGTACAGCAAAATTAATTTTTAAGTAATTTCGTTTTTTTCGGAACGGAATAGCTTTTTTTTTGTATAGAGCCTGAAGATATATTCAAGATATCCCATTCGAAATAGCCACGATATTGATTGTCCATTTTAATCCTCGGAGAGTTTGTCTCTTCCAAATTGAAGAAAGTAATTAGCGAATACTTCTTTCATCAACTAGTTCTTGTTGTCGCACTCAGAGCACACTAAATAGATGGTATTAAGTGCTAATAAAACGTATACTAAAGTCTAGGGTCTCATAATCCTGTAATCCTCTTAGTATAAAATGCTTAAAATCAAGTGGTTTTAAGTGCTAATAAAACTTATACTAAAGCCTAGGGTTTCATAATCCTGTAATCCTCTTAGTATAAAATGCTTAAAATCAAGTGGTATTAAGTCCCAATAAAAAGTATATTTAAGTCTAGGGTCTCATAATTCTGTAATTCTGTTAGTATAAAATGCTTAAAATCAAGTGGTATTAAGTGCTAATAAAATGTATACTAAAGTCTAGGGTCTCATAATCCTGTAATTCTGTTAGTATAAAATGCTTAAAATCAAGTGGTATTAAGTGCAAATAAAACTTATACTAAAGTCTAGGGTCTCATAATCCTGTAATCCTCTTAGTATAAAATACTTAAAATCAAGTGGTATTAAGTGCTAATAAAACGTATACTAAAGTCTAGGGTCTCATAATCCTGTAATCCTCTTAGTATAAAATGCTTAAAATCAAGTGGTATTAAGTGCTAATAAAACTTATACTAAAGCCTAGGGTTTCATAATCTTGTAATCCTCTTAGTATAAAATGCTTAAAATCAAGTCGTATTAGTGGTAATAAAACTTATACTAAAGTCTAGGGTCTCATAATCCTGTAATACTCTTAGTATAAAATTCTTAAAATCAAGTGGTATTAACTGCTAATAAAACGTATACAAAAGTCTATGGTCTCATAATCCTGTAATACTCTTAGTATAAAATGCTTGAAGTCAAGCTTAATGCAATAAAGAGATACTGCACTTCAAATATCACATATTCTGATAGTAAAACCCGACTCACCGATACTTGTTTCGTTAATGGATTGCTTGTGGGGTGATAGCAACCGTGCTTGGTTATTATAATAGAAATAATGTCACAACAAGCTCCGTTACGAGAACGCATACTGGAATCCGCCCCTCTTTTAGTGGTCGGTTCTCTATTAAATATAAATGTTAACTAATCAGAAAATGATATTTTGTTATATGGGTATCTGTTTACTACAACTGCCGGCAGTCAACCGACTTAATTATAGAAAGCAGTTATAAGTTAATAAAAAGAAGAGTTATATGTAATTTCGTTGATTTTTATGACTCGAATATGTTATTAAAAACGTGTTAAATTTATGGTGAATTTTGGTATATAAGATATTTTAAAAATTTAATCAACAATTGATATTGAATTTCCCACAAAAGAGATATGTAAATGACTTTGAACGAAATTACTTTATTAGCATATATAATATAATTAAATTAATAAATTATAATTTATATTTTACACGTGACTTTAATAACCAGTACTAATAGAATTATATAATTTAGACATTCAGGGTCATTTATTCACCCAGCTCAGCTGCGTACATCGTATGTAGCCTATATCATAATGCAACCATTGCCACAGCTCGCCTAGAACGCAGCAGCGACATCGAGTAAGCAATCCAGTAGCTAAACAAGTGTCGCGTGAGTGGGGTTTAACTCGCACGTCAAAATAACTAAGCTTATTTCTCGTCGACTTAAACTCTCATAGTGTAAGTAAAAAAAAAATATTAATTTATAAAACAATTTTTTTTTATTTTTCGATTTTTGTTTTTTTAACAAATATACAAAAAAGGAAATCAAAAATATAATATTAATTATGTGTAGCGATACGATATGATATAATGGTACGGAACCTTTAGGGCGCGAGTTCTACTCACACTTGACCGCCTTTATTTTTAGAATGGGTGGGTATATTTCCTTGCTCATTTATTGAATTTACTCAAAATAACGTAGAGACAAGAATTACAGGAGAAGTACTGTCAAAATATATTGCTTTAGAAATCATGAACAATAAAATGCAACCAAAACGGCCACTAGCGTTTACCTCGTACACGGCTTTGAAGGCGCAATCGCCGAGTCTTTATTTGCATCACAATTGACGTCTCGGTCGAGTTGGGAATTACTTGCGTTCAGTGTTCGTAATTAGCGAGCGCGGGTACGCGTCTCGCGCCCCCTTAACTAGACGGATATAGAGAGCGCTCTGAGTGATACGTCGCGAAGATAACTTTGTTTCTTAACAACGTGTATGCGCCACACATGATTTGAATATTATACTGACGGAAGCTATTCTGAGAGGCGTAACAGAAATGAGATATTTAATGTGTGTACATTTTATGTGGGAGAGGAAATATTTAACTCTCGTATAATTTGTAACACTCCCCTTGAAGTATTTCGATGTGCTCGTACGTAGAGGTATAATGAGAATAGGCAGCGGTGTTTCCGACAAACAAGTTTAAGCGTAATGGATGCGAATAAAGGAATTGTAGGTCTTTTCGTCGCCTTTATATTTATATTCGTATGTGGCCGTGAAGTGCGAAGGCCTATCACGGAAAAATCCATTTATGTGCTTGATGAGGCAAGTCTGGTAATGGACTTTGCAAATTGTATTTCTATGTTGTTAAAGAAAAAATATTGAATTTGGTTTTACTCGTAGACGGATATATATATATATATATATATATATATATATATATATATATATATATATATATAAAAGTATATTGATGTTTAATATATGGGGTTCCACGCCCATTCCCCGACAAACTTTCCGTGCTCCCCGAAAGTTTGTTAGGCTAAAGGAAAAATTTGTAAGCGTTATTTTACGATACTCCTGATAAATTTTAGAGGTTCCAGGGGATCGCGACAATTAGTTTGAGAACGAAACTGTAAATAAATACTCGTATATATAGAATAAAAACATTTTCGTCAATGAAATTGAGGCGATGAAAAATATTTATGAGCAATAAATATGAAAATAGTGAAATTATGATAGAAAAAAATAAACGTAATTAATGGGGTTATTATACTGCAACACTATAAACATTTTGACAATCACAAAAATACACGGGATTAAATTTTTAATGTAAATTTTGTTACGCTTCCGGTTATCCGATTGACCCAAAATTTTATATAAAGTTTCGATGACAACACAATATTATTATATAATTAAGTTGATCTGATGGTGGAGTCGGAAGGTGGTGGAAGTCTGGATGTAAGGTTATACGGATATACTCGTACAGTTTGAGTATGTGTAATTCGATTTGGCAAGACCTGTGAGCTTGTATGATGTATATGGTCGCATAATGGCGCTGAAAATTTATAATGGTGAGCGTCATCGTGGTTGAAGACGTTGAAGTCATTTTGGTTAGAATTTGGTTTTCACGTCATGTCCATGGTTTGGTGATGGTGCCAAAAAGTGGTTATAGTAACTTTATAACAGCGACCAGCAGATCGCGGATTAGCAGAATATTTCCTTCAAGTACAGAAATTGTACCTAAAATCCTGTATGATTACTTTCTTGATTGATTTCCTAACATCTATTAATAATTATCCAACAGTCAATAAGTTCTTACCCGTGAGTTAGCCCGGATACTGGCTCATAGAAACCTGAAGCCGTAGTCGAAGATATTCTTCAAGAAGCGATTTATTAAAAAAAACAAAATAACGATTATAGTAACAAAATCTAAAAATATTTTATACTTTTAACTTTTAACAGATCGATGGTGGATAAACAAAAAGTAAAACATGAATGAAATTCAATCCATTTACGTCCTCAATGTAGTAATTAAGTCAGAGATAAACACGAGTTGATAACTAACTAACCATGAAGAGTTTTTTAAAGCGTGTTATCTTATTGTTAATTCACGGATAATACAGAAAAAGCTCGGACGGAGATTTCGGTTCTACATTTTCTTTCCGATAAAGGCCAGCTATCGTTTCCTTATCCATTATATCCATTGTATATTCTCTCAAATTTAGTTTTTAGAAAATTTATTTCCTCGAATAGGGTTCGGACACAATAATATTAAGAAACCTTTAAAGAGATTAACATTGATGACTTATTCAAATGTGCCCGTCGACTGTGGCAGAGCGAAGGTTATGCTCAACTTTCCTGCTAGATAATGCCAATGCTTTTAATTTGGCTGATAGCGGGGGCGTGGCGAGACGGAGGCGGGAAGTGACTTGCGGGTAGCTGTCTGAAGGACGTTTAATGCCGCCGTGAGTTATACGGCTGGTGTCGTCAAGTTCGATTTTATATCAAATATTCGATTGTTCGTTTTGAGAAATAAGGTTTTTCCTTATATTTTACTTGGTAATTCATCAAGAATAGAGGTTGAAATGAAATGTCGGTTCTTGGTATTCCGTATATGACTAGACTTTCGCCATACTAATTTTAATTTTGCCAAACTATCATGATTGATGATATCATATTGTATTTAGCAGTTTGCTGTACTTTTGAGCAGTTGTATTGCTAACGGGCATAATTTGAATTAAACATTATACAGGTTAAAAACGTGTAAAATATAGTTTTTTGTTTTAAATATAATATATTGCATCATATTTTATTTGTTATCGTCGAAGAAAATGAAGATATGTTCGAAGAGCTCGCTACATAAATAAATACTGTTATGGATGTGACAGGAATGTCGATAAATTTTATATTAATTATTTTTTTTAATTCTCTGGAACAAAATAGATTAGGTTTTTAGTTCAAAGAGGCTTTGCATGGTATTACGCAATTCTTAATGTTTTTGAACAGATTGACTGATTTGAATATAATTTATATATTGCAAATAGTGTCATAGTGATAATCTAGTTTTAAAATTAAGGTAGAAGTAATGAAATGTAGACAAACATATTACGAGGTGTACAAGGAAAGATTCAAAAAAGATACGTCTGTTCTCACATGTCGTTTGGGGATTTACTTACCAATATTAAAGGTAAGGTAGAAGTAAAGAAATGTAGATAAACATATTACGAGGTGTACAAGGAAAGATTCAAAAAAGATACGTCTGTTCTCACATGTCGTTTGGGGATTTACTTACCAATATTAAAGGTAAGGTAGAAGTAAAGAAATGTAGATAAACATATTACGAGGTGTACAAGGAAAGATTCAAAAAAGATACGTCTGTTCTCACATGTCGTTTGGGGATTTACTTACCAATATTAAAGGTAAGGTAGAAGTAAAGAAATGTAGATAAACATATTACGAGGTGTACAAGGAAAGATTCAAAAAAGATACGTCTGTTCTCACATGTCGTTTGGGGATTTACTTACCAATATTAAAGGTAAGGTAGAAGTAAAGAAATGTAGATAAACATATTACGAGGTGTACAAGGAAAGATTCAAAAAAGATACGTCTGTGCTCACATGTCGTTTGGGAATTTACTTACCAATATTAAAGGTAAGGTAGAAGTAATGAAATGTAGACAAGCATATTATGAGGTCTACAAGGAAAGATTAAAAAAGATACGTCTGTTCTCATATGTCGTTTGGGGATTTACTTATCAAAATTAAAAGTAAGGTAGAAGTAAAGAAACGTAGATAAACATATAATGAGGTTGTACAAGGAAAGATTCAAAAAAGATACGTCTGTTCTCACATGTCGTTTGGGGATTTACTTACCAATATTAAAAGTATGAAGACAAGAATAATTTTCTTTCCAAATTTACTATATGTTTCTATGCGTGAAAAATTATAAATAATCTATGTGAACTCTACATTACAACTTGTGCGTTAATACTAGATTATTATAACATATTTTCTCATTCAAAACATCATGAACTTTTCCAATTTTGGTTTTTATTAAGGTTTTATTACATACATTTTTGATAGTAGTGTAGTAAGGGTTATGGCATATGTTTATAAAAGTGTATTATAAGCTATAGAGCGTATGAAGCAATGTTCGCAACTGAAGGACAAATGAAACATTTATATCAAAATGTCTTAACGATGAATGTCTTCGAGAGACAAACGAAGCATTCATATTAAAATAGAATAAATGCCAAAAATGTTTATGAATGAGAGACAAATGAAGTATTTATATCAATATGTCTTTGGTTTGTTCTCGGACATGTTATATTTTCTATGTCATCTAAAATGTTTCATAAGACACCAACGAAGCTAGGTATAAACGCGTCAAAGACAGTTTCCCTCCTACATGGAATCAATGTAATTACGCGGGGCATCTTCGTTTCTTTCCTCACATAAAATATATTATTCTCTCGCGGCGTGGCGTAAACACACTTTTGTGAGATATCAATTATAATTGATGGGTATTGTTTGTAAATAAGTGACATTGAAACGGCGGAAGGAAATATTCGCGGCGCGTCGGCACGCTCACGTCAAGCGGAAATGCGTCATGATGGATTGTGGATCACTTTAACGTTTGTTATTCTTGGAGAATGTTCGTATTTATATGTATTTATGTGTGCGTCCCTACCTACTTTTATTTACTCGCTGATGAGTAGAAGTTTTTTGTTTCAGCATTTGAAGCGAAATGTGTTGGGGCTTTGTGCGCTGTTTTAGAAATAATGAATGAAATATTTAAGAAATAATGAATGAATAGAAGTAATGAATTAATGGTTCTGTTGTGTCTTAAGTCATTTGGTTAAGTTAATATTTCATGGGTGTTTTAAATTAATATTTAAGTTTAGGGTATTAGACACTTTTAAAGATTTCATGCGGAATCAGTACTGTGTGTTTGTAATTTTTCTGTCAAATTTATAACAAAGTCATTTTTGTACAACTCAAAAAATGCTTACTTGAAATTTGAAGACCAAGATAGGGGTCTCTTCGTAGTTTACCCGAGTTTTTCTTATTTATAATGTAATTTTAAAGAAAAACGTTTTTTTAAAGTTTATCCGCTTATTATAATTTAGAGAAATTAATTTGTTTTACATTTAAAATGTGCTCCTCCGTTTCAGAGTTCATTATTTGCATACATTATTTTCTAATATGTTAATTTTATTCCTGTTATTATGTCAAGACTTTTTTATACGGTAATCTTCAGTTCCATGAAATAATGTTATATGCCTAAACATTATTCAATTGTTTTGACATAGGCAGTAATATTATACCCGACACTTGGGTTCTTTTATCTTTGATTTATAGCTTTGCATGAGCGGAGAATGGAAAACGTGGTAGAAAAAAATTAATCTTAGAATTGGAAATGGCTAAGCAGTTTTAGAACAGAATCGAAGAAATGGCGGAAGAAAGAAGCTAGTACCCAGCAGAAAGTAATCGTAGGCTGACATGACGCCGTGACGTGTTATTACATATGTTTACGCTCTCATGTCTAACGGAAATGGCTAAGTGTTTAATTAAAATATATTATAGCTGTAATATTACATTATCATATAGACTATTATATCCTAGAAAATACAATAGAGCTCGCAAATATAAATAGTTTATTGAAATATTGCTACTGAAAAATGAGGGTGGTGTGTACTCACACTACGAGGGATCACTTATGTATAAACACGTATTCATATATAAACATTTTAGGGTACATAGTATTTCATTTAAACGAATTAGAAAAAAAAGTTTATATGTATTGTCTGGTATGTCTATCATAGTGCGATTAAAAATATCGTGAATATACCAAATACTGAATTTCAGAATCACACTTATAACTGTCCAGTGAAATTAGATAAAATTCGAGTAACGCTGTTGTTTTCATAATCTGAGCCTTACCATACCTTTTATTTTAAGTAATATCAATTCTACGCGAGCGAAGTCGCGGGAAACAGCTAGTATAAAATAATTTTTATTTTATTCAAATATAAAAATATTTCATCTACTGTGAAAAAAGACGTGCGCCTGAAGAGGAGTACTGTATTTTTTTGTATTGTCATTTTAAATACATTTCCAAATATTTTCAATTTTTTTGTGTGTATATAAATTTGTTAAAAACAAATTTACTTACGAACCTTTTATCAATTTTGTCAACGGTATCAACAAGTTTTAATTGTAACAGATCGAATCGTATTTAAAAGTAATCTTCTCAGACAGCGGAGACTTGTACATAGACGGTGTTTCGTACGCGACTGTTGGCCCCGTCTGATTCCCATCTCGATAGATACCTAGTTACATGCGTGTGCCATTTACTAATTTGCATATCTTAATGCGTCGCAGGGCGGCTGCAGCGGCCTAAGGCGGGAAGACTCTGTGTACCCGTGTTCGCATACATTATCGTGTGAGGCACATACACGCGGCTGTCGGCGGAGTTTATGTGCCAAATTTCGAATGGTTATCTCGCGCGGCACTTAGGCTGTTGATGTTTGAGCGGCCAAAAGGTCGTAAGTAGGCTAACGATGAGGGTGGATGTACTTCGTCGGGTAAGGTTGTTCTTGGCTGTTTTGGGATATTGAGTAAAGTGTTTCTTTTTAACGTAATGTAGCCTTTGTTTTATGTGTGGTATCTTTAATTCGTGTTTTATTTTCCATTGATTGTATCTAATATGCAACTCGGAACTCTTGAAAATGTGACACTTTTGAAATATGGCTTTTCATAAATTAATGTTCAGTAGTAGAATAAGAAAACCCTTATATTTTTTTGCATTTTTTATTTTTAAGCTCCATTAATTAAATATTAAGCTGTAAATTGATCTGCCCTCTGCCGTCTCCCCTTTAATTTTCCAATCATGATTTTGGAAATCGGAAAAAATTTAGATATTAGTAACTAAGCTAAATTTAGATATTATTAAAACTTTGTTTTTTTCGGCTAACTTGCAACAACAATTTCAAGAGATATGGGCAACTATAGAACCACTTTTTACGCCTGTTTTGACACGAACTTTTTATGCCTGTTTTGATACGAACTTGGCCTGTTCTGACACGAATATGTATTAAAATTTGGAAGGTCAAATGTAAATTTTACTATTTAGTTCATCAATAACAAAATTTGAACAACATACTGCACTAAAATTAAAACGTGAGTGGTCACGGTTCGAGCGAAACCGTTGCGAGCGGTTAAAACAAAAGCGCAAACTCCACGCGAGCGTAGACGCAAGCATAAGCTTATCCCGAGATATATAAAGTCAGGCTTGAATATACATATTCATTTGAACGGAGTTGTATCGATTTGAATCAGATATTGTGAGTTAAATCGATATACAAACTCAATGTAGATTTATCGACTTGTAGGTAGTATTGGTAATCAAATCGCTATACAGACTCGATGGGGACGTATAGACTTTAATAAAATTGAAACGATATACTTCTCTTGAAATGGTGTCAGACGCATGGCTGTGAAAGGTATAGTAGACAATCTATTTTCGTTTTAAAATAATATTATGTAGCATTAAATGTTTATAAATGCTTAAATATAAAGGAACTGTCGCAGTAAGAGTTATCTCTCTAGTATCTAATATCGAAAAGAAAGCCGTAAATGTAAGTTTTTTTATTTATGGATTTAATTTTTAATATCAAATTATTGTAGATAAAATTGTCGCGACGTATCTATATACTCGGAGACAAAGTTATGAGTACTTGCTTGGATTTGATTGTTCTAAATTTAATTTCATCTCTCTATTTGAATGATCGTGACATTTTTTCTAAATAGTTTCACCCGAAACTTACATCAAGCAATGAAACAAATGTTAACCTTGTAGCACAAATAAAATAAATACACGTACACTTGAGTCACAGATTGAAAACGGCATCGGCGTCGCTAAATGACGTTGATAATATTTTCGGCTCTCGTCGCTTGTCCAATGAGCGGGTCAGAGCCGGCGGTCCGGCGCGACCCGACCGCGAAATATACGTCAAGCTCGACGTATCGCCGCCGCGCAGCGGTCGCGATGACGCTAAATTGTTTGTGATATATGACGCGAACTTGACGTAATATAGCGGTTAGGGCTTACCTTGTTTACCTTTTGCGACTCTAGGAAACGCTCGCCTATAGCGTTGAATTATGTATGCGGGCGAGGTGCGGATGTGTTGCAGTTTTGTTATAATTTACGCGTTTTGTGGGACTTTTGTGTTTGTTGGGAAACACTTGTTCACAATGTCTAAGCGTGTACGCGAGTTGTATATAGATTTTGTGCATTTTGTTGTAATATATGTAAGCGTTACGTAACATTCCCTCTTCATTGTTAAAAAAAACTTGTTTTGTGTGTTGAATTACCTATGCGCGTGAAGATTATTAAAATAATAACAGTTTTATAAAGTTTTTTTTATGTTTAATGTAGTAATAAAAAAATGTAGCTTACGATTTATCAATCTATTCACCTATATTTTTAAGTTATTATTAGGTTTACAGATAATAAATCATCTCATTATACTTTTTCGTAGTAGGGGAGCCTTCTGGTTCTTCTTTTAACCGTTAGCATATATACCATTTGCATTGATTCCATATTCTACTGTTGTAGTAACTCTAATCTTGTATTATTCTTTCCTTCAATTTCATTATATTTCTCTAGAAATTAAAGAAGAGAAAGAAGTGTGTAGTATTAAAGTAGAAGTAAGAATATTGAACCAGTGTAATAAAAATAAGAGACTACGAGTATGTATCAGGTAGGAAAAGTACGATTTTCCATTAACGCGGCTCGGTGTGTCTAGTTTGGAGATGTAGTTAAGTTACATGTAGGTAAATAGATGGATTATGTACTTAAGACTTATTAAAATATTAATTTACATAATTTATTACCTAATATTGAAAAGAACACAGTAAATATTTGGATGTGGGTTGGTTGTAGTACAATTTTTCTGAATATCGGTAACCGAGGCAATTCTTGTATGGTTTAACATTTGAGGCTTATATTTATTATTGAAAAGCCTGTCTAATTTACAGATCACATAAAGCATTGAATATGTACAAGAAAAGACAAACAATGTAATCGTTTGTCTTTTAGGTTTAAAATATTTATTCAAGCTTTAACTTATTTTTATCAACCGGCACGGCTAAAATTTTCTCTACATATGGAGTTGCCATGACAATTAAATATTATACTTTTTTCACAAAGAAATTCAAGATGGTGGTGCCAATATGGCGGACAAGTATTGTTATTTGAAGTCTGATTCGATGAAATTAAGTATCTGTGTTTTAGTAAGTGTTTTGAAGGTCATAAATAACGGATTTAGAGTCAAAATTTTAAATTTAAATTGGCGAATATTGCTGACTGATTCGTCTAAAAATTGATACCAGGGTATATTGAAGATCAAAAATTGCGAATTTTGTGTCAAAATTCAAAAATACTATTTTGACCAGTGTGATCCGATTCGACAAAATATTGGTATCCGGGGATATTGAAGGGATCATGAATTTAGAGTTCAAAAATTTAAAATGTTTTTTTTATTATTTTAAATTATTTTGATAATATCCTTTTGTTAAATTTATAAAAGATAGTAAAACAGGAAAAAATATACAATGATTCAAATTAAACGTATTTATTCCGTAATCGAATTCCTAAAGCGGTCCATAAAATTAGGGAAAATATTAAGACTGGGTGTCTCACGCGATGCGCAAACGTAAATTAATAAATTATTTTCATTGGCGAGATATAGGCGAACCGTGCGGGAGATATGTACGCGTTCTAGGCATACAAAATAAACTATGACTTCGTTTTCATACAAAGCGTCCGTCGAAGTTGAAGGAAATTACATCTGACTACATAATAAAATTTGAAGAATATCAATTAATAACTATACATTTTTGATATAAAAATATATAATCTTTTAAAATATTTCTGTAACATAAGTATTCTATACTATATATAAGTTGCATTCGTTTTAAGACCACGCAAATACGATAAATATTACGGATTAGAGAGTTAAACAAAGCCACGATACACTTAACGTCATTGAAATTGTGTTATGAATTGAAATTGTGTTATGAGTTGCGTCATTGAATTGAAAAAGCCGTTTGCCAATTCCTAGCACTCTGTAGGCCTTTTGACAGGTTTCATTGATATTATCGTGAAAAGTGAGAATGTTATTCATAATCACATCAAGATCCCGCACGGATAATATCCTACCGAACGCAGTGCTATATAGCTCATAACTGTGCACAAAAGGGGACTTTACCTCAAACAAGTTATTTAATGGCAGAATTAAGATGTTTCGAGAAATTTTCAAGTATTATGTAAGTATGAATGTTTTATATAGCTCTACTGTACTATATAGCTGTACTGTACTATAAAAGTAGAGTCTCTATGTTTTATATAGCTGTACTGTACTATAAAAGTAGAGTCTCTATGTTTTATATAGCTGTACTGTACTATAAAAGTAGAGTCTCTATGTGTTATTTAGCTGTACTGTACTATAAAAGTAGAGTCGTTCAACTTCTGCGTAGTCCATTTAACAACACAGTCGATTTGTTCTGACGTGTCAAACTTTATTTTAAAGTTTTTCCAAATCTATTATATAATGAAATAAGTTTAATTTAAGTTTAGAATTTACTAGTATCTGTTATGTCTAGACACAATGTTTATTTTACAACATTGTATGCTGGATTAAATGATAGTACCCAGTCTTAATTTGTTCACCACTATATTTTTTATTTTGTGTCTTGAAACGTTTATCAATTTTTTACTATATAGTATAAAACAGGATCTCGGTCTGTTTGTCTGTTTGAATGAGATAATCTTAAAAACTACTGTATGGATTTTTATGCGGTTTTCACCAATAGATAGAGTGACACGAGGAAGATGTTAAATTTATGAAGCTTTTGTGTAATTTGGCCAAACTATGATAAAATTGTAGAGTAAGTCGGGAAAAATCATGATATCTGAAAGCTTCTCAGGTATGAGAAGTGTTAATCATTGAAAAATCGGAGATCGCATATTAGTTTTGAATGACAGTGTCGTCGGTTATTTTTTTAAGCATCTAGGCATTTGGAATGATAATAAGTAAAGGATTGGTAAGGGCTGCGTAAATCTGGTATGAGCTGCGACTTGACTGGTAAGAGCTGCGTAAGTCGTTAGAAATCGAAAGATGCATATTTGTTTTTTTATGACAGTGTTGTTTGTTATTTTTTGAATGACAATAATTAAGCACAAGGCCAGACTTTAAACTTTTCTGGAGTTGATCTCAGCATTCGATGTTTTTCACACAGCCAAATATAAATTGCCCTGTTACAAGTGACATAAAAAGATAATGTTGCACCTAATCCGGCGGAAGTAATAAATGTTGTATATAAAGAAATATATAATTTTTTTCTATAAAGATACGTCTTCTGGTTATTCATTCTCTTGGAATAGATTCTTATTACAATACCCACCACTAAAATTTCTATTTAATATTTAGTAATTATTAGATTGTTTTATGAATAAAAATAGTCAGAAAAAACTTCATGTCAGTCGTGTTTTGATCTAACCTACAAGTTCTACGTAACAGGCCGATAGATGCATTTATTATTTCATTACGCCAGACTAATTATCCGGATACTTAATGCTACTCCAAAGATATATATATATATATATATATATATATATATATATATATATATATTTATATATAATTGATGTAGATTTGGGTAAATTGAACCGATCTATGGCGATAAATACGGATTAAGTCGGAAAAAATCCATACATCTCAGCATTTTCCATTTCACCACCTACCGGTTCGAAGCAGGGCTGGTTCTCTAGTTCTTTATATTAATAAATATCCTTACTAGTATTATATTGATAAATACCCTTACTAGTAATTCTTTATATTGATAAATATTCTTATTACTCTTATATCATGTACACCTTGATATTATTGCCCAACTTGCCAGTGAAGTAGTGTGAGGTACGTACAACATAAAATGGCGTCAAATTGGGTTATTTTAAGATTTAAATAAAATCGTAAGGTTTTCTAGTGCATATTAGCGTTATATAGAAATTCTATGATTATTAATTTTGGTAATTTAAGTGCTCAAAATGGGAAATCTTTAAAAAAGTTAATCTCGTATAGGGTCAGGGAAGTTATCTTCGTAGTATGTTGAAATCCTATTTAATATAAATGCGAAAGTTTTTTTTGTGCGTTTGTTTGTTACCTAATATAGGTTATCATTTGAAAAATCGTTACCAAATTTTGTTTCTGCATAGATTGAACGTATTGCAAATCAATATATAGAACAGTTTTTATTTCAAAAAATCATGCAGTTCCTCAGGGAATAACCAAAAACCATTTTTTTGGATAAATGACGCGACTACGAGTCTAAAAATTTAATTGTGTATTACCATTTACGACTGATGGTTTTAAGTCTTCCTTATAATGAATGTTCACTAAAATCCCTATTTGAAAATTAAATTCACATATACATTTTGTGACTGATGTTTTTTTTTAAATATTGAAAAATTTTTCTTCACTTGTGGAATAGACCTACCTTATAAAAAAAAGTTATCAACTTACATGTTATTATCAATCAAAAAAAGGAGGCAAAATGTAATTTATAGAAAAAAATAATTTTGTCGTATTTCCTGTAGAGTCTAATAGATGGTACTCATTTATTTTAAAACGCACTAACGTTTTGTTTATTACGGAATCTTATTAGATTATTATTGATTGGTAGATTATTATTATTATTGTATTTTATTTATTGGGTATTTTTATTGGTATTGGTAGATTATTATTGATTGGTAATAAATAATAATCCAAACCAAATAATAAAATTGGAGCAAATGGGAATGATGAGAGTGCTGCACTATTTTTTTTGTTCCTCGCATATTCGAAGAAAAATTATTTGGTTCATGTCCTTTTCTATTTTCCAGCCATTTTCTATTTGTAACTGAGAACACATATTTCTGTTTAATTTTTTTTTTCATTTTTTTACTATGGTTATGTTAATAAGGAACTAAACATGACTGAAGGAATATATATGATCTCACAACGAGCTAATTTACATATTACGAAGTAGAGTCCTGTCATTTAGTACGTTAAAATTTGAAGTTATGGATTGAGTATTAAAATAAGATAGGATAAACGGCAATATACAACTATTATTTTTAGGACTATAGATGAATATTAGTAGAGGTCGTACGTGAAATACATAATGTATATCCATTTGTGTTTCGTCAAAAGATATTATTATTCAGAAATGAACAGGATAAAGATCTTTAACTAATTTGTTTAAAGAAGAGTACGTAACGTATATCACATACCACATATTTAAATATAAATAAATATAAGCCAGGGTTATATGTTTAAGTGTTAAAATTTTAACACAAAGGCAGGTTACTCAATAAGTAGTTGGCACTATTGTTATAAAAGAAATTCTATTTAACGTATATTGCGAGTCCTAATTTTATTATAATGATATCTCACACAACGTAATGTTATAATTTTCCTCCCATCTAGGTCACGTATCGTCATTTGCCTTATCTCGATATAATCTCTCTATCCTATTTAGAGAATTCTCTTCGCCGTATGGACAAAAAATACATGGAAACTTTGATCGGTCGCGATAAAAATTTAATCCACATTTTATCGGCGTGCGGCCCGGCGAATCCGCCATAGATAATGAAACGTGTAGATTAACGCTGACGTTGCTGGGCGGGAGGGGCGGCGGGGCGGTTTCAGGTAGGGCGGCAATTGTACACCGCGAGCTTCAATCAGATTTGAACTTCCCCGTGTACGTTTCTAATTAAGAGAAGTGCGAGCAAGGACGGAAGATAATAAAAGAAAATGCTGCCATATGCACTTTTGCAGGTTGTAAATGTTCGGTCCGTCCGGGCCAAATTAACTTTCTGCCAATAACCCAGCGGGAACGTAGCTAATCTCGCGGGCCATCGTCCGTCCGTGTGTTACTTAAACTCCAATACAGAAGGCGGAAAATATTAAAGACGCCGGAAAATCTATTGTCTGATTGGGGTCATGTTATGTTGTATTACATAGTTTGGCGTGTATTGTGTTGAAGATTCGTTTTTTACTTCTATATTGGCGATACTTTTTTGTTTACGAAGTGAGTCTGTAAATACTGCTTATTTATAAGTTTGTCAGATTTTAGATAACATAGCTTGCATTATTAATTAAAAAAACTAAGTAGCGGCTCTAAATCAGTGCAACTAAGTACGCAGAAAATGGAGAAAATTCATTACTATATAATTTTTTTTGCCTCAAATAAATATTAGCTTGACTTAGGAATTAATGAATTTCCGAGTAATAGTTACCACTGTAGTCGGACTGCGAAGTCGATCATTTGCTGCAAAATTATTTGTACATCAGCGTTACATAGTTACTCTACCCACCCAACCTTTACCACCGAAAGGTGTACTGTGTTGCCTCGTTTAAGTGCTTTGTCATAACAATCCTCTATAAATTTCTGGCAAAAACACGTTTATATACAGCCAAAAGATTTATTTAAATAGTATTGCGTATATCTCAAATTTAATATAAATTTTCGTTAAGCATAATAAACATTGGTTTTAGGATAAACCTAAATAAATTTAAAAAAAAAAATTTTTTTATGAAATATTCACATAGTTTAACGATGGATGGGGAAACTAATATAAATATTATATTTCATACAAAAAACGTGAAAGGTTAATATCGACAGTGAGTTTTGCTCATCATTATTTTGAACAGATTCAGGAATTAGCTAGAAGTTGCCAACCTATTTCTTGTGGTCTTCCTTAATTTTAGGTGGTTCTAGTCGAGTGGCAGAACGGAACCCTTACAGTTTTATGTCCGTTTGTTCGCCCGTAAGTTACAGCAACATAACTTTTTCGGTTTAGCTTGGATCGTGATGAAATTTTACATGAAAACGTAATTAAATTGATGTTTTTTATTTCTAATAATATTATTATATATTATGAAAATATTATTAGAAATAAAAAAAAACATAATAAATATAATGTTTTTGATACTTTTTACTTGATACTTGATGGGAATATTGAAATAAAAACGTAATTGCGGTTCTCCGTGAAAACAAAAGAAATAACGTTTAAAGCCATAAGAGCTTCAGGCCTATTTTAGTAATTTTATGAAGCAAAGTTTCTCACAATAATAATAACCTCTATCTCATATCTCGATAAAAATCACAATTCTCAGCCATTTCATCTACAGGCTCTGACCATAATGCGGCAAGTTTAAATTTAAGAAAAGCGACGACACTAGTGTACGCGTGTAGTGGTTTTATTTATATAAATATTTACCGTTCCTTATATTAAATGTAGGGATGAATATTTTTTCATGGGTTTCATCAAGCCCAATGTCATTTTATAGGCTTTATAAATGCAATAAAAATATTAAATAATATGTTTTGATATGGTGTCTTCTTCATGAGAGACGAGTTTTCAAATTGTAGTGTAGTGTGAACCCCACTTCAAATTATTCATATAGCATCTCTATAATTCACACAAATCACGATAATGGCATTTAAGCAAGTAGTGAATACTTTAATGCGAAATGATTTCGGGTAACTTTCATTGATACCTTGTTACGCCTCTGAAAATTACATATCAACATCATGCAAATAATATCAATATTTATCCTTCATAGAAATACTATTTGCCTTTAGATGTTTAAATTTTTATATACTGTTAAATGGGTATTGTATTCTTGTTATTTTTTACAATATATTTTATAGCTACTAAATCTGTTCTTTTCATATGTACGTATTCTGTCTCATTATATACTGTTAAATGGATATTGTGTTCTTGTTATTTTTTATAATATATTTTCTAGCTACCAAATCTGTTCTTTTCATATTTACGTATTCTGTCTCGTTATATACAGTTAAATGGGTATTATATATTTGTTATTTTTTATAATATATTTTATAGCTATTAAATTCGTTCTTTTCATACGTACGTATTCTGTCTTGTTATATATTGTTAAATGGATATTGTGTTCTTGTTATTTTTTATAATTTATTTTATAGCTACTAAATCTGTTCTTTTCATATGTACGTATTCTGTCTCGTTATATACTGTTAAATGGATATTGTGTTCTTGTTATTTTTACAATATATTTTATAGCGACTAAATTTGTTCTTTTCATATGTAGGTATTCTGTCTCATTATATACTGTTAAATGGATATCGTGTTCTTGTTATTTTTTATAATATATTTTATAGCTACTAAAACTGTTCTTTTCATATGTACGTATTCTGTCTCGTTATATACTGTTAAATGGATATTGTGTTCTCGTTATTTTTTGCAATATATTTTATAGCTACTAAATCTGTTCTTTTCATATGTCTCGTTTTTTTTAATTCAAATATACAGTTCTATTATTAACCTTTAACATTTTTACGGTTTTGTTTTGTAATTAATTTTATCTTTGAGCCCCTGTTGCTTAATGTTAAACTATGAAGCTTCAAAGTTACGTGCGATGTGTAACGTCCTTCCGTTCTAATTTTTCAACCATGGATTTAAACAAAAATGGAAATAAATCTGGATACTACTATTTGATTAGATTTTTTAAATAAAATTATTTCAGAAACAAGGAACCCTTCTTTGAGGTCCGACCAGTTTGTTGTATTAAATATCGTTATAATTTTCATTATTTAGAATTTGTGGAGTTTCCAAAGGATACTTGTAAACCTTTGGAAAATATAAAATTCACAACTTAAAGTAAATCCACTAAAAATATTTTTCATACAATTTTCAAAAGTCTAAAACAGGTAATTGAATGATTAGAAATTAGAATCTAAAACAAGTATATAAAACAAGGATACATTTGGTTAAAATTGGTTAACAAAGAGAAATTGGAGCATTTACTCGCGATAAACCCTGTCGCCTTTTGTTTTCTGGTCTATTCACTCTGGGTTTCTAAATTTTCTTATATTCTTCTCTATTAGACGTGCTGAAGATTATTGAAGACCCAGTTCAAACACGAACACAGTTAAGAAACATATATAAAGATATATAACAAGAAACATATATAAAAATATTTAACAAAAAACATATATAATATAGTTTTTATAAGGAATAAACAATAAAATAATTTTAAAAAACGATTCATTGAATTTCATTTATTTTTCAGATTTAGTTCATTATATTTACATGCATTGAGAAAAATTGTATAAAATATATGAGTAGTACATATATTTTACTATTCATATTGCAGATATAAGTCTGCCAACTTCATAGTAATTTTTCTAAGTTTTCAGTCTATTATTCAATTTATTATTCAATTTTTCGAACAGTAAAAAAGAAAAGACATGAAAATCCTATTTTCTTATACTTTTCAAATTTACGTTTAATACGTAAACAATTTACCTTAAATGTGCTGAATCATATTCGGCGCTCAATTACGAAACATTGGCGCTCAAACAATGCGCGCTGTCCTCGAGAGCGTTCGACGCTAAATCGTACAAAATACCTTCGGCCTCCACCCTATAAACCCGCCGACACCTACGCCCGTTTGTATCGCGAGGGCGTGTTCGCGAGCGCTTTTACAAACTCGTGTAGAGCCCTCGATGTAGAGGCGGAGAGATCTCGTTGTCTGGGGCATTGTGTTTGGATCAAGTAAGTGACAGTGGAGGGAGCGGAAGGAAGCGTGGCGCGGCGTCTAGA
Source organism: Druceiella hillmani (assembly GCA_039881145.1). Lineage (NCBI taxonomy): Eukaryota > Metazoa > Arthropoda > Insecta > Lepidoptera > Hepialidae > Druceiella > Druceiella hillmani. Next base: position 32,668,063 of record JAYKKI010000008.1, read on the forward strand.
GGCGGCTGACAAGCGGATATGCGCCGTGATGGATTGCCGCGTCTAGGTGCTCGCCGATCGCTTCCGCGATGCCCTTAGTGTTGGGCTAATTTTACTTATCGGCGATGAGTCGGCTGATGGAGCCGGCAGCCCTGTTTTGCCGACCAACTATTCTCCGGTTAGCCATTTGGACACAAAAATGCTTTGCTCAGGGCGATCGTGGATTTAACGTCGGGCTAAGTCGAGTTTAGCGTCTTTTGTCGACGTTTTGAATGTTTGTTGAGTGATTGTCGTTTTTCTAAGAATTGGAATTTGACGTATTTGGACAAATAGTAACATTTTTGACGACATTTCGTCTTTAATTATATTTATAACCATCATCATATTTTTGTGTGAAAAAAAAGAATTTTTAATGAAACTTTTTTTGCATTTCTTCGAGTTGATTTTTGCTTTTGACTTTTGCGTTTGCATTTGTTGACCTGTGATTTTTTGCACTTACACTACAGTAATGTACCAACCTGGGCTATAATTTATCTATATTCCTATTTTTTTTAAATCTGTTCACATAGTAATATTGTAATCGAATTATAAAAAGGAGAACCATGGGGATATTGACCTACGGGGACCACGGGTATGAGTTTATACGTAGCGAAATCAAACTTAAAGAATTATCGTTACGGAAAATGCTTCGTGATCAAATACTGAACGTCATAAAATATGGATGCTATTCTTCGGAAATTGCTTTAGACTACGGGATAAAAAAGTATTATGCTAATTTTCAAAATCGAACAGTAAAATAATTTAGTATACTCATATAATCTTTAGTCTCTAAATATGATAGAAAAAGAGAAATAAATGAATATTATTTGAAAGTTTTGTATTTTAAAGGTTATATGGGAAAATATTTTAAGACTAATAGATAATTGATTAGTTTTTTACATGAACATATACTAATATTAACTTCATATACTGAAATGCCCTATACCATGGACCATACTTTGTTAATATCGTTTTGCTATCGATCATGTCGATTTGTTTAAATTTCGTCTTATTGAAAAAAATTAAAATGTGTATTTATTATTGATATTCGAATTTTCTTCTGCAATGAATCCTTTTAATATTCAACAAAGTGAAAATTACTTGAGTTGGCGTCATCGAAATATGTGACTGAAGTAATGTAGCAGAAGTGGGGATAGCATGCTAAATTAAGACCGCAGCGTTAGTTGACCAATGGCGTATCTATTGACGTATTGACGTTACAGTCTTTATCTTTTTTGTCGAACTTACATGAACTTATTGATGTATCGTGCGTACCGTTTATTTAATTATAAATTGTTTATAAAAACAAAAAATGTTTCAAAATTGAGTGGAAATATATCGTAAAAGATTCGTAATCGTAAAGATCATATTACCTACGTTACAACATTGGTAAGGTTAATTTGATCGATGGAAATGCCTCAAGCTCTTTAAAATTTGTTGAAAATTATATTGTTTTGTTTGGCTTTTTAATGGAAATGTCTCAAAGCTGCTTCATACTTTTAATTTTTTTATGAATTTAAGAGTACTTGAAACAGCAAAAGTGGAAATAGTAACTTGCAAGCAGGAAGTTCGTGTACATTCACAAACTGATGAAGTTCCGGCCGCAGCTGTGGTAGTTCTACTTTCTGAAGTACAACAGCTTGCGGGCTGTGCGGTATTGACGTACTGAGTAGGGTTCAGCGTTCAAAGGCGAACTGGGACCTGTTAATCTTCTGGCGATAGTCAAAGCAATTAGTACTCGAGCGGGATGCGGCTGTCTGCATCGCATCGGAAGTTGGACGGTGTTTAGCTATGGACTAGTGCAGTAATTGATATTAAGTATACACGACATCGGTCTAGGAAATAGCTCCATTTCGACTCTGTTGCTTGCGTGCATTTGGAATTTATATGGTAAATTATGTACTCAATACGAAATAAAGTTTAAAACATGTTTTATTTAATATTAATAAATCAATACCGTTATTTTTGCGAATCAGTTTGAATTGTTAATCTTTGCCAAAAGAGATTTACTCCCACGTTAAATGAAGGTGCGTAGGCTGAGATTGGGAGCTCGGGTATTTTAAAAAATTGCTAGTTATTGTTATTTTTTAATTAATTTTTGCAAAATTTCGATGTTAACATCATTCTAACGAGCTCGCAACGGTATGGATTTAGGAAAAAGCAAGAATGATTAAACTTCATTAATTCGTAGTCGTTGTAATGTTAATGTCATGAACACACAAGCCGTAACAAAGGGTTCAAAATTCACACAGACAGTGTAATAATAATTTTTAATTATGTCGATAATCATGTCGTTTTATATTCTGCCTATGTGATAAACTTCTATATTTTTTTAATTTCTTTTAAATTGCGTACATATGTTTCTGTTTGTTATAATTAATCAAATATTTTATAGTCGATATAACTGATATTTCTTTATTGGCTAGTTCTCAATGGCACCTATTTAGATTACCTATATTTATCTTACCTTATTTAAATCTCCTTCAGGAGTAATCAATTTCCACGTTCACTAGCATCTCACGGCTTTTGTATATTCTGGAGTGTCCAAGTTAGATAATTATGGTGGGTGATTTGGTTCTCGATGTTTAGAATCGTCAGCAAAAAGTCCTAATTGCTCATAAACATCAACACAGCACAGCAACCTTCTGTGTCGGTGCGCTATCTTGATGTTTATGAAATATATTCGTAATCACGCGTTTCAAACAAGTAAACAAAACAGATTCGTGAACATTTTTGACACTAAAAACAATGCGTTTTATCATGTTTTCTACCTTTTATTAAATTTAATTATTTAAACATCGCTCGACCGCACACGCTCACGTACGTAAGCATTATGTGCACGCACGCACGCCGCCGCAGACACACACGCAGACGCACACACACACGCGCGCACACACACACACACACATACACATATATACACATATAAAATGTAAAAAAGAAAGCGAAATTGACAGCGATTTTTTTTAAAACGGTTGAGAATTGTCCTTTTGCTTCTCAATATTTTCCACGTTATTGTATTTATGCAGAATTACAAATTAAAACATTGCCATTGTTACGTTATATATAGGAAAAGATGTTGCAGTAATAATTAATTACCAAAAAGTGAAATTAACAGTTTTGGAACCAGTTATACTACGGTATTTAAAAGTAAAACCCATCGTTAACTCAGTGGATTTTGTGAACGTGTTTGTTTATCGGGAGGGATAAAACAATACTCCCAAGAATCGATAAAATTCGAACGTTATTTCTGTCAGCTAATGGTACGAATACGTTCCGGAGTGCGTGTACCATTTGTCCGTTTTTTTAAAGAATTTTCTTATATTAAAAACGTCATGTACACATGTGTTAGTAGGGGAAATGTATTGCGAAAATGTACGGTGAAATGTACGGTTGTAATGATTCTGTACTATTTCATTAATGTTGTCATATGTTAACATATGTTTAATATTTTATTAAATATAATTATATTTATAGTATTTGTGTACATTTGCGCTCGCATAGAAGATGACGGTTACAAACAAATTTTTTAATATATGTATATTTGATATCTGAATTCACTTTTTCTAATCGTTTTTGGTTCATATGTATTATGATGCTGTATTCCATATGAATTCAATTTGATATGACCGTAAGTTACAAACGTAAGGGAGGTAAAGGAACAATTTCATCTACTTGAGAGCAGCAAATGGTTTCGGTGGGAGCTTACGGAATATTTTGATGCCAAGAGAAAAGGACAAATAAATTAAAAGCTTATAATATTTGTAGAGAAGTATATTTTGACGCGTTCAAAGGAGTGGGCGGAGCGTATGAAGGGAATGTAACCTATAAATTTTGAATGTTTGTGTACATACATATGTAAGTGTATACGCATGTATATAAGTTGTGTATTCGCGGTGTTGGGTTCAAGTTTATTTCGCAAGTCAGCGGCGTGGAAATTGAATGAGTTTTCTTGGTAACGCGTACTTACCGCTTTTAGTACGTGGAAAATTATTTATTGCGTTTGTAGTCGTTTTAATTTAGTATATGAGGCCACGAGCCGTGAGCTCGTGGTCGACGAGGAAAGCGCGGTTTTCTATTTCGTTCAGATCAAAGAAATGTTCGTGCTGACAATTTTTAATTCAGTCGACGTACAGTTCGTGGTAAAGATAGTAAAGACAGAGCGCCCCGTTTCATGTGTATATTGATGTTGTATACCATCATCACACGGAGTCTCCATAGTCGTGACATACTGGGTATAATAAAAGTATGGATGACGAACGATCTCACTGTTATTTCTGAGATGTCTGTATGTGAATTATATATGGTAGTACCTTGATAAAGTAAAATGATTGACAAAAAACTAAATAAAAGAGTGTATTATCCTTCTTTATTTTCAAAATAATGTGTTTAAAACAATAAGAATGGATTAAGGAATAAAGAGAGAAGTTTAATTACGAGGTAACTACAATAAGTTTATAAAGTTAGTTATTTTTCAATGTTACTCTTAACCATCTCCCAACAGACTTAATTTTTTTTATCTAATCCAGTTATATAATACAAACTGGATTAGATATAAAATTTTAAATCGGCATTCGAGTTGACATTTGATAGTATTTTAAAGAGGAAATGGTTAATTTATTATTCGCTATTGAATTTGGAATTTGAATTTGTATGTCTATTGGATGCAAAGAATCTTTTGGTTATGATAGGGATTAGTTGCGTCTTGTATAAATTACAATTTCGCGAATTAACATTTGGTTACTGAAAGATATAATGTTTATTTATAATTAAATAAGTGTTTTATAGACAGAGTTATAGTATTTTCGGTTATTATTAACAATAAAATTGGGATCTGTTTGTAAAGGTGGTGGTATTATTAAATTAAAACTGCCGCTGATAAGATAATGATAAAAATGTTATATTTTCCTATGTTCACTTGATTATAAAGAAAAAGACGAAAAATTATGTATAAGTATGGGTAGTCCTTTTGTGTACGAATATACGCTGTAATGTATATACGTTATTCATTACAAACAGCGAATATACGTTGTTTGTAATGAATGTATTTTTAATAATGATCGATCATGCGGTGAAAAGTAAACCCCAAGATATTGTTGTCGATTTTTTATTTTTATAGTCTAGTTTAATTAAAAAAAAATTGAGTTACACAAGTGATAATAGACAAAATATGTCTTATTCAAATTGACATTTTTGTAATGAATTAACCTTTTTTCTTCAGATAAAATTATTTATTTTTATAGTCTAGTTTAATTAAAAAAAAATTGAGTTACACAAGTGGTAATAGACAAAATATGTCTTATTCAAATTGACATTTTTGTAATGAATTAACCTTTTTTCTTCAGATAAAATTATTTTGGGAAATTTATTTTAATACATTTTTAATTTAAATTCAAAAAACAATGTTAACAGACGTGTTATACTATAAGGAAACATCGGCACTGAACTTCAATAAAATAACAAACTGTATGTCTAAACAGTTTGTTAACATAATTGAGATGAATTAAAAGTTACTGCCACTAGGGTTTTCCTTGTAGTGGGATTAAAATACCGCCTTTTATTAAATTGTTAATAAGATCACTATCATGTTTGGAATCCAGTTGTGCAAACAACTATTAGCAGATAATGTATCCTGTGCAGCAGAATAACAGCTAGAGTGAAAAATTAACTGCTGAATATAAGGGTTGATTCGTTATGTTTTCTGGAAATACACCCAGCGAATATTAAGAGAATTTCATATAAAGTGGATAAATAGATTGTAATTTTTTATTTTAAATGGTATACAGTTAAAAGGTTTTAAACGGTATACAGTTAAAAGGACATATTATTAATTGATATTTCGAAACAGCCATTCTAAATAAGTAGATCCTTATTTGCTCCGAATACTTCAGTCGAGTTGACACATTAAAAGTATACAGAATATTTACGTATTCAGTCATACAGTTAGCTTGACTTTCAAGTGTGGAAATTTTGTCAAAATTGTATCTTATGATAAGAGGTTAGAGCGAAAAAAAATAGACTCATTAGTGTCAGAAAATCTCACCATACCGTTAGAAACAGCTGTAGAGAAGTCAAGAATGCATAATGTAAAATTGTCTATAAGGTCTGAATCGCCAGATTCAAAGGATTACACGGGTAGATAAGTTAGAGAAAATTGTACAAGATAATCAATATATTAATCTTATTATTTGCTTTTTTTAATATTTGGGAGTGAATATTAATATATACATTTGTCATCTTAAGGTTAATTTTAACTAATTAAAAATTTTAATAGGGGTTTAAAAATAAAATGGTAAAACGGGTCCAAGAAGAAGAATTAAATGTTACAACAATTTCTAATTTAAATAACAATGAATAATAAAAGTTAAATTTAGCTTGTAGTGGCCTACCTTACCTTTTAAACCTTAAGGCCACGAAGTTCGTGTTTATCTGACTTGTTTTAAATGTTACTATAGTTTATCAGTACATCCAATGGAGGAAAATGGTATATTCACTACTATTTTGCTGTGTAACTGCTTTTTACCGAAGATATACGATTTAATCATATGCATTTCATTGGCTTATGATTAGAGCTTGGTTAGTGTTACCCCAGTTTGTGCAATATTGTTTAGCTCGATTATGTATGAATACACATTTTTTTCAGATTTAGAGTTTGTTTAGTGTTACCCCAGTTTTAGAGCTTGGTTAGTGTTACCCCAGTTTGTGCAATATTGTTTAGCTCGATTATGTATGAACAATATTGGTGTTAAATAACACATTTTTTTCAAGAATACATTGTTAATAAAAGTAAATGTTTAAACATTTATTAATAAGCGATTTCCAAATAATTTTTCATCGTATATGTAGTAAAGTAATATCATTTTATTTACAGTATTAAGCTACCTTGAACCAGAATACTTTAATCAGCGTTAAAAGAAATTAGTATTAAACAATCGAGCCATATTTTATTGTTTTCTCCGTCCAACAATTTTATTAAAATTCTGGTGAAAAAAATTGTATTACGATTTGGCTATCTCTTCTATAGTTCATTCATATGTAGTTCTTATAAAACGATATCATTCACGTCATATTTATGTTCGAGTATTCTAAATGCACATACTTTTATACTTTTTTCCGAAAACAGACATATAACTTTATAATTTGTCTGTTATAATTTTACTTCATAATTTAATTCGGCAGCAAAAACAGTTTTTTTTCAAAGTTTTGAGTTAAATTTCATGTGAAATAGGTCGCTTTAAAGTATTTTTATAACATTTCTCCAGTAGATCGGTGAAGGGACAGTAACGCCACTGGTGCCAGAAGCTACGTCTGCGATCTCTAAGCTGCCTGTCTAGCGTGGGGATTGTGGGCATTATCTCCAACAATACGCGCGCATTGCAGAGGTCTACATTCAGCTGTGGATCTTGACAAGCTGTTGCTGATGATGGCGATGAGCTGTTACTTTAGCGGGAATGATTCTTTTACAAAGTAAATATGTTCAATCTAAATGAAAGTCAAAATACGAGAAGTGGCCATTGGCATGGTTCGAATGAAAATAAATGCCGAGTCACCGTTTGATAAAAGTTGGTCGAATAGCGCTTAAGTTGCGTCACTTGTATGTTGCCGTTAAAGAACTAATTCTCAACCTTGCGTCGTCAGTGCGACTACGCCCTAATCGCGGGCGAGGCTTCGCGTTGCAAACGGCGGCGCGTCACGCCAGCTCGGCCCCGTGACCGCGTCGGCGGCGATAAGCGTTAGCCATCCGCCCCGATTGCCGCGCCGCTCCAAGTAATTGGCGGCTATTTTTTTAAGCGATCTGCACTCAAGTAGTTTAGTTGGGAGTCGGGGTGGCGGGGCCGGAACGTGCATGATGTCGCAGGTTCCGAGATTGGAAGAGTGATTTTTTGTAAATAACAAAAAATTTGTTTCGTAAGAGGTTTTTATATTTATTGTCCCATTGCATTATTTTTATTCTATAAATAGTATTTATATCTTTCTATATAGTCCATAGTGTATTTAGAAATTACGATACTTTTCCGAAAAAATTTTTTCAGGACGGATAATATAGACATTTAGGAATCTGAACGCATCAGTTATAACAATATTCAATGCTAGCACGAACTATGGATTAATTTAATAAATTATTAATACGTTTTTTTTGGCGTAATGTTTTTGGAAGTAGGCATTAATTTCATTTTAATTAATAAAGTATTTTCGTCAGTTTTTCATTAGTAACCTACGAAAATACAATATCAATATTCTCACATAGAGTTGTATTTTGGAAAGCAAGTATTAACGCGCGTAATCATGAGTACTTAGGTACAGTACTGGGTCAGTAATTTCTTCATTTGGTAATAATACATAAAAAATTAAACGCAGTGGAATCTAAAATGAGAAAATCCGGAGGGGAAATTGAGAGAAAATGAAAAATTAATTTACAACTTTAATTCTGTTTCTGAAGACTGTTTTCTTTTCAGTTTTTTTTTTCATTTAATATTAGCGCTTGCCGTGGTTTTGCAAAAAGCAATTTGAGTTCATATTAAGTTTTTCTTGGTTTAAAAAATAAAATATTCTTATAGAGAAATATATATACAACTGGGCCGTCTTATACATGTGAAGTAAGGTAATAAAAAAAATAAACTTAACCAGGTTCATGGTAAGTTTGACAAATCTGTCAGATATGAGATTGCTAAGAATCTGGCGTGCTATTTATATATACTAAGACTTATATTGCTGATCAAAGAAGGTTATTTCTATGAAATACTTCGGGTATAGTAATGTATAGATTAAAGCCTCTTTTGGTGTATAAGGATAACGTCACTTTAGGATATTCGATAGACAGTCATTGTTACGGGGACGGATAGACGTCTATTGTTACGGGCAAAGAAAGTTCACTTGAGTTCAATATAATTAAAAAACTGACGTATATCGTGTTTGCTGAAAATAGTACTCGATATTATTCCTTTATTGAATTATCATAAAAAATTTGCTCGTTGCATTTTGTATGTGGTGTGTTTCAAAGCTTATGTAAATAATCGATCACATATTGAGTTGATGATTTAAGCCGCTCTGAAGCCTTTATGCGTTTTATTCCGATTGAAGAAGTAGAATTGTAGTATTCCAGTCTTCGACGACTTCCACAACTTCTATATCAACAATATTAATTTCCATTTAAACTACAATAAAGAAAATCGGAACATTTATCCTATATTAATTTTGATTTAGTACATAATAAACAAAATAACGGTTTTATATATATTTATTTATTGGAGGGATGTGCATTTGATATTTATCCTACAATATTTACATATGCACGTAAACTGACCGTAGCTTTTCAGAAACAAGAAACGTTTCCAAAAAAATATTTTCAGGAAGCTTTTTCGGAAATATAAAATTATCGAAATTTTTTTTGTTATGATGAACGATTGAAAATTGAACCACGGTTTGGTATAATGCATAAAAGATTTCAGTAATTGGTCACCTTTCTTTTTGTTCTCACTTCTATCAACCAAAGAGATAAGTATTGCGATGGTAATTTGATATTTTAAATGTAAATACATAAGTACGTAGGCTCGTACATTAGTACCTAGTACGTACGTATAGTACGTACGTGTAGTACGTTCGTGTAGTAATAAATAGTACGTAGGCACGTCCGCTTTTAAAATTTTAATGAATGTGAAGTAACTTTCTCTTTTTCTCGGAATTAAACGACTTTTTTTTCTATTGGGTAAGAAACCTTAGAGTATTCTTTTCATTTCGATTTGTGTACAGAAAAATTTCGTTTTGAACAAAAACTTCCGTTGTTTGGTGGGTTTTTGACTACACTGCTCGTTTACTTTCCTATGTTGCTCATATTATATTAAAAACGTCCTCTCTTTTAAATCTCAGAAGGCTATGCCAAATATTAAAAGATATATCAATCTGTGACAGTCTAGCTGAGTACAAGTAGGAATTTCATCAAAAGAATTTAATTTTTTCTTTTGTTATTAATACACGTCCTCTCTTTTAAATCTCAGTAGGCTTTGGCCAAATATTGAAAGAAATATCAATCTGTGACGGTCTAGCTGAGTATACGTAGGAATTTCATCAAAAGAATTTAATTTTTTCTTTTCTTATTAATAAACGTCCTCTCTTTTAAATCTCAGTAGGCTTTGGCCAAATATTAAAAGAAATATTAATCTGTGACAGTCTAGCTGAGTACACGTAGGAATTTCATCAAAAGAATTTAATTTTTTCTTTTGTTATTAATAAACGTCCTCTCTTTTAAATCTCAGTAGGCTTTGGCCAAATATTAAAATAAATATTAATCCGTGACAGTCTAGCTGAGTACACGAATTTCATTAAAAGGATTTAATTTTTTCTTTTGTTATTAATAAAGAACCTCAAAAACAGCTATGCAGATTTTTCCAAATTTTTGCAATTTTAAAATAATTGTAGGTTATTTAAGTTTAGTGATAATGTTAAAAAAATTGCATAAGGATGGCGTAAAAAGAGAGACTGGTATAAAAATAATATTTACCAAGCATTTAAAAATAAAATAATTTCACAATAAACATTCATTGCGTGTAAATATTTTAGATGTGCTACTGTGTGCGTTATATAGTGTCAATATATAAATGAATATAGATGTATTTCATCGGCCGTATAAAATTTATAGATCGTCCTATTGGAACCTTGAAGCGGGTGAGATTTTCGAACTATTCCACCTTTATCATTCAATAAAGTATTTTAATACTCCGTCGTGGAATAATTTGTGAAGGCCTCGTGGAGTGTGTCTTAATTACGTAATGGACCTTGGACCAAATATTCGCTCTACGCTTTTTATTTCGCTCTTGCGTGCTCGAGGCACTCTTACTAATAGTTGAAATATTCTACGTATAATGCTCCACGTATGTGGAGGTATATATTTAATTACATATATAGGGGTACACTTTTCAATTCATATATTACATTCTAGGCATTTAGCAGATTGAGCATTTGTGAGCTTTTAGTATTGATTGATCAGCGTTCTAATTGAATTTGTGTAGGTGTATTCTAGTTCGAGCAGGGCTACCGTTGGGTGACGTTACCAGACGTCAATATTTTAAATTGAATACTTACATTTTAATGGTCCAATTTTACGTCGGTATCTTGTTTTAGGTTAATCTATTCAAATGTTGATTTCGAATATTAAATATTTATTTACTGATATTTACATACTCAGTTATAAGATTTTAATTGGAAAAGAATAGTCATGATTACTGATAGTAATTTTCAAATATCGTGAAATTTTTCAATAAATTCAAGTAAATGTGGAATCATTTTTTTTAGCTTTTATTAATGAAATTTGTAGGTTTTCTCCAGTATTTTTACAGAGTACTCACTAAAATAAATGTACTAAGGGATATAAACTCAGTACGTACAGAATGACAGTACTTACTTTTTTTTGTTAGCATAAAACGCTACTTATTTTCGGAACGATCTATTTCGATTCTCTCCGCTAATAATTAACTCTTAATCTTAATCAGTTTTGAGAATAGGAATGGATGTGCCAATAATCTCATCAAAAAGTAATAAACACATATTTATAAAATTACAGTTTTTTTCGATTTACGAATTCAAATTAAGAGCAAGTCGTCAGGCAGGGGAGCGTGTTTTTTGAGTCAAGTATTTGAGTGCTCATAATGATAATTATTCACCCGCAAAGTCAAAACATTTCATAGGAATGAATCATCATCATATATATATATATATATATATATATATATATACACACACACACACATATATATATATATATATATATATATATGACTTCATATTTTGTTTATACAAAAAAGAAACAAAATGTTTTCCTTGAATAGCTTAAAGTTTAGCAAAAAAGGTCGCTTAACGATATTTATTTAGGCAACTACAATTATTGATTAGCATAATTAGAAATACATTTTTATGAAAAAAAAATGGCTATGGATATCCGGTATATAGCTATATAGTTATTTTGATGCCTAGTACGGCATGTATTGAATTTTTTTGTATGTTTTCAAATCTGTTTACTTACAACATTATATCATATATATTATTTTTATGTAGCCATTATATAGTTTAATTAAAAGGTTGACTATTTGACATAAGCCAATATCGTTCATTATGCTATGTTATAAAAATATATCAGACAAAAAAATGAAAGTTTCACGTCATTCGTGTGAGTTGTTTTTGTGTCGAACGCCAAAAAAATAACAAACAAAATTTTGCTCTTTATAGAATTGGTATGATTAATTGAAACCTTCAATCTGGAGCATTTATTCTGCTATCCAGTGTGAATAGTCCATAACGACAGAAACTGTGACCTCGTGACTGACGGATTAACGAATGGACGTGAAATTACAAAGGTACGTAATTTGACTATGGAAAATAAATATTATTTCTTCTCTTTTAATATATATAAAGTAATAATAATATTACTTGTATATCTAAATATTATTTAGTATTACTTGTATATCTAAATATTATTTTTATATGTAATTATTAGGTTTATATCCAAGTATTACCTCTATTACTGTTTTTCATTCTTCCAAGATTTTATTATTACTATCGTGTGTTATCAAATTACGTCAATACAGTATACTTCGGAGCCAACATATATCAAATTCAGATTCATCATCTGCCCAGGAAATCTTTTATTTGTGGAAGTATTATAGATATCTAATACAGTTCCCGCCGGAGCTTTATCTGTTTGCGTAATAATATCGTTATTGCCAAAATAACGGTGGTTCTCGTAGCCCTGGACGGGTTTCGGATATCGGATTGCCTCGCGGCCACTTTTGGTGGCACGGAGCGCGAATTTTATTAAAACAACGCCTTCAGTAATAAAAGTTTCATAAAAATCCCTTTAAAGCTTTCAAGTGGACGAAGAACTTGTGTACCATTTCAAGCGAAAAATCGAAACTGTAAGAGAAAAGTCGTGCATATAACATCGTGAAAGGCTGATTGTTCTTTTCGTTAGTGTGTTTCTATTTATGGCCAGATGTTTTGAGCGCAGGTGAAAATGTTTATTTAATTATAATATAAATGTAATTATAAATATAAAATATGATTACACTAAAATAAATTAGATCATGTGATTTAGATAAAGTTGATTTTGATAATGTCGTCGCCGTGGTGTGTTGGGTTGATCACAAGGCATACGGCCTTTGACGATGCGACGCACCGCGGCGACCCGGTTCGTCGAAAGGGGCTGGACTGCTGTTGTGGTTGGCTGTAAGAGATTGCTCTTGTAGCAATAAGTCCGCTATATGTATCAATCAGATACATTAAAGTAGATAAATAAATAAATAAATAATCAATTTCGGTGCAATAATGATGTACCTTTGTATGTATGCATATATATATATATTACACATGCATATATTAAATGTGTATCTTGTCGTTAAGGGATTTAAATATAAAGACGTTAAGTTTGTACACGAACAATTGATATAAGTAAAATAAAGAAAAATTAAAACATGAGTGCTTCAAATTTTCACCATCGCATTCTTCTCTGCTGTTGTGGTAGAGTATTTCTGTTTTTCAAAAATCATCTCCAAAGATAAACAGCTAGAAAATTTAGAAATATGTTGAAGAATTTGAAGCTACTGAAAAGGTATCTCACCTTTGTTAAATACTGTCACTATATTTGTAAGTCTGGCCCCGCCTATTTGTTCATACACTTACATTTTTTGTGATATTTTATCTAAACATTCCGCGTAATTCAATATATCTTAGAAGCAAATCCAGTTAAGTATTTGCTCATTGTCTAGGGAAACGCTCTGAATACATGCTCAGTATTCTTTTTCTTAAACATGAAACCTCATTCTATGAAAAAGCTCGTCTTTGTTTAAACAGCAAGACGTTGGTATCAATTGGAACTTGACAAGAGGAACTCGTCCTCTGTAAATGTTTTAAAGGATCGTCTGAACAAAGACCTTCGTTTCGTAATTATTTATTCTTACCGCCCCTTAATTCCATCTAGCTTCTATTTCCCCAAACATCCCTTATTAATATTCGTATTTTTTTATGTTTTTTTTTTGTAATTTTAAATTTTTGAATTTGTTTTTTTTTTGTTTCTGCAGTGTTTGTCTTAATTTGTAAATTTTGTGAAATCTTTCACAGCCTTTCACATAACTAAATTTTCAAGTTCATTCAGTTGACTGGAAGAGATTACTTATGTGGTAATAAGTGAGTGAAATGTTTATTTAAGTCTACATTAAAGTTTGAAAATAAAATGAATAAAGGAATAAAGATCGTCAAAAGCTTTGGGTTGTTGAGTGTTTATCATTAAGTACACGTTTTGTGAATAACCTTATTATTACGATTTACATTTCTTGCACTATAGATATGCTACCACCTATCTAAGAATATAATTTCTCCCTTTTTCTTCCCTCCCCTCAAATAACGAATTACCATACTAGATTTTAGGGTTGGTAGTGAAAGAAGGAGCGTTTATAATTTTGTGATCTTCGTCCGTCTCTTCGTTTGCCTGTCCATCCATTTCTCAAAGTTATGTAATAAAAAATTGAAATTATATCTCAATCAATATGCGAAATATTAGGAAATAAACATAGTTTAATGTATCTCTATAGGTCGCATTTATGATTTTTTTTTCATTTTAATCAGGTGTTCGAAAGATCTAATAAAAAGGTAGGTACTGGTATTTGATTAGAAATTTCAAATGAAGTCATTTCCATTTATTTGCGACGACAATTTCATGAGATCTAGCAAGCCTATTTTGTGCACTTGGTCTGTTTTTAGTATTTAAGAAAACATTAGATATAACTGACTATAAAAGAAAGGAAAAAAGTACATAAAGAAAATATGGTAACAAGGTAATTCTAGTTTTTTAACCTTTTTAAATTCAGGTCAGTTTAGTTTCATTATTTTTTAAGTACCCACCTATATGTCCGTTGCGTAGTATACTTGCATCGCATTCTCATAAATAACATTGAACTGAATTGAATGCAGCTCTAACGAGTTACACGTGCGGTGTACACGTGCTACATTAGTGAAGTGTATATGGAGGTATTAGTGCTATATTCGCTAGTCGGACGGACACACGGAGAGGGCGGGCGTGATCCGCCCAGTGATACGACCGATACCCTCATTTGTCACGCGCCACTTGAACGCATCGCAACAATCATTTAATTACATCGCTCGGCGTTTGGTTCGGCTAAAGAGTTCGTTTGGGTAATGCATTCAAGCAGCAGATTAAAATTGCAAGTTTATATTTAAGTACTGGAAAAGTTGTTTTCAAGTATTGTAGTCCTAAGATTTAGGAGTTCTATCAACTGTATATTTCATAATATATGTCACATCTTTCAAGACAAGAAAGTTTTACTTTGTTCACGAAGGTCATAAGAAATAAATATGTCGCTTTTATACTATGCTGTTATTATAAGATACAACAGTTTATGGAAATGTCCCCTGATATTATAGTCCCTACATTATATTAATGCCTAAATTATATTAAAGGAAATTAGGTTTTTCTAACAATTGACATTTTTACTGATTTATGACTTTCAAAGGAGTATAAGCTTCTTGCCATTTAATCTACACTATAAGTTTAAATTAAGGAACTAAAAAAACTGTATTATCACACTCAAACTGTACATCACTCGTTTTACATTAGCAGTTGATAAGTATTTAAAAGACATATTAATTTGGCATGTGCATTTGTCATTTTTGAATTCAGATAATCATTTTTGATATTTTGGAAAGTCTAAAATGTACAAATAGATTTGGTGGAAATGCCAACCAATTCGTGGAACTTATGACATTTAAATTTTATTATAATATTTAAATTTTTGAAAATTAATTATTATACTTATTTCCGCCCACTATGCGAATGAATTTTTAAAGCTACTGTAGGTTATGGTGGTAGTTAGAAAGGAATGTCCGAGGTCTCTTCAATATATGCCACAGCACTCTTGTGTGCTGTGGCATATTGAAGAGTGTGGATCAATCTAGTTAATGTATTTTAGTAACATGGTTATTACGCAAAGTGGAATATTTGAGCCTCTATTAAAATTTCTTTATTTTTTATACTAGTTTTTCTTATAGTATGAGTTATAACATGACGGTCAGCAGAGAATAAGTTTGTGTTCCTTTGGTAAATACTAGATTAATTTTGGTATAGATAAATATAGAGTTAAAGGTAGAAGGTAAGCGTATTCCGACGCAGTAAGTAGTTAATTTGCTACCTTGTCGGCTAAAAGATCTTAAAAGGCGTATCTGACGGTCTGCTCTGTTGACCTCAAAACTTCACGCCTATTTCCAACGGCGAAAATGACTTTTGTCTAGTTGTGAATAATTTATGCTTAGCACGGAAAATTCTAATTTCCACCTTAATTAAAAATTTTATTTACCGCTGAAGGTATGCTTTACAAATGAATTGGTGCTTGGCCTTAAAGACGCAAACGCACACAAGTATAAACTTAAATGTAGGTCATATGCATATAATATTAGCGTAAGAATAAAATCATTTTAAATTCCAGTGGACTGATTCAAATACCATGTTTTAGTAAAGTTTTTTTTTAAATGACTTCAACTAAAGAGGAATTTTTTAATTTAGCTCGAGCGTTTTTTTTATAATTGTTAAAAGATTCGCATCACACTTTTGGAAGAATATTTTGATATGAATGTAGTTTTTTACGTTTTATGGAGAATATTTTCACGTTTTGTCTATTTTGGAAGTATGTAATACCAACTTCAGAAGATTTAAGTTTCTGAAATAAAAAAATATGACATCTAATTTTGTATTTGAAAGTTGTGCAATGTAACTCCACATTTATCCAATTAATTTTTACCGGTTTTTGCATTTGGAAAATAACTAAGAATCATAAAAATATATTCTTTTTTATTTTTAGGGTTCTGTACCTCAAAATGAAAAAAAAACAACCTTTACGAGATTCCTCACTTGTCTCTCAGTTTGTCAAAGCCCTTTTTTTCAGAAATAACTTGACGTAGAAATTAGCACAAATCCTAGTAGCTAACACTCAAAACTATTTGTAAGGAAATTTTGGCGGGAAAATTAAGTACTCGAAACAATTTTTTTACTTCTCTTCATAGCGTGGGGTACCGTTTGAAAGGGCTAATAATAAGGGTCGCAAAGTATTTTTTCATAATTTTACAACTTTCAAAATATTTCTGAAAAAAAATTTTTCACCCCCTAATTTCGAAACTATTCACCCTAAAATTATGAAAAAATAGAGTTTTTAAAAAACTACCTTTTAGGAAAAATGTAGCTATATTTTAGATCTTATATTTTTTTAAATACTTACTAGGTTTTAATTGTTATTTTAATATGGTAACAAAATTAATATGTGTTTGTAATGTCCCCTACCGTGTAATATGTGTATTTGTCATAATATATATAAATTTGTCGATCGTTTGTGTCAACCATGGTTTTATTATTAGGTTAAGGTCCAATTCCAAATTAATTGAGTAAATAGCAAAAGTTAGTGTTTTTGTAACAATAATGACCACGAACTATATAGCCAGTGTTCCAAAGTTAAAAGGACGCGAAAATTATGAAGATTAGTTTTTTATGGCATAAAACGTATTGTTATTGAAACGTATTCTGTGGCTTGAATGCTGAGTATTCATTGAAAATTTTAAAATAATTAAATTTAATTTTAAAATTAATTTAATTAACTTAATAAATAATAATAACAATTATTATTAATAATAATAACAATATTACATTAAATGATGATGATTGTAATTCTAGATAAAGATATAAAATGTTTACTGAAACTTAAAATAATAAAGTTAAAATGCGATAATTTGGATACAGTCTGGCAGATGATTGGCTTACAATGGAAAGAAAAATAAAATGGTGGACCACTCATATGTCAAATAAATTTTAAAATTTAATTATTTAAAGACATATTACATATAAATTATAGCTTTCTGCACTCCTTTGCCATATACAATTTAACTACGTCAAATCTCACAAGCTTCCATGCACGCAATGTGCTTAAAAATGGGTACAAAGTTTTCTCTGCACGTATTTATATATAGATACTATGTATCCTATATGTATAGATAAATGTTTATAAGTATCTGAATGTGTACGTCACTCTTGTAGTGCGAGTTGCGCTCGCGCTTGGCAGGTTTTACTAGAAATAACCTTTGTCTACTCAAGAAGAATTACTTATATATCTGGAGTCTCAAAAATATTTTTTTTGGCAATGATAATATAGAAAAGTTGTGTATTATATGAGAGGAAGAACATTGTAGCTTTGTCATTGAGGAAACATTGCAAATTTTTTAATTAATTGTGTTCCTTTCCTGAAATTCTAACATCGAAAAAAAATTAAAATAGGGACATTAATAACTGGAAACCCAGCTATAAATGATGGCGCTGAAATAAATACGGTAACTTGAGTGTTTTGAAGAATATAATTTTTTGTCCATCCGTGTAAGGGAACAATTATTTAATAATATATTCTCTTATATGTATGTAACTTCAAAAATAAGTATTTTAGTTATTTATTACGAATGAGTAGGTATCAATTTCGAGTTAATTATTTTTACTTTTCAGCACCTTATTTTTTTGAAATTGGTGTTTATAAATTAAATATATTTTATTGGTATTAAAATATATTTTATTAGTTTTTTGAGTAAAAGAAGATCTGATAAATACGATGAGCTTGTAAACAACCTTCTACAGAAGTACCAGTAGTTGGGTTGCAATATGTCCTTAAAAATAACTTTTTCACTCTCATCTCATCTCATCTCATTTACAGTTTATTGGCTGCATTAGAGTTAGTTATATTGTAACTTGTTATAGTTGCTGCCACAGAGAATGATAATGTCATTAGAAACGAAGTCATTACGATTTTCGTTTATCATAGGCGTTTCGCCGTAGTATTGTCATGATGCTTAGTAGCAATAAAAATATTTTATATTAAATAATTTAAAAAAATTACGTGAAAGTGATAGCAATTATATTTTACAAATATAACACATCTTTGTTCCTTCTTATACTGATCAATTCATTTTATGTTCTAGAGCATCAGCACAGTTAATATGGTTACTGTGACCGCTAAGTACTGTGTACTGTGTACCGCCACCTCTAAATACCTACATACTTCATATCCTTGTTGCATCAGGTCTTTGTATACACCTGTGTATACCTACCTACTAATATTTTTGACACTTCTTACCTTTGTAAATATCTGTATATACTTTCCTAACCGCCTACTAACATTCTACTTGCTGAATAACTTTCTAAATACCTTTACATACTTATTTACCTGTTCACTGATATATCAGTCGCTTCATGCTTTTGTATTTTCTACCTGTTTACTAATATATTAGTCGCTTCATAATTTTGAATTATTTGTACATACTTAGTTACCTATCTGCCAAATATCTTAGTTCCTCCACGCCTATATATATGTGTATGTACTTACCTACCTATTCATTTTCTTACTTTTTTGTTTACGTCAAGACAACCAATTCTATTTTTTTAACAAAAAATCTCATTAATACATTTGTTACCTCAAATCCTACTACCCTCAAGAAAATAAAATTTGGAAACTATTGTAAAACCCTTTTTAAAAATCAAATAACACTACTAAGATTAGGTGAAGGCTTTCAAAGTATTGGCATGAAGTTTTCTCCCGTTATTTTCATTAAAAGCGTGATTCATCGTATTATTCTTAATAGGAAAAACTAAAAAAATTAAATGTTTTAATTTTTTCTTTCCGAAACATATTCAAGTGGTTACAAAGATGACTAAGAAGTTCCTATCATCATCATCCTTCTCTATCATCTGAGTCGTCAGTACTAGTTGTGACAAAAGTAAGAGTTCAAACTCCGTGAATTTACTCCTCACTACTGACAATTTTCAGTCACCAATTTCTGGCTCTATCATCGAATTTTGGCTACTATTTGTGACCAAATGATTCGTCAAGATAAGGCGATCGAGCCCAATCTCGATAAATTTATTCCTAACCATTGAAGAGTTTCGCCACCGCCACCTGATAGCATCATCAGACCCTGGGTATCATCTTTGATTAATGTACTTATACTAAACTGTAACTTATTTAACTGTAACTTATTTGTGAAATGAGTTCAACATCTGTCTAAAATTTCTCAAAAGGTCTTGTATTTTCATCCGTTGAGGTTTTCCTCAATAAATTCCCGAGTACATCATCAGATCCTGACTATATTTACATATCCAAATCTCCATTTAAAAAAAAAATAATCATGAAACTCAGTCAATGAGTCATCAAATTACGGTTATACAAACATGAAAAAATACACACATGTCGCACTCCTTAATTTTTAAAAATAACTAAGAAAGTCTGAATATACATATATATATATATATATATATATATATATATATATATATATATATATACACACACATAAGTAATGAATTGAGAAGCACCCCATGTTTTGAAGCAAGTGAAACATATTCTAGAATGTATAGAAAATATAATACTTTTTGATTGAACAATCTGATGATTTTAATAGGAAAAAGTCTATTTAGTTAAAGTTTAATATTGCAAAAACGTTTTGCAATAAACTGATTTGTATTTCTTGTAAATAATAGGAATGGAACATACCTAACAAAAAATAACATATTTTATTATGTGATTGCATATTGATAGCTTTTTATTCTCAAGGATAATGTCTTTAAAACTTAAAGTTTTCACTGATAATCGTTACAATCTGGCATAGACCTAATAACGACTTCTGGTTATTAATTAATTAGTCTGATGAACGTACATTATTTTCGATTATTTATTTTTTTTTGATGATGGAATAGATTAAAAACATGTTACCAGAATTGTTGAAAATTAAATCCGCTATCTAATAAAATAATTTAATGAACATTATCTAGGTTGTTCTTGAGAGCGCACTTAAATAAAATAAATTTCGGTTAATCTATCTTTGTCAATTAGTATAAGGTTACCTGTAATTTAATAGTCAGGTGGAATACGAAATTACTTTAAACTTTGAACTCTTTGCCGTAGTTACAAAGTCTAATAAAGAATATAAATCGCAATTTTCTGTTTCTATGGGCATTGCTCTTCACCTGTAAATTTAAAATACGCTCTTTATTGAAAGTGAAAAAAACATTTTATATATTTTTTTTCCATTTCAGAATTAGCTGAACAGCATTGTGAAATAAATATTAAATTTATTGTATGTGTTCTTTACTTCATATAGTGGGTCATATGAGTATAAATATGATTTGCTTATAAATATGATAGTAAATATGAGTATAAATATGATAGTGGTTATAAATATGATTTGCTTACCAAATTGGACGATACCATTTGTGTCACTTGATATATCAGACAATTATAACAGCTTAGGTTTTGAACAATGTCAGATGTTGTAATTCGTGAACGTATTTTTTTCGTTTTAATCAGTATTAAACTATGTTGTAATAGATGATACATGCACATATTACATAATGTAGTTCTTTATTTGTTAGGGGTTTTATGGGACTAGTCGAAAACGGAAACTTTGTCAGACGTGCAATAGAAAAATTACTGCATTTGTAAAAATTACATAATTAAAGAAAATATTGTTTGCCAATTTACTATTCAATAAAATCTAAATGCAATTATAAATTACATTTCTTTTATTGTTGGTATAAAAGGCAAACCCTTCTAGTGTATAAAAAAAAGATTTGCAGCTATCAAATTGGTGAAAAATTTAACAGCTTGCTTTAAAATTACCTTATAAATGCGGCGATAGTAGATCAATTGAAGTCTTTGCAAAAAATGGTAATACAAAATACATAACATATAACATTTCAAAAGTATAATTTCGTTAAGATTATTCGAGATCATTTTCTTCACAATTTTATTTTATTGACAGAAACATTCATAAAAGTAATTGGTAATATTGAGTTAGAAGAAATTACACTATCCAGAGGATCTGCTAAATTATATAGTTGCTTTGTTCCGTTTGTATTTACAAGTCTGAATGACTTTAAATACAAACGGAACAAAGCAACTATCTATTGTCACAGAATGACTTTAGTATATTCATTAAAATACAACACAATCATATGCCGTATTTCCTATATAATTGGTTACATACCAATGTTTGACCCTTCCTGACTGACCTTATATACCCTTAGTTTATTTCTAGAAGTAAACAATAGTTTATTTAAAGTAGAATGAGAGTAATATCACATGTGAAATTAGGTCGCAAAAAAATATATCCGAAATAATGATGAATTCAGATGGAGAGAAAAGAAGGATAGAAAGTAATGTAGAAATAAGAAGTGCCATTCAAAACAATAATAATTTTTTTTGGGATGGTTTGCATATGGAATGAAGAAACAGTAACAACAGGTAAAATTTATGTAGATGAAAAGTTATGAAAATGGAATCAGTTCTAACATCTAATAGAAAGGTGATTTCTATAAAAAGAAAAGGAGTTAAAAACAACATTTATAAATATAGCAAAAATTCCAGGACTTTTGCGTTTTAATACTAGAGAAAAAAATTATTAATATTTTTACAAAGTGCCATTTCCAAATAAAATAACTAAATATTTAAAATTAATATAATTTAATAATTTATTTACCCTTTTTGGTCAATGTGAATGTAATATATTGAATTTTTAAAATAATATTTAATTAATTATTGTTTTATTGCCTTTTCGGATTTGACAAGCAACTGGTATCATTGATCTAAATATTAAGGTAGATTCAAAAGAGAATTTGGCTAGATAGAAATGACAACATGCATGTCATGTGCGCCATCTATTATAATTAAAAAGAAATAGGTCGTTAGTAACTTGACCTTCTGGATGCAACCGTGGATATAGCCTTGCATGTCTTATTTTATTACTTTCTTAATGCAATTTTTAAAAGCATGTTCTCAATTTTTGGGTATATACTGACATAACAAATGCTTCAATTATTTGGAATTTAGGTAAAGTAATTAAAAAAAATAAATAGATGTCAATTCAACTGTTTATAATAGATAGAAACAATGGCATTATGTTACGTAGATATATCACAAAAAAACGTCAGTACTTTATAATGTTATAAGGCTCATTGTCTACCTAGGCATATATGCGGAATAGGTATTTTCAATAATGATTTATCTTATTATCCATTTTAATATTATTTTAGTTTATTACTTTAATGAAAAATGGGTAAAGTGCAACATAGAACATAGAAACATATCGACTCAGTCGTGATCATAATGAAACTTTATTGTTGGTATAAGAAAACATGAGTTGAAGAAAACATAAGTTGAAGAAAACATGAGTTGAAGAAAACATGAGTATAAGAAAACATGGCCATATAAGAAAACATGAGTTTTCAGTAAAAATTATGTCGCAATGCAATTCAAAGGTTACACAAAATATTAAATCATCTTGAAGTATGTTAAGTTCTTCGTGTTCTGTTTTTTACGCACGTATCCACACACACACACAATCACATACATATATGTATATATCTACATATATATTAAAAACTGTTAAATCATTGGTAAAGTACTCCATCCTATTCTAAAATTATAAAATGTAATTTAAGGATATCTTTCCCTTTTCCGGCATTTTTGATAGTTTTTGGGATAAACGTATTCACGAGAATCAAGATGTCAACTGAAAGGAAGAGATGTTAATGTTGTCATTTAGCACCGTTTTTAGTGGGATGATTTTCATTTACTTTGGATCTGTCCTTAAGAAGAAATATAAGTGGCATGGCTGTGACTGGTATGGCAAAATAATTTAAAAAATGAAAGTAGTCATTATTACTGCTAACATATTTTTTTCAATTTTGCTGTTACTTTAAAATTAATTTTACGGTGTTATGGTAATTTAGCTTTTTTCTGAAAAATTATTGATTAGAATGGTAACCCGTGAAGCGACATTTTATTTTTAAATATATTTGAAACATGAGATTTTAAAACAGGTTAACAATTTCTTTATAAATATATTGAATGAGCAACTATAAATAAAAATCATACATTTAAATAAAGTTCTTACAATTGCATCTACACATAAAAAGGCTAAGCGTATGTGAAAAAGCTATGATTACTGAAGCAAAATTTATACTCCATTTTTAATTTATTTTGAAATAAGATATACATATATAAATATGTATATGTATATATATACACACACACACACACACACACATATATATATATATATATATATATATATATATATACATAAGATAACAAATATGAGCTTATATAAAAATACCCATATTGCCCAATTTTTGACAATTCAAGGATTTAATGTTGATGAATTTTTATTTTATTTCATTTGTGATGTTTTATTTGCTTTTTATTGTATTCAGATATAAAAGTTTTCTGTGTCCAATATTCCCTATCTTATATAGTTTAAGAGCCTCATACTCTCTTATTTACTGGTTGTGACGATATTTCTATTAGTTTATTACAGAGTCTTGTTTTTCTATGAAATGCATATTAAATATGTTCTTGCCTATATTTGACCTGTTACTTTTAGGTCAAGTAAGCAGTTTCATCATCTATAAAATTTGCTTTCTATTGTTATCCGAGATTTTTCAGACCTATAAAATCAAACTATACCCTGTTTATATGCAAATAAGCGAAAAATTTATGCTTTCGATTCCATAAGCCTTTATGGAATTTGACTTTTATTCTTTAAGAATAAAAGTCAAATTTGGAAAAAACATAAAAAGCTAGAATAGAAAGTAATAAAATACTGAGAATATTGTCCCTGACAGAAAACGTAACACATGGATGAGATGTAAAACGAAAGTCAATGGTTATGTGTTCAAATGAGTAGAAAAACTAAAATGAAAGTGGAGCGAATGAAAGGAGCGTATTTAAGATGGAATAGAGAAATGTGGCGCACATCCTAATAGAAGAGATCGAAGGATAGACTACAAATAAGATGAAAGTACCACTTTAGGGTATACGCAAGCAAGGAGAGTAGTAGAGCAAAATAGAGGGAGAGGAAAAAACACAGAGTTTTATGTCAAATCATTGAAGGACTTCAAATAGCACATGAAAAAGAAAACAAAATAACGAAATAAACGTTCTTATATTCGGTATTTTGAAACTGTGTAGCCATAGTTGAATACTTTCCTTGATTTGAACAAGATTTACGGCGTAAAGGAATTGTAGAAGACTCTTGGAATGGAAGTTTGCCATTTGCTGAGTTGCTTAATTGTGTCAGTGTATTCGTAGTATGATTGGCATCCAAATAAACAGATTTTAATTTACTGGCATTGATACTTTCCCTTATTTGGTCTTAAGACAGCTGTTAAAATAACTTGCATTACAATATCATTATTATCTTTTGTATAAATTTTACACACCTCTATATATATATAATATATATATACATACACATACACATATATGTGCATAAATATCGCACATTGAAAACAAAAGTGGGACTATGCCAAAAAACAACACTTTTTAAAGCAATATTTAGATTACTTGAAATACAGCGCTCATAAAGCAAAGAATGTCATTTTAATAATTTTATTAGTTTTTTCTAGAGACCCTTAATGTCAGTTTATATTTTTAGGTTATATGTCAAAGTAGTAATTTGTTGCCACTTTACAAAAATGATATCAGTTATACCAGTTCAAGGCACACAGCTGAGAGTAATTTACGGCAATAATCTACTGAAGTAAAAAATACAAAAATGGCATTTCAAGTATAGTGTCGTTTTCCGACTAAAGTAAATAACATGAAGAATTTTTTGATTAATAAAAAATGGTATTTTATGTTTAGCGCCAGTCTAATAAAAATAATAGATTTTTAATGTTTTATGTAATTTTATAAGTGTAATTTTGTATCATGTCCCAGTTATCTAATAAAAATACAATGCCAGCGTTGTTTTATTTTATGAAATAAATATCAAATTGTGTACAATGCCTCTACTTTGAAAATTATGACATGCGCAATTTTGTGTAACGCCATTTTTAGATGCTTACTGAACCTTAATTTTGATTTTTATTCGTACTAATGTATTCCTCCCACATTCTTATTTTGATAGGTTGTCATTCACCGTCAACTAATGAGGATGGTTTACCTTTATATGTTGTCGACATAGATCTGTCAGGAAGTAGAGGTAGACTAATAATACATTTAGCAATTAAAAATGCAGAAAGCAAGCAAAGTTTAGCACCTAAAGAAACAGCTTCCGTTTTACACACTTTACCAATAACTAGCAACTATTCAGATTCATGTAACAAACGAAACGTCTTCAACAATGATGAAGATGGTGGCTTTTTTCCCGCTTCTGATGATAATAGAATCTACGCATCCACAAAGAAATTTGCCATGGATCAAGTTCAAGTTCACTGTAATCTTCGCCTTTTTCGAACTTTTCTTGATCTTCCTCTTCGAGCAAATCATCCGCTTTTTCGAGCAAATCGTTTTTTCATTCAATTTTCAACTTCCTCTGCACTTAATTCACCGAATCATCAAGCAACGACTGAAAATACCGTAAATGAAAATAAATTAGAACTTGTTAATAATAATGCGGTAGTTATGAATACTAGTACAAACAATTTTCCTGATAATTGTAATAACCAAATTGCTCCGAATATAGATAATATTGCTGAAGATATTCCACCAGATATTGATAGTATGGAGAAACCAAAAAAAAAGGTAATGGAACCAAATGGTTGGGAAGATTCCGGACAAGAATATGTTTGGGGCGCCAAACTAAAAAAGATTTTCGGGTTAAACTTCTAAAGACAACCTGTGGGACCAGTTGTCAACTGAAATGTTCTGCAAAAATTTGTTATGGTTAAGAAAACAACTTTTCAATGACTGTTGGAGCATCGCGTCATTGGTGCGGCAAAGAGAATACATAGCTCTTAATATAGAAGAAATCCAACCGACGTATCAATACAATTAACTAGATTTAAGTAGACAATTAAAAATGCTTTCCATTTTGACGTGAACGGTACGGAACTAAAGTATTTAAAACTTTATTCAAGAATACATTGGACATAACTGATAAATGCATTAGAACTAACAGAGAAAAAAATAGTATTACTGTTATACTAAAAGAAGAATAAACAGAAAAGTATGGGAAACACAAAAAAGTGCTCTTTAATTTAATTGAAGGAGTAAAGAGTTGTATTAATAGTGTCCCTCGGATTGAGAGTCATTATTTACGGGAATAAACAATAAAGGAATATATAATTGGTGAAAGATATAGATGATGAAAACTTTATCGGATATTTATTTTGATTCTAAAGAGGACTATACAAACTAAAAATATTCAATGAACGATTTAATATTGCTTTCTTCGTACTAAAGAAAGATCAATATGAGCAATATACTCAACACAAGCTGGAAGAAGGTCATGTGAAAGGTATTCAGAAAGAAGACTATAATCGACACCTAACTGAAAAAAAAGCGGTGAGGAAAAATCAAATGATGAGGAAATGGTATTGCGCACTTTCATTGTCGCAAGATAATAGTCCCGAACGATGATGTTTCAACTTTTTATTGTAAGCCTAAAATAAACTGTTTAAACTTTACTATATCTGAACTTAAACATGACACAACTGAATGCTTCTTTTCGGATGAATCTTAAGGAAACCGAGGGGCAAATGAAATAGGTACTTATATTCTTAAATACTGCAAGTAGTCTTCTTGTGCTGATGAATATCTTGATGTAGTTTTTACTCCGATAATTACTGCAGCCGGCATAAAAACTATTTTATTATTAGAATAAATATATATGCATTATTAAACTTAAAAATTAAATCCATAGCGCACAAGTTCTTAATACGTGGCGATACACAAAACGAAGAAGATGTAGGGCACTCTATGATTGAGAAGCAAGTTAAAATGTGTCTTAAATCCGGACCAATTTATGTAGCTTCGCAAAACGTTTCTGCTGTCCATAGTGCGAAAAAACTTGGACACATTTCACTGTTAATGAAATGACTTATGGCAATTTCATAGATATAAAACAACGACTAGTATCTAAACTCAATAAAAGTATAGATGGCCAAGTAGTAAAATTGTTGTATATGAAATTTACCAAGCAGAGAAAAACGAAAATAATGATGTCTAAATATTATATAAAACTTCATACTTTGACCATTTTAAAGGGCTTGATTTAAACAAACGTACAAATAAAAATAATCGTCCATTTATCAACGTAAATTGGATATATCGGAAGGAAAAAAAAGGTGTGGAGAGCCTCATTGATGCTGGATATTACGCCTTTTATTAAGAAAATATATTTCAGTAAAATTTAATATACCTAATGCTGATTTTGATACCTACATATGTTTTGTTGATCTCATGAAAAGATCATGTAGTATTATTTTAAATATAAATAAAACTTTCACGTTTCATTGTTGTTTAACTAATATTCTTTGATACGAAAGAATATTTAGTTTTGTAAATAAAAAAAAAAAAAAAGATATATATATATATATATATATATATATATATATATATATATATGTATGTGCCGTAACTTGTGTACCTATTGAAAAGGATCAGCCAAGCTATGATTGAGTTACTGACAAATTTTGACCTTAATAAAAATTTCTCAGTTTTGAGATATTTTAAAATTTCAAAAGATCCTTACTTTGGGTTGATCTTTTGGGCGCCACAACAACAAATTAAAAAAAGTAGGTAATAAAGCTTTTTAATTCATTGAAATATTTTACGATAACGAATTCAGTTCTCTCAGAAAAAAATTCAAAAACATACTTTTTAGGAGTTCGTAAATTTCGTCGCCCAACTTTGACTGTTTGTGTTGAAAAAAATGTACCGCTCAGAATGGACTAACCATTTTAAAAAATAATGATGTGATAAATGGCACAAATAATGCACAAATTATAGAAATAAAAATCTTACTGCCTTCAACTAAAAAAAAATATTCACACTTAACCACAGAACGTAAACATTAACCCTGTGTTTGAATTTTCATGTATGTGCATTTTTAAAATTTTTTTTTTCGTGGCTACTTTTCAATACTCCTGAAAAGTAATAAAAGTAAAAAAAATAAAAATAAAATTCAATGTAAAGAAAATTTAACATATTTCTTCAAAAGGTGAAGCTTTTATTTTCGTTATACCAAATGTTGAAACTGCCTGCAATTGGCTTTAATGCATGTGAAACATCAAAGCAACAAAAGTAATTTAAGATTGGAAACAATTTTAATTATGGTAAATATATTTAAAAAATAGGAAAAGTCGTTGTATATATATATATATATATATATATATATATATGTATATATATATATATATATATATATATATGTATATATATATATATATATATATACGTGTGTGTGTATGTATGTATATAGAATATTTTCACGAAAAAGATGAATTTTTTTTCATTAGTATTCAGTAGAGAGTTCATAAAAATTAAGTAGGCGGGTTTTTTAAGACAAAATGATGGTCGATGTTGGATGCGGATCTCTAAGTAAGAGTGTCTGTACTGCAAATATTGTCAAAGTTGAACGGAGTATCCGAATGCCCTCGGACTTACTTTGAATCATAGTCTTTGGCGGTATATGCATAAAATAATCCTTTATGATATAGGCTTCTAAAGTTTAAATCTATGTTCTACAAAAAGTTCTGAACGAAATGGATCTATTGCACATTTGGTCTATTTCAAATCGCGTCGTTTGTACAAATTTTTCATTACTTTAACTATAAATCTTACATCTTAAAGCGGGATCTAGGAAAATAGATTTATTCGTCAAAGTATGGAAGAATGCTCCAGGGACTCCAATGTTATACCCATTGCAACACTTGCGCTCACTGACCTGCACAAATCAGGTTTAATAATGAAAGATGCTACCACTCGTTGGGCTAGGCAAAGATTATCTTCCGAGTCTAGAGCATTATTTCTCTAACTATGTCACTTTACCCTCCTGGTCAGATGCAGATCAAGATGAACCCATATCTACATTGGTCACCGAATTATACGGCGTAATTTCCGCCAGCAGATCTGCGTTTCCCAACTGGAAACTCCGCTCTATTCCAGCCAAAGTTCATTTAAGATTCTATGTCATACAAATGTGAGAGAAGTATTTCATGTATAGAGAGTTCATTCATTCTTGTTCACCTTTTAATCATTGAAGACTAATTATTTATAAACAAAATGGTATGCTTATAATTATTTGTTTGCATGAAAAAATAAAAACGAACTTGTTAACTATGAGTAAAACTAGCATTACATGGTTCCGTATTTAAAATAATATTCAAAGGAACTCATTTTTCTCAATAGGTAAACTTTTACAACATTTATGAGGTACGTGTTTACTTGCTAAGTCCGAGTAGAAGTCGCGCTAGGAGGATTTCGTAAACACATAGGTGTATACCAAAGTTTAGATATTTAGGGAAAATAGTATTTTTCTATTTAACTGTTTAAAAATACTATTATTAAAATATTTTTCATTACGTACATATATGTCATTTTTAATGTTTAGTCTGTAATTGTTCTTTATTTTATAGGATTTTACGGACATCAATTCATAGCATTTATTATTTAAGTACTGGATAGGCTTAATATTGGATACAAATTACAACTTCACGGGGATTGCCATTTTTGAGAGAGACGATTTAAAACAGGTTTTTAAGAAACATCATGAACCGCATCTGAGAGTTTAGTCTACTTGATTTAAATTTATGAGGTCAATGTAAAATTCACTTTTAAAAATAATTTTTTTTTCTTTGTACAATTAAAGTTATCTATATTTAATATGTTAATGAATTGACGATTTCTGTGTACGTATACAATTATAAAAATAAGTATTATCGTCGTTGCGATATGTTTATTTATAGAACATAAGAGTAACCTCAGTAATTTCTCCTTCGACTTGAAAAAATGTTTCACCATTAAAATAGGCAAACGAATTTATAATTTTTATTAGTATCTGAAATCTTATAAAGTATTTATTTACATGCGATTGGCATGCAAGTTTCAAACTTCGGTTGCAATAACTGCCTATCAATAGACCTACACATACTTTTATCTTTTCGTACAAGAAGCTCATTGTATAAGGATAATTAAGAAAGACCTGGTTGATTACCTTTGGTGTTTTAAAAATGTTAAACTGGTGGCGTGCAGAGCCTTATAAGCAATTACGCGTACCTTGCCCTCAAAATATGGCCTTCATGCATTATATATTTATGAATGTTTAAACATATTTAATTTATGATATTAAAGCGAAGTCTGCATTTTAGTTTATGTCGTGTAGTCCGAACGTACAAACTGATCGCGACCAGTACGTGTAACATTAGGTGAAACGTACAAACTTCATTATTATCTTGTGAAGTACAAAATCAGAAGAAATTGTCTTGTCGCAAAAGTTATCCATACCTAACTAAAATTGATTAGGTCAATAAAGTTGTCGATTTTTAGAAGAATGCAATTTAATTGACTGAATTAGTTATTGTTTTACACGTTTTATGTTTGCGTTTATTAGCTTATTATTGCATTTTCGTTATAACAGATTAAAACGGCGGTAATCGGCTGATTCAAGTGAGATTTTGCAATTAATCATTTATTAAAAAAATAATATGATTTAGAATGGCATTTCGAAGCCAATTTTGAAATTAAATTCCGAATAAATGCATAATTTTCATAGTAATTAATGCAATAAGTTTTTGATTTCACTTATTTTCTTTTTATAAATGAAACATTGTTAATCCGCTGTTAAAAACCTTTCAAATTTAGAATTAATTTTTTATATAAATTAAGGTTTGTATTTTCATATTCCATATTTTGTGTCACCGACAATCTCAATTAAGTATAAAGAAAATTTTAATACATTATTAATTGAACGGGAAACATTTTTCAAATTAATTTTCTTTTACAAAATAGTCGCGAGTGAAAATTATTTTAGTTAAACGTATTGATTTTAATGTGTATTATTTGATTTAATAAAAATAAACTGTTAAAATTTTATTTGTGTTGAACTACACTTGTTCAGATTTAAATAATTTGCCAAATTATGTTAAAAAGCATTATAGGCGGCTGTTTTTTATATGAATATTTATAATATGCTAACGCAAATTAATGATGGCTTTCAATCAAGTAGTAGGTATTTTATAGTGTGGATGTAGTGATTCTCAAAATGTGTGTTCGGTTCACAATTTAACACCACTTGCGATAATATATGTGTTAAGATTAGAGAGGGAGCAAGAGAGATAGAGAGAGAGAGAGAGGGGGAGAGACTGAATGAGAGAAAGAGAAATATGACCTAGCATTTGAAGGTAAATTCTTGAAAAAGGCTGCACATACGACTCGTGTACTTTACATTTATTTCGACCTCATTTTGATTATCTTGAAATTTAGAACCTATTCGAAAAATAGAGTGAAAAATAATCGGAAAATCCCGCTCAAAATTTTATTTGAATGATTTTCCAAGGAAATCGCATGCCCTATTTTTCACATTTACTGTAATGCGATAAAAATTACATAAAACACGTGTGTGCTGTAAAATAAGTGATCAAATA
Organism: Druceiella hillmani; assembly: GCA_039881145.1. Classification (NCBI taxonomy): domain Eukaryota; kingdom Metazoa; phylum Arthropoda; class Insecta; order Lepidoptera; family Hepialidae; genus Druceiella; species Druceiella hillmani. The sequence continues at coordinate 32,700,530 of JAYKKI010000008.1, forward strand.
AAGAAGCGGTGAGCACAACTGTATATTATAACGAGCGAGAAAAAAGTAATTAAGAAACAATAGAAATAGAGAAGTTAGTATTCCCATCATTAAATTCGTAAAGTCAAGGTGTTTATTTCCTAATTTTCCATCGTTAATTTAAGTTCAATCCATTTCTCAAAATTATATTAACAGTAAACTAATTCTGTCAATTTTACGGATGATGACACCTTCTGTACGTTATTAAGTACTAACACGGTTGTACAATTTTATAATTTCGCATCTACCTTGTCAAATTGAAAATGGGATTAAAAATATTTTTAAATTCAATCAGTAAACTCGATTAACAATGCGAGTCACGTTTCGCTATCGGACGAGCAAACACATTGTACAATATTATCGTTTCAAAGTATTATAAAATAAAATTTCAACTATTTATTCTATTTTCTCAATACACAGTTGATGTTACTATAATCGCATCGAAGCTAGGTAAGGTGCAAAACTTGAACGCCATAAGTTTCTGCTCTAATTCATTTCCTTTGCTTTATTCTTTATCATACTTTACCGATCTTCTACCTGACTATATCTGTAATCTTGCATTGTGTCATCTGAGCTTGATCAATTTTCATTATCTTCCCTATAACGTCGACTTTACGCTAATGACACTGTATTGCTGTGTTACGTCAACGTCATGCAGCAGTCGTAGTTTGAGAGAAATACGCTATAGTCTTCAGTCATAATTATCAAATATTGTCTTCGGATACTTACGGGGCTCGTTTTCGATTATTGTAATTGCGTTAGCATTGTGTTGCTTTAAAGATACGCATGAACGCACGCAAGTGCATACACACGCACGCTTAAACGCACAAATACACATGGTCATTTACGTATACAAGCATAACTGATAGCAGCAGAATCTTTCTTGATTTCAACATTGTGACAAATATATATTGAAATTGTATTCAGGTTTTTTTTAAACGACTTTTTTCCTAATTTTATAAGTCATTTATTATTTCTCCCAAATATTCTCGTTAAGATGTAGCTCCACCTTAATCCACTCGCTCCTGGATTACTAGACAACGCCAATGCGGTTCAGAGACTTAAAAGAAACCACGTGATTTGAGTAGACAGTGAGACACTGGTCCTTGCTCAATAACTGCCTGGTCACATAACTCCTCTGTTTATAGTCTGGCCACTGATTGCAGACTTAACAAAAAAAAGATGTACTGACTTTACTTTCATTTACGCCATATTCAAAATTCACTTGAAAACGCAAATATTGGATTCATTTTGTAGTTACGCGTGTTACTTTTGTTGCTGCGATATACGAATTTATTTCCAGCTGCAATAAACGAATTCATTATATTAGGTTAGTGTCACGTTTGTATTTTTCATGTAATATTTTTTGCATAATTGGGGTTTATTATGTAGCGTTACGCATATTTTACTCGTATTCGCAATCAAATCTATACCTTGAATCCATTATATGATGCGATGCGTGTTTTATTCACATTTGTAATGTTCAAAATTCACTCGCAAATATAATGGTTTGATTCCTGACATGGCGATATGCGTACCTCTTGCGTAACTGTTATCTACATCCATATGTAACCATTCGCTCCGTTTTTTAGCATCACGTGTTTTTTGCATGGCTAAATTTTGAGATGTGTTCTTGAACATAACCTTTTAATTCATTATTTAGTGCCAAGCAAGTTTCTCTTGTGATATCTAGAAGAGAAATATTTATACACATATTCAAAATTGACTTCTAAAGTTATATTAAAATGAGAAGTAAATCGTAAATCAATTACGTCTTTCGTATAAACATGTTATTTAGTGTACTTGTATTTTTACATAAAATTGACATTTAACATAAAATTGACAATGAAGTCGAGTTTGGTTATGAATAATGATATAATAATTTTGGTAATAAAGTTGGAAAGTAGCATTTAATACAGTTTCATCTACACTTTTGTATAAGTCCTACAACAAAAATCTAGTTATCTACAAAAACAAGTGTCATTTCTACATTAAATCTTTCATAGCATTTAATATATTATTTTAGAACTAGAGATCTTCTATCATAAAAAAGTATGAATAATATTAACGTTCATCTAAGTAAAAAATGAGTAAATTGACAAACATAAATTATTTTCTAAAGAACTCTAAAAATTTATTAATTATGGGTAAGTCTTTTTCTTAAAAAATATTTATTTTGAATCTTTCACCCAACGAATCGAAAACTCATAATCTATGTGAAAATCTTTAAATGTAGCTTCTTAAATAAGAAGGATTGATTCAAAATACATTTGTTAAATACATCTTTATACTTACGCTAACCACAACACTCAAAATATAATCCAGTCCATTATCTATTCGTTTTTGTTGAATCTTACGTTACGTTGATATCTTACGTCCTGGCACGGAAATTCGAACTAATTAAACCTATAGCTCACCTCGGCCGAATTCGCTTAACCTTTCCCCTGCCCCCCCATTAGATTCAGCAGACTGAAAATGTTCTCGCTTAAATTTAATGTTAAGATTTAAAGCGGCAATAATTACTGGGATAGTGCTAAAGAGCGAAATTGAATCTTTTCGAGCGGTTCACATAATGACTGCGAACTTTACATGCCGGCGGGAAGTTGGGTTATAATTAAAGGAGTCTTTGAATTGTGCAAAGTACAACAACTTTGTCCTAGTGTGAGGTACTTCCTGGTGGGCGGAGTGTACGCTGTGTGCGTACGAAATATGTAGGTCACCTCGGTTACGAAATCCGAAGTTTGAGCAGTAACGTATTGTGTAGTTTACTTATCGTAGGGTGTGAGAAGCGGACGTCTGGGGGTGGGTTTAGGTGCTGCAGAAAAATGTTTGCCATTACGTAAAAGTTTATATGCCAGTTTAAATCCGTTAATTATTCGATAGTGGAATGTTTTATAATTTGACAGTTAGCTTGGATATAAATGCATTTATTTATTTATTTACATAAGGTCTGATCAACTTGCAATGTATGCCAAAACATTGGATAAATTAGGGACCAACATTCGACAAATTTTCATCAAGAATGAAGATAAATATTAGGGAGGACTTAATAACAGACCGAAGATAGTCTAGTGGATAATCCTAAATGAAAGATTATGCAATTGCTTTCCCGATCCTGTGAATCGAGAAAGAGAAAGAAAGAATAATGTCGAAATTCGAATCTTTCATTTTGTTTTTCTGATTTTCGATAGATATTTTATTTAAGCATTTTGAATAATGTTAAACCACTCACTCTATACAGTGTTCTTTGCACGCATTATAAAGAGTAATATTTTAAAGTATTTTTACGAATGATTCCTTTTCTGCTATAAATACTTTTCGCGGAATCAATATTATTAAATATTTCATTATTTGATTTGCTGTTTGTCCTATAATCGTAGTAATTTTTAATTCTGGCATTCAAAAAATTTGCTTACGATAGCTTTTTGTTGTCAAGAAGTTGTGTTTTTCTCTATATGTTCGATTTGCATTTACCGATTTCGAATTACGATAGTTATTTTCAATAGACTTTTTATATTTTTGTCAATGCATGTTTTTTTTAATGTTTATTATTTATATTTCGGTTATAAAATAATGGTAAATAAAATAACGGTTTATTAAGTTGTAAATGTATTGGCACCAAGCTGTAAGGACTAAAAATGTTTAAGTTTAAAATGAAATAAAGCAATAGGAAAGTAACGCTCGATGATCCTGTCTCTCGATCTCTTCCTTAGCATGTGTTAAAGAAGAGATCGAGAGACAGGCTACAAATAAGATGGAAGGATGACTTTACAACATACACAAGAAGAAAACACACGGAACTTTAAATCCAGTCATTGAAAGATATAAAAAACGCAAAAAAAAAGAAATGAACATTTTGTACACGAATCTGCGTTATGAAATGTTCTTTGATATAAACCAGATCAGTGCTATTTTTATTGAACGTCGTTTTCATTGACTAAGTGATTTCCGAAAAACTGTTAATGAAAAAAAATTATATTATCATCACTATAGCGTCAAAAAAATCGCTTAAATTTAATCTTAATATTTAAAGCAGTAATAATTACTTCGACAATGCCAAAGAGTGAAATTGAATCTTTTCGAGCGGTTAACATAATGAATGAAGTTTTGTACGCCGGCGGTGAGTTGGGTCATAATCAAAGGAGTCTTCGAACTCGGTACTTTACAACTTTGTCCTACTGCGATTTATTTCCTGACTAGCAGCGGAGTGTACACCAAATTAATATGCGTATGAAATACGTAGCTTTCCACAGTTACGAGGTCCGCAGAGTGTACAATAACGTATTGTGCAGTTTGCTTATCGGACGGCGTGAGAGCCGGAAGTACGGGAGTGAGTTTGTGTGCGGTAGAAAAATGTTTGCGCTCATGTAAAGGTTTAAAAGTAATAAAGGGATTAATTCAGGAACCTTGCAGGATTTAGGGATTAGTTTGAAAATAAATGAATTCGTTTATTTTTTTTATATTAACTTTGACAAACTTGCCATGAAAACCGCAATGTTGAACAAATTAGGTACAAGTATAAAATTAAAAAAAAATGACATTGCGAAGGACTAAATCAAAGAACAAAGATAGAAATATATATGTTAATAAATATTGAACTGAAAATTAAATAATTGCTTTCAAGAGCCTTTTAACCTAGTACAAGAATGAAAGAATATTGTTAAAATATAAAGATCTTATTTCGGTTTACAAATTTTCGACAGATATTCATTTTAGTATTTTGGAAAATATTAAACTGCTCTAACCGTTCCAGTACTTTTTTCGTAAACAATATTTTCGTAAACACTGTAGTGTAGTACACTAAGTGTAATATTTAAATTTTTTCATAAATTGTCCCTTTTAGACTATAAATAGCCTTGGTGGGATTTATATTATCAAATAACTTTAGAATTTTAACTCAGTGTTTGTTCTAGAATTGTATTAATTTTAAATTCTGACACGTATTCAAATATTAGATTTTGGTCGCTTATTGTTATCAATAAATAGTCTTATCTGTATATTCGATCCGTATTTTTTATTCGACTTATCAGTTTCGAATTATGGTCGTTATGTTCTATTAATTTTCGTGTATTAGTTTTGCTTTTATTCGTTTCTTATTTAATTTTTCGTTAATTGTTAGCGCATTTTATATTGAAAAATGCATTATTAAGTTGTTGCATGCATTGACAACCAAGCTCTAAGAACAGTCACAAATATGATTCTAAAATTAAAAAAAAAAAATGTATATATATGTATATATATATATATATATATATATATATATATATATATATATATTTATATATTTATATATATATATATATATATATATATATATATATATATATATATATATATGCCTTTAATGCAAGATAAAAGTGGGTATCTTATATCTGTTTAGTTAACTTTGTCATTAACTTGCCTATATAATATTTATCCGTAGTCGTCAATTCGTGAGGTTCCAGTTATCGTTAAGCATGGAAATAGCTGCAGAAGATATCAAAATATACGATACAATAAATCCCAAATACTTTGTTCCAAAACTCAACTCTGTGTACGTATTTATTGAAAAATTTAATTATTTTAGTTGTCGCGCCCCATCCTCCTTTATACGAACACGTGTAATTAAACGTAGATTATATGAGAGGTATTCTAACAACATTTTTCAGGGAAAACAAGTTTCGACATATTGTTTAATTAAAAAAATATTACATTTACTCACGCTTCACACACAAGTGAGAAGTTCGAAGGAAACCGTCGGAGCTGTTTTGGTAAAAGTTTTATAATTTTTCTTTCTTATGACAAGCAAAAATTGAAATTTTAATAATTGTAAAATGTTTACGAAAGTCAGTGGTATTAATCTTTGTTGAAATAAGTCTAGTGATTAAGCGCTAGACCAATAGACTTAATATACTACGAATAGACGAACAAAGCGTGCAATTGAAAACATATTTTTATGACATTACCGTGAGTGGAAAAAAGATGACAATTTGTGCACAAATAAAACTATTTTGATAGATAAAAGTTTCTGATAGTTTCTTGCTTTGATAGCGTCTCGCCTTTTTTTAGTATCTTCGTGTATTTTCGAGTAATATTTCCAAAGTATTATTTTAGAATCCGCAATGGTGTCTTGTGTAGTATTGGATTGTGAAGTGACGTGTATGAAAAATCCAAATGAAGACACATTTCACAGGTAAATGGAATCCACGTACTTACTTTTTTGTCACTTATTACGTTCTATTCTACGTTTTACTGTATATTTTTAAATTTTTTGAATACAATTACGAGATATTCGTGAAAAATATATTGCGATTGACATTATACGGATTGATATTGGGACTGGCATTATTTTATAGACAAATCATATCACTATTTTTCTGTAGTGAAAATAAACGTTAATTGTGAAAGAAATTATTAGTAGATGGAATGAAACGAAAAAAATTGTTAATATTGTTTACAATGTAAGCGCTAAGTGATATATGTGACCGAAAAAGTCATGGGTTCAAATCAGGTACGGTTCAGAAAAAAAATTTTCAAAATTAAAACAATTGAATTGCATCTAAATCATTCAGTATCTAAAATAAAAGTTGGCCTTACATAATGTTGGTACATAAAAAAAATCAGAAACAAGCTGGCCATTAGCGATAAAGTGAAATTTGCATTCGATCCTTTAATAACGGTTTCCATATTATTATTTGAAATATCACTCAAAATATGTTTTCAGGTTTCCAATGAATTTTGTACGACGAGAACTGTAACTGGACCCCCGTAAAAATACTATAGTGTATAGTAAACATTTCGAAAAAAAATGTTTCGTACAAAGAGCACATGGACGTATTTTGAAAAAGGACTTAGTGTACCGGTGTACCGGTGTGTTTGTCAACATCCTAATTTATATTTTATCATTTACAATTAAGCCTCTTATAAATGTTTAGTGTTTTCAAAGATTGGACAAGCTACACACTGCTTAGTAAGGGTGCGTATACTCTATATTGTGTTCGGATAACGTCACGACTCTGGAAAAAAATCATGTCATCTATATATTTTTAGTTAAAAGAGAATACAGTTTTCTTTTTAAGTAGTTTTAAATATTATTGTAAATATTTATCTATTTTGTATGATATAATAGTGAACAATTCTAATTAAATCTAAAGTTAATGCCAAAAATACCAGTCATCTTATATATGTAAATGTGTATATATATATATATATATATATATATATATATATATGTGTGTGTGTGTGTGTGTGTGTGTGTGTGTGTGTGTGTGTGCGTGTGTATATACATACACACACACACACATATAAATATATATATATATACCGGATTGCTAAACTCAAGAGAATGAAGAAAAATATAACACTACAATCGGTGGGTGAAGAATTTTAAAAAGTTCAGGTTTTTGGAATAACTTAAACAACTTTACCATATCATGCAGTAATGAAACGTTGCAACTTTTAGTAGATAGCACAAATGAAAAAAGGTGGTAAAATAGTCCATTCTACTGAATATATTGTAATAAATTTTGATAAAATGAGCGTTAGGGAATATATTGAATTTGTCCGCAAAACACATTTAGGCTATATTAATACGAGTATATAGGCAATGATTTGCACGGAGACTAATCAGCAATTGCAAATCAAGTTCTAGTATTTATGATTGTGACTACGAATAGCTTTTGGAAACTTTCAGCTACTTTCTTTCCAGGAAGAAGTTTTACGGCTTCACAAAAGACAAATTTATTAAAAAATTCCCTTGATTTACTTAATGAGATTGTATCTGTAGTAATTTCAATTAAATTTGACGGAATCACTTCAAACATTAACATGTTCAGATTACTTGGCGCAAAATTAAACAGCTAACCATATACTCCATATTTCACATACAAAGCCACAAAATATTATATTTTACACGATCCGTTTCACTTAATACAACTTGCGAGAAATATTTCTGGTGACAAAAAAGTTTTATTAGCAGAAAATGGTAGAAAAATTGAATTTATATTTATTACTCTATTACACAATATTCACATGAAGGAAGGTCTGAAATTGGGGAAAAAATTACATTTAAGTATACAAATTATTTAAAATAAAAGTGATGCTAGCAGCGCTATTACTTTCAAGGTTTGCTCCGACAGCCATTCAGTTTGTGAAGCCACTGTGATTTTTATTACCATCATTAATGACATGTTTGATGTTTTTAAATCCAGGAACTTTCTTTATTCTGGGCTTAAAAAATCTTCGTATGTAACTGAGAAATAAGAAATATTCGACAAAATCTAGGAGGAACTGTAATTAATTTTGTTTTTTTTTCATATTGAATTGTATAATTTTCTTTCGTGTTTAATTGTATAACTGAAATCACTATAATGTGCTGTCTCAGTAGTGTCACTGTATGAGTAACTCGTGTTGGTTATTTTTTCAATTTTAAAAACGAATATAATATGTTTATAGCCAATATTTAAAGTTTATTTAGATAATATGTCGTTTGTTTAATTTTAAAATATTTGTACATTTGTTTCTACTTTTTTATACTCACATTGTATATATTTTCTACATAGTACTTATTTTTTGTGATACAACCTTACCTTCAATTCAATTCAACCTTCTTTAGCTTAAATTTGAATACTTTTGCAGCATTTCTGACCGTGACATTTAATTTTTTTATACGAATCCATTCGAATTTACATTTTTGTATAGTACAAATAACGCACCTAAAATATTTAAAGTTTTTAGGTGCGTTATTTGTACTGTAAACTCACTCATAATTTAAGTTTAAAATTTATGAGTGGGAATGCTTCATACGAGGTATTGCATAGTTATTTTTAAGATGGGAGTTACTCATATAGAATTTAATTATTCCCAAAAATTTGTTTAATTGAAGTATGTAATTATGGGCTCTGGGAAATAAATTGTTAATTTTTATATTATAAATATAACATCGTTAGTAAAAAAGCCATCACTAAAACTCGCATCTGTATACAATTACACACGCAAGGGCAATTCATTTTCGGTGATTCAAAGCATATCGAGTATGTAGTAGATTAAGTCTATAGCTAGACCATATAGCGCGCACACACCTTCACACACATATACAGATCAGATAAAGGGTCTCTGCGTAAACAAATTTATGACTACTGTAGTAAAATTAAGGGTTTTCGAAATACATTCTATTCATAAAAATAAAGTTTTCGAAAATGCACGGTGAGCTGCAGATGATTTTTGTCGTTATTTAATTTATTTATTATGGTTAATGCAATATCTCATAAATTTAAATTGATAGCTTAAGAACACTACGGTCTCTCTTATTTTTTAGCATCTTTATGTACGAATTGATAACAATGATATTTCCACTATTTTAATACTAGCTGACCCGTGCGAAGTCTTCGCACTATATCGCCATCTAGCGTGTTCCAAGTATACAATTTGGCTAAGATATTTGATGTGTCGCCCACAAATGGCGCTCATGCCAATTGTTAAAAAAATTAATTTTTTTATTAACAAAAAGATTTTTTCGAATTTTTTTATATTTTTCGCCCAAAGTAGAAAACATAAGCTTTAAGTGGGTATTTTTTTTATTTTTTTTGGTGCAGTAGTTAAAGAGATCGAGCCGCTCGACCAAAAAACACCTTTTAGAAATAATATATTTAGATAGATGGAGTTTTGTTATCCATGAAATAAATTTCGCAAATATTTTTGAACGATATAAAAGTAAGTATATCTGACATGTTATTTTTAAAATGAGTTAGCAGTTTATCTTATGCAAAATATGCAATCTACTTATATTTGATTTTTTTTGTAATTCAATGAAATTCAACTCTGCAAATCTATACATATAATAAAACTGTAACACAGTGAATTTAGTATACGGAAAATATTTTAAAAATAATGATTGATTTAGCGTATAGAAATAATAGAAGCCAGAAGACCTGCTTTTTGAATTTTTGTCTGTTTGTGTGCTAATTTGTTCTCCTGTTAGTTTGTCTGTATCGTATTGTCATTTTGTTGCTTTGTTTGTCTGTTAATATTACGATGTTGGTATTGTCAACAAAATAATGATGGATTTAGCGTATAGGGACAATAGAAGCCAGAAAACCACCTTTTGGAATTTTTGTCTGTCTGTTAATTTGTTCTCCTGTTACTTTGTCTGTATTGTATTATTGTTTTCTTGCTTTGTCTGTATTAACATTACGATATTGATCCTGTCAACGCCATCTACTAGCGGTTTTAGTAAATGTTTTTAGTCATGCTCATAGATATTGTATAGTTTATTGTATATATCATATAAACTTCATGCTCGTAGATATTGTATTGTACTATATTTTTGAATTAGAAAAAAACATTTCTTTTTAAGGTAAAGGCCTTCAAATTTTAAACCAACGTTCTACGAAATTCTGAAAAAAGACAAATTAGGTTCGAACTGGATAATGAACCGAATTGGAATTTCCAATTTTTTGTTTTGTTACATAGATAATACCTTACTATATTTAATTAAAATTGAAAAAGTAATTTCGGAGAAAATTAAAATTTATTTTCATATATTTGAATATCATTGATTCGTAGTCAAAAGAGTAAAAATGTATCTACATAATAAAAACATGGCTATCGCATTGCTGTTATTCACACTGTGCAATCACGTCATATGACAGTTAACGTATTAGATTTTGGTTGTATGATCGTTTTTGCATGATATTGTTCTCTGTATTTGTTGTTGTTGAGAAATATATTATTTAAGCAACAAATTTAAATTATAAACTTGTCATTTTTATTCTAAGATCCCGCTATGGCGAAAAATTACCTAACAATATAAGGACATAGGATTTGTGTTACACACCTATATAAAGAACACAAAATTTATAAATTCAACTAGGTGCATAATTATCTTTTTATTAAATTTTGTTTTATGTTAAATGTTATATTCCCACATGAGTGTTCTTTTGATCTTATCTTGGAAAATTACATTTTGATAGAAATTGAAAGGATGAATTTTCCACAAGGCCACTCTTCAGTACTTCCGTTGTGACAAACGGCACAAAAATGGAATTCTTATAATTTCGTTATCTCTTTTAGGTCAAACTACTTTCATAAAATTTTTCCGGCGGAAGTAGTTAATTTATGTGTATAGTTAGAAAAAAAGAAACGTTTTTAAAAGTTGTTTGAAATATGTCTTAGACTTGTTCGTGAAAATTATTTTCCTTGTGGAATTTTTTTTTACCCTTTTATGCTTTTTCTTATCGAATGGCACATCATTGAAAAGACCTTACCAAGTACACTCAAAATGGCGTTTCAAAAATGGCAATATTTTATTAATGATCGTTACTTTGTGAGATACGAGTCTTCAGAATGTTTTGAATTGCTCTTTCTTAGTACTTACCATGTACGTAAATTTGAAAACAATCAGTGTAACGGCATGTTATAAGTATAACTTTGAACTGAAGTATAAAATAATTTCAGTCAATTTGCGTTAATGAGATATAGACAAAGAAGTTATTTATCTTACACATGTGAAATATGTCTTGGGCAATATATTTACATAGAACCTAATAATATTAAGCTTTTTTCACACAGTTGTCACTAATAATATTAAGATATTTCATAGTTTTGTAGAAACACTACGCAGGTACTTAATGTAACTTTTATGTATACCTAGGTGTATACGGAACCCTCTTAATGAGTGTTTTACTCATACTCAATCAGTACAATTTATGTATTTAAATGAGGTTGCACTGCACCCATTATATAAGACATATCTATAGAGTTTAAATAAGCCAGGTACATGCGGATATAAATATTTAAATAGGAATAAACGGAATACATAAACGGATAAACCTATGGTTAAAATAATTTTGTTTCTTCGTAGAAATTATTATATAATATCCAAAGAAGGACGCATTAAAGTAAATCAGTTGGTAGATAATTATTTTCCAAAAGGTTGCTTGGTATTCTTTTTTAAACGGCGTCAGTTGTGTCGATTTTCTATAAACTTTAAATATAGATATTACGTGGGATCTTGAAAAATATGTTTATCTCGTTTATAGTACTAAATATAGAAGAACGTTCATGTCGGGCTTCAAGAATAAATCCACAATAATACTCGCGTCTACGGAACTGCATAACTTGCATTTAATAATGAAATGCGCTGCCCGTCGTTGAGCGGTGAAAGATTCTCTTCCGAATCGGGAGCCTTAGTTCTTCAACTATCGAACTTTATCGTATCTGCACCCGTTCGAAGAACTTAAACGCTAATTGCTGGCAGAATTGTACGGAGAAGTTTCCAGGTACCATCGGAGGATTTGCGTTTCCCAATTGGAAACTGCGCTCTGTGGTTGTCATAAGTTATTTAAGTTGGTAAGTCATATAAATGTGGGAGAAGTACTTCGTGGATGTTATGTTTATTCATTGTTGTTCACTTTGAATCACTTAAGTCTATAACATTATCCATATATAAAAGGTCTTGCAACAATTGTTTGTATTTAGGAAAAGATAAAAAATTGGAATAAATCTCGAGCTATGAGGATTCAGATATACATAAATACTTGATTTGGTATATAATATTTTTATCAAACTCTTTAAAAAAATTCAATATTATTTTTTGCCATACGCAAGTATTTAAAAAATAGTGTTAAGCGTAAGCGAGAGGTAGGCACTCTCAAGGCTTATCCTAAACATCCTTGAAAGTTCAGCGATTTTTGATAGTTCCGAAATAATATTTTTTTTCAAATTCATGGATGGAATATACAATGTTTCTTTGTGATCTGAATTATTGTGACAGAAACTGGAATCTTTTTTAACAACCGGTTTATTTGGGATAAGGACATTTCCTTACATAAATCTTAGCATGGCATTATTAAAATAAAGGTAAAACTAGATATTCGAAACAGTGAATTTTGAATTAAATTTTTAAAGCCATTTTAAAAAGATATCTTTTCAGAACTTACTGCAAAAGCGTTCTCATTTCGTAAACTTTTTGATAGAGAAATTTAAAACTGTTCTCTCTACGGTGTGTCTTTAAAAATGGACCCAAAGTGCGGCAAGTAAAAAATTCCAATTTTTGTGAGTAATTGAAGAAGCACTAATTGAAGAAGAATATCATCAAGTTTGAGCCATGTTCATAACCGTAACTCCTGTTTAAACTATTGACTATTAGCAGGAGTAATAGTAACTCCTTCTTAGACTATTACTGTTTATGTCGGCAGAAGTAGTTTTACACTCGTCTGCCTAATTTTGCGCCTACGGTTAGTCTATAGTGTTTTTATGGTTTATTTGTTTAATGATTTTTTGGCCCCGGTCTTTGAAATATGTAACTATCTGAGTTAGAGTTATTACATAACCCGAACATCTTCGTAAGATTAACTGTTTATTGAACTGCTTAACGTTTTGATATTTTTACTCCTAACAGAAAATCATCACGTTTTACCTGGCTGAGTCGTCATGGCTTGATTTTAAGAGCTATACAAAAATGCATTGCTATTATGATTACACGAGATGGAACAACTCAGAAGCAGAAAGACTGCACATGGAATATATAGAACGTAGAAATGGTTTCAACTCCAGTGGTTCCTTGACCACCGTATGATCTTAATAAACATACACATAGACAAGTGTCAAAGTAGTAGATCGCCAAATTAGAGTACCAAAATCTGAGGTAGATCGCATATTCTAGGCAGAGGGATATCAATCATGAAATATCAGTGGAAATTTCAATAATCAGAACTTGAATATTATGACAGAAGAGTACAATTTTGCTAGGAAATGTAAAATTTAAAATTTTATGAATTTAATATTACGGACCCCATTTTTAAGGAAAATATAACATCAACCTTTGGTTTGACCAAATAAACGGGCAACTAATTGACGTCTTTCGAATCTCAGTTTCGGGGAATCTTACTTAGAAATTTTAATTTCAATGTAACAATATAACTGAGCTTGTAGAGGGTATAGACTTACAGGGATACAGAGATATGATATTCCAAATCGATTCTGCATCTCGCCGCTATACATTGAACGTAAGAAATTATTTACGATTAAACTGAAGATTTTTCGAGAAATGGGTTGGTTTTAGCGGATCCATAGCTTCACCTCCAAGGACTTCTGATTTAAGTTCGGGGGGGGGGGGGAGAGGGGGAAGCGACATGTTGAAAATGCTTATGGCATTTAATTTGTTTTTTAATTTTCATTAATTTGTGATTTTACAACTTATTTTTACTTCAATAAATTGAAAAATCAGTGCAATCATAACTTGGTCTATTATCCGTGCACACCCGTGGCAATCAGTGGTGAGAGACTACTGATTTGATTCTTAGGTAACTACAAAATATGTACTTCCTACAATTGGCGAGCACTCATACACAGATTACCATTGTAAATACTATTAAATTTAATCTGAAGTATACTGCGGTATTTAAAATCACCAAGCACCCTTAATTATGAAATCTTAGTTACAAGCGTAACCCATACATACTGCACACAAACATACGCAATCGACAAAACATACATAATACCCGATTTGGGTTTACGCTAGGATACGTGCGATAAATCCACTCCTTTGATCTTGTTCAAAAAACCGCCAGTGATACGAGCGTCGCGAGTGACAACGCGAGTCACGTGGCGAATCCCTAACGCGCAGCAGCGCGAGCGCTAAAAGCTTACGCTGTGCTCACAATAGACTTTTATTATTTGTTAAAAATCGAACATGTCAATATTTTTCTGAAATATATGGTGATTTACAACCTCCTAGTGTTTTAATCTATTAGTAACAAGTGAGAGGGCTGAATTAACATTTTAAAAAAATACGCAAATACAATTCATGTTTAGAAATAACATTTTTGGTACTAACGAAAATATAATAAAATAATGATAGCATGATTTCGTGTCGTGAAATCGGCTTTTTAATCTCACTGCTTGACCAACAACCTAATTTTTTTACAAATTTAATAAATTTTTAATTCTATTATTCAAACGAGTTTCCAATAGAATGCGAAATGATAGTTACATGGTTATCATGTACTTCTGTTGGGAAACAAGCTCGGGGTTTGAATGCGTCAAGTTGGAAGTGGCCATTGTTGTGGTTGGAGTTCAAGATCAATTTGAAAGACGAGGTATAAACATTTTGTGTAGAAAAAATACCATACAAAACAAGCAAGATGTTCGTAGTTGTAATGATATTTTGCAATATCCATTTATCTGGGAAGAATAGGATGGACATCATTTCAATATCTAACAATGAAAACAATATAAATACAGGTACATTATAAAATTCCGATATTTACAAGTGAAAAGTTATTTATATAAAATTTTGAATTATTTGCAAGTGCAGAAACTACTAAAAATGTCACCTGTGTGAATTTATCCGCATATTAATTGACGATAAGATATAGTGCAGAAAATCATATCTTGAAATGTTGTCAATTTTCTCAATATATCGTGGATATATGTGCAAAAAGTTGAGAGTAAACGTTTACGATACATTTGATTTAATCTTGTGAAAATTACGTTTGGAAAAATATATACTTTTACGTTTTTCTGTAAATAATAACTTTCATGTCAATTTCAATATCCATGAGATAGGATATATATACAGGTGTCCCGCAAGGAGTGGACCAACGAAATGTCGGTGATAGAGAGGGTTATTACACATACAAAACAATAAATTTTTATATCCTAGGCCTAATCGTTTTAGAGATATGACTTTTTCATTTTTTTAAAATTTTTGTTATTGCGCATGAAACAATTTTTTTTTATTTCTGCTTTTTTGTGTCCTAGATAAAATATAGATAAAAGAACATTCGTCTTCCTAATTAAAATGTTATTCATTTGTTATTATTGGCAACATAAAAATGGAACGCTAAAACACGAGCATTTTTTCAATTAAAAAACATGAAAATTGATTTTTAAACAACGCTAGGGTAAAAAAAATGTATGGCAAACCTGTGGAACTTTGAACCTGTATATATATATATATATATATATATATATACATATGTGTGTGTGTGTGTGTGTGTGTGTGTGTGTGGGTGTGCGTGTGCGTGTGCGTGTGCGTGTGCGTGTGCGTGTGCGTGTGCGTGTGCGTATGCGCGTGCGCATTGGCGTGCGCATTGGCGTGCGTGTGTGTGTGTGTGCGCGTGCGCGCGCGTTTGTGTGTGTGTGTGTGTCTGTGTCTGTGTCTACTGCCATTTTCATACACAGGTAGCCTACGACAAAGGCAAAAATATATAAAGGAAGCTATGATTGATGTTCGTGGACGACCAGATTTGTTTTTAACATTTCCTTGCGACATATAATGGGCTGAAATTTAAAAACTATTACTGTCAAGACTAAAACCAACTGATCGCTAAGATGTTACGGTATGCATCTATACGGTAGTAAAGCATCATGTATTTGTCGAAACACTCTGTTAGATGTTCTCTATTTAGTGGTAGAAACGTTGATTACCTTACGCATATATTTGAAATTGGTTAAGTGAAATAAAATTAGATCAGACGGAATTCATACACTTATCTCAGCTGAAATACTTGATCAAATGTAGATCTAGAGTTATTTGATATCGTAACAACAAATATATTTCACGGTCCATAAGGTTCAGTGAATAATAATTCTCTGTGCATGGATAATAGTAATTGTACAAAGAGATTCCCCAAAAATTTACTTACAGATTTATTTATATATTTATTTACACACACACACATTTATGTGTGTATTATAGATAACCTATGAGCAACAATAAAAAATTAAAGGCTTAAAAATCTTAGGTTCGTATTAACAGACAAAACATAAAACCAGATTAAATCGCTATTGCGTAAGTCTAGATTACTATGAATTATGTCTCCGATGGTTCAATAGATGCATATTAGTTTAGTATTAACTAATCGAGTTTGGAAAATCAAAGATTAGCTGATCGGAGATTTATGTTTTGATTCAATACTTCCGCCTTCGCAATACGTACTGCCCATCAATCGTTAGCTAATTTCAGATACATCTTAATTGACATATCGAATCCTGTGATCGAATCGTTTGTTAACTTTGTCTCCATACATTAGTAATTTCTTTGAAAAGTATTGCGTTTCAGAAAAAAAATAAAATGTACACGAGAAAGAAAAACTATAAAACAACAGAAAATCCCTACTATTGCAAATAATGTTCCGTTATAAAGATCTGATTAAAAATAAACAAAATATAATATAAATTAATGAAAAGAAAATGCACCGCATTATTAATGAATGGGTAAGGTACAGTCAAATGGTAATGTTCATAATGAAGATAAATTCAGAATTAATCTGCGCGAATGTAATTTTTTTTAAGTGTGCTAAGAAATGTGTATTTGATTTGTTCTTTAGGCAACTGGAAGCCAGTTGTGCCGATTTTGACTTAACATAAAAGCCAAGCAGAGAGGAGAATTGGCAAGGGAAAGGCAGCAACGGATGGCCACCGGCGGAGAAGATGTGATCCCCGTCGTTTCTTTAATAGTGCCAGAGCTAATTGTGGAAGTTCCTTCAAATGATTCTGCCCGCCAATTAAATCAAAGTATAAAACACATTTCAATAAGCGTTTTTTTAGTAACTGTTTAATATAGTACCGATGCAATGAAAGTTTTCAGCATATATTTTATACTGAATTAACAGTGTCACAAACGAAAGTATTTTTTAATTTAATCACCTTTAAAATTACAAATTGCAAATTTTATTCGAGAACTTTCAATTGGACTTTTCTTTATTTTATTTTTTTTCTAGAGATATACAAAAATATGTCGAAATAAAAAAAATTTAAATTTATAGCACTCATAAATTGTCATTGGATTAATTAGAGTAAATTTTCCACAGATCCGTCTGAGCAACAATCGACGAGTAAAAGTGAAGTTATCACTGAAGCTTTGCCAGCATCGTCCGAGGCAACAGAAGATCTTTCTGGTGATCAACCTAGTGGTGAGGTATAGGAAACCATATTGGACGAGGACACAAACGTACCAATACCCAGGAGGCGCAGCAGCAGCCAGCACTCAGATATCCGGCTCATTTTCAGCCAACATCAGTTGCTTCAGACGGAAGAATTAAAAAGGGATTGCATTAGGTAGGAACTGGAATAGAGACAACGTAGAGAAGATGAACTTCACGAAATTTGCAAGGAAATTTTATTGTATCAAGCACGAGAAGCGAAGGTGCGTACCAAACTTTGGAGTAGTAAATATACTTTAGGATCTTCTTTTTTTTACTTTTTTTAATTACCACATTTTTATACTGCTTTCATTTTCATCACTTTTATTATAATAAATTTTTGTGCTCGTACTGTGTTTTGTTTTCTATTTTGGAAATTTCACAACAGATAATTAAATTTTCAATAATAATTCATGTAATCATTATTTTGTTGTATGTAGAAAAGTAGATAGAAGCTAAAGACAGTTAATGTTTGTATTTTTGACCTTACGTAAAAATGTTAGGAATTTAATTAAGTTGTCAAGCTTTGCTAATAACGGTCTATAAAAGTACGTTACAATCTGGTATGAGGTTGGTGAAATTAATGTTCAATGAAATGGGGTATTATTCCAATGAAATAAGATTTTCAAATTGAAACTCTATGAAACAATAATCTAGTCCAAAACTCATTTAATCCTTTTTTCCAGTTATAGGCGAAGCAAACCATGTTGCTACTCACATTGCATTTCAATAACATAATTTTTACTTAATGTAGCTTCTGTCATAATTTGTACTTGAATCCAAATTTAGAATTAAATTTGTCAGAATAAAATAGTATTTGTTGAATAACCAAATAGGGAGAATAAATATTTATTGATAACTTCCTGAATTAAAGTAGGCACTGGCTTATATCATCCAGCCAAAACTAAATTGACGCATGTTGTAAAATTCTAGCTATAGGTAAAGTGAACCATCAATACAAACTAATTCAAGGCAGATTATAATATACTAGCTATAGGTAAAGTGAGTCAAGTTGCTATTTAGTTTCAATTTCATTAAGAGAATTTTTGTTTCCCAATTAAGAACACAATTTGTCGAAATATTATACATATGTTTTTATAAGCATTTATTAATTACCAATTTATAAACAAAAAAAGTCAATATACTTTAGTAATATATTTAATAAGTGAAAGTTATTTGTTAAGGTATAAATATTATTAAAAATTAATATAAATAGTAAAAGAAAATATCGAATCAGATTAAATATTACTAATAATATTTACCTTATAAAGACTTGATTGAAAAAAAATGAAGCAAGTGTAACTTTAAACCGAGTAAGTACACAGAGTATACAGAAAGTATACAAATTGAAACTACTATTTAAATAGATCTAAATAATATTCGTAATAGTTAATGTTTATCAGTATTTAAAAGTAACATATAATATATATCCTAGTGTAAACTTATAAATTATTTTGTAAAAGCCTTTATTGATATATATATTGATTGTAAAATAGGAATCAATCAAAGGTTGTTGCCTCACAAATCCTAAATCTGTTTCCGATTGGAACATTGACAATTTTTCCAATACCTCCACAGTCTCCTCGGGAAGCTGATCATTACATAAAATAGCCATGTTATGTAAAACAGTCCAGCAAACAATGATATTGACTATGGTAGTCAGCTTATTACTCATACCACGACTCAGATATGGGAATCGCTTCTTCCAAACGCCAAACATACTTTCCACTATTTTCCTTGTTTTTATATGAGCATTATTATAATTCTGCTCACTGCGTGTTTGCGCATTTACTAAAGGTGTTAAAAGAAATGGAGGGCATGGGTATCCATTATCTCTTAAGAAAATGCCACCCAATGTCTTAATCTCTAATCAAATCAAAATCTTAGTTTAATAAAGAGTGGTGTTATTTGGAATATGCGGCTATCATGCATGCTATCTGCATGTCTTGCAATTATATCGAGAAATTCTCCATACGGTGCGGCTACTGACTGGAAAAAATAACAAATATTGCATGTTAAATAAATCATTATGTCTGAGTGCTTAAAATTATTAAAATGATTAGTTAATTGCAGATATAATTAAACTTAGTTACTTCAACCATACACACTTGAGCATTAAATGAACAATGTGATTTTCTATTTCGGAAAGCTTCACTATGCACGTATTCAGGGGTGGATAAAATACGTACATGAGTACAATCTATAGCACCAATCATACCAGGAATTCCATTAGCTTGTTGTGTTTTGCCCATTTCTTGAAATAATATTTGGTTTTCAATATTGTTTTCGAAGAATTTAATTAAACCTGGAGTCAATATCGGTAGTGTATCCGATACTATTGGACAATACTATTGGAAATAGAGCCTTGCGATATTTGATGAAGATCTCCACAAACAGTCTGAAACAGATAACACATATAATTTTAGAAGTAATATATCCTTCATTTTTAAAAGCAACGTATACTTCACAAGTTACTATCATTTAATAATATATATAACATAAAGATATAAACCGGGAATGAGCCTGATGCGTAAAAATGTAAGCATATTATAAGTTGAATGGCTGAACTAACCGGTAAGCATCGATTTGACGAGGTTAAAGCTCTCTCAATTTTTGGATGGGTAAACGGTATCATGCAATCCTTGGGAAATCTACTTAATTCTACCTAAAATCTAACAACCAAAATTCAAATGGGTTTGCGGCATCCCTTATATATCGCTTTGGTAACTGACTCTCGATGACATCGTATTGTTAGTAGTTGTATATATCAAATACATAATAAATAAAGATATACGGAAATAAAAAAATGTGATGGCAATTGCTGAAAATTAGTTTAATAACCTCAAAATAACATAATTTGACGTTTTGTCTTGAATAATTTAGTATTAAACCAACAATTTCACGGTTTACGTAGTTATTGTTTTTGAGCTGTTAAATCTATACTTAGAAATTTTGTATTTATTAATACGTCAGTTCCAAATCTAAACTTCACCCTTGTCTATTGAACCGTAGAATCAACACTTAAAACTCGATTAAATTAATCCATATTAAAAAGTATGAGTTGATTAATCTGTGTTTAAATAATGATTATTGAACAAAAAAGGCGTTTAATTTGGTTTTAAGTAACGATTTAATCTAGTCGGCATCTAATATGTGGGTCTTAAATTTATAAATTAATATAAAAGTACACAAGAACGACATAAGATAACAACGACATATTTCAACGGATTTACTCACTAATAATAAATCACCATAATCACACTGGTGTGATCGCGATAAGATAATTGAACGGTTGAATACTATGGGAAATTGAATAATAGTTCGGATATAATTCATTTCTAGAGGGTGGTATATCAAAAGCTTGATAATTGCGTGAGCGCAGGAAATTGTTAGGTACGAAGAATGAAAGTTTAATCAATAGTAAGGGGGACAGGATTTTTTCTTTTAACAGCTGGAAGGTAAATTTCATAAGCGCGATTGCTCTTCTGGGTCGCAAATAGTGGAAACATAAAGCCTCTGTAATACACGTGATATGTTACCTTCGATTTGTTGTCGACATAGTGATTTTGGCACAATCGCTTGACGATCTCGGTTTAATGCTAAGAGATCCAAAAAGAGTTTCCCAACAAACATTTTTAAAATGAACATGGGCAAGATAAATATAATATCTAACGTCCATATTGTGTCTATACCTATACATGCTGGGAATACCACTCTTGAAGTTGTTGGTCATTATGTATACCTAAACTAAACAGACAAATTAGGTAAATACAACTTCGAGAAAGGTCAATCGTAGGATACAAATTGGTTGGGTAACATTGTGGGAAACTACGCCATATTTTCTGATCCAAAAAATACCCTTGTTTCGAAAGGTGAAAGTTTTCATTAAGTGTGTGTTATCAGTGATAACATATGGAAGTGTGACATGACCGCTTACCATTGGTCTCTTAAAATAGGAAAAGGTTGTGCTTTGAGCTTGCCTAAAAGATATGATTGGTAATGAGGTAATCCGCAGGAGAACTTAGGTCACTGATGTGGCATGTAGAATTGGAAGACTAAAGTGGCAATGGGTAGATCATATAGCGCATATAATTAACAACCATTGGGAAAGAATGGTTTTCGAGTGGCGACTACTTGCTAGAAGACGCAAAGTGGCAAGACCCCTTGCTAGATGGACCGACGACCTGATAAAGCCGCGGGAAATCGTTGGATACAGGCCACATGGGATCGATCTTTGTTAGTTTATGTTAAAAATCTATGTTGAGCAGTAGACATCTTTCGACTGATGATTATGAGATGTTGATGATAAAGCACAACTGAGTTATTGAGACAAGAGAGCGTGAAATAATTAACAATGAATTTGATATCGGCTGTAGAAAATTAATGAAAGGATTCCGGTGTGCCTGTAAGGCTTTGCTTGTTGCAGAAGAAATAATGATAAATATATATACGAAAAGATTAACTTTTTTTAGATTTGATTTTTCAATATTAATTTTAGCTACATTCATTTGTCAATACGATATCGTGAGTATGTAATTGTATGTATGGCGATACCTTCTGTGCATTATTGTACAATAGCACAGTTTAATTCCGCTTGTGAAATAGAAAATGGAAATAAAAATGCTTTTTAAATATACCGCTAAGCTTGATTAGTAATGCGAGTCACGTTTCGCAAGCGGACGTATAAACAAATATATTTCAAAGTGTAATTGTTTCAATAAATATCACATAAATGAAATTTAAACATTTTGAATTACAATTTAAACATAGCAACAGTTTTTCTTAGCATATTTTTACTGAGGTTGGGTAAGCAATAATCGAACATCATACGCTTCTATCCTGTCACATTTCCATCAGCTCATTCACTATCACACTTTGTTCTTCTACTTGTATCTTGTATACGGTATACACAATCTTATAATGCGTTTGTCTGAGATTATCATATATTTACACTATATCGCCGATTTTACACTAATAATACGATATTTTTCTGTTAGAACGTAATATAATAATATTAAATTGAAATCACTTCGGTCGTAGTTTGGGAGAAATGTGCTAACGTCTTCACTCCATAATTGACAACCATTGTCTTCAGGCATTCAAGGGGCTCGTCTTCAACCATTGTTATTGTGTGGGCATTGTGTAGCTTTATACATATATGCATTCACGCAAGTACATACGTACGCTTGCATGCACAAATACATATGCATGCACATCCGTATACTTGTTCATGCACGTACGCATTTACGGCTGAAAGCAGATATAATAATTGTATTCGATAGATTAAATTAGTGCCACTTTTGTTTTTTTTCATGTTTCCGTAATTTGGGTTCATTATGAAGCGCCACGCGTATGTTATGCGCTACTACCAAACGTGTATCTTGAATCCATTTTGTAGAGTTCAAAATTCACTCACAAACGTAATGGTTTGATTCATCACTCACTGACAACACACGTATGATTTTTGTGTATGCCATAACTGGTATTTATTCCTTACATATAACCATTCGAGTCATTTTCTATTATCATGCGTGTTTATTTTGAATGGCTGAACTATAAGATATATTCATAAGCGTAATCTTCGGATTCGTTATGTAGTGCCATTCATGTTTCTCTTTGACATGTTATATTCAAAATATACTTTTGTCGCTAAAGAAAAATGAGAGATTAATTCATAAATAATTCTCTTGTTCCGTACATAAATTTAATTTAGCGCACTTGTATTTTTTATATTAATAACATTTGAAAGGTCGATGTTCGCTTCAATATTCATTAACAGTGATGAGTTGTTTAAATATAAATATATCTAATCTGTTGCTAATTTAATCTTTTCCAAAAAAAATCGAAATAACGAGAACGATGGTGCTATTAACATTAATCTATAAAATAACGATAAAAAATATGAACCTTTTTTACTTATAAAGAATTTTTTTCCTGAAAATATTTATTTTGATTTTTCCATGAATGAATCGAAAATAATTTAAGCACATTAAAACGATGGGTAATATTTAATCGTCATTTCTTAAATAAAGATGTCTATCTATGTCGTATTCAAGATACATTTATCAATTACATCACACCACATCACAAAAATATAAACCAACCCCTTATCCATTTAATAAAAATACATCCTACATCCTGTCATGGTGTGGAAACTCTAATTAATTACACCTACACTTCACCTGGGCCGAATTCTTTTTTACAATTATTGCATCCCCATTAGAATTAGCAGGCTGTAAATCCTTTCACTTAAATTTAATGTTAATATTTAAAGCGGCAAATAATTACTGGGATAGTCCAAAAGAGCGAAATTGAATATTTTCGAGCGGTTCAAATAATGACTTCGAAGTTTCCATGCCGGCGGGAAGTTGGGCGGTAATTAAAGGAGTCTTCGAATTGTGCAAATATGACAACTTTGTCCCAGGGCGAGGTACTTCCTGGCTGGCGGAGGGTATGTTGTGTGCGTTCCAAAATGTGTGGATTCCCTCGGTTTCGGAATCCGAACTTTATGCAGTAACTTACTCGTAATGTGTAGTTCGCTTCTAAGAGGGTGCGAGAGGCGGACGTGTGGGGCTGTGCTGATGTGCAGTATAAAAGTGTTTATTGTACGGTATAGGCTTATACAGGAGTTTTAATTCGTTAATTACTCTTAATTGAGCTGTTGTACGATTCGAACATTAGTTTAAAATTAAATTATTTTATATATTTATTTATTTAAGCTTTCATCGACGTTAAGCTTTAATGACGCATGTCAAAACATTAGGTACTTTAAGTATAACATCAAAAATAAAGAAAATTTCACAAGAGGACTCAGTCACAGAATAAATATAATAATTACTGATTTATAGAGATACAATAAAAAAATATTCAACTAAAAATTACACAATCGCTTTCCGAGACAGTAAATCAAGTATGAGTATCAAACAATAATAACAATATATAAAGTTTTCAATTTGGTTTTACAATTTTGGATACTTATATCGTGTAACATGTTTGACTACTGAAGTTTAATGAATGCTTTTTAAAATAAATATCTATTCATAAGAACAATAATACCATACAATGTTTTCGACATTTCATCGTGTGTTGTACAGAAATACTATGCTGTTCTAGTCATTTTATTTATTTGTTATGATCAATGTAATACCTCACACACGTTTCACTTTGTTGTTTAAGAATCTCACGCTATATTCCTTTTTGGGGTATTTAGGTGCGAATTTATTATGAGGGTATACCGACTAGCCTCTCTAGGGCCGGGGCACTAATAGGCAAAGCTACGCCGAAGGTCAGGAACAAGTGAAATTTAACATAGGCGTACCGCCAAAATTTAATTATCAACTAAGTTTGGAAATTATTTCAGTTAAAACTAACCGTAAATTTTCGGAAAAGTTATAAAATCCTAAATGTTGATTTAATTTTTTTTCTTTAAAAATATATAAAGGTAAATCAAAAAAATGGTCAAATTTTTAAAATACCACTTTTCGCCTAATTTTTAATTCTTTAAAAATATTTCGTGAACTAAGGCAGATAAAAAACTAGTTTTTCTTAGGAAAAAAAAATCAAACAAATTTTTAAATAAAATCTTAAAAGTTATAATGTATAAATTTAAATTATATAGAAATCTTTCTTGAAAAAAATTTATAAATATTGTGAAAAAGGCGAGGTCGACTCAGGAAATCGATATATCTTCGGCCGCGCACGGAAAAAATCATCTTTTACTTTACACCTTACTTTGATGAATTTGGTATAACATTCTGAAAAGGTGATGTAATTTTCGTGAAAATAAGATGATGAAATATTAAAAAAAACACGGATTTTTTTCTTCATATATTACCATAATATTTTGTAAAGTCGGGTGAAATGATATTTATCAGTCGAATTCTAAATTCCATTTATTTATACATAATCTTCGAAATATATATAAAGACGAAAAATAATAATAAATTTATCTGATAAGTGAAAGTATTCCAAAAATAATTATAATCTATTGTCTGTCCGCGGTGCATTTTATGCGAGTTATGTTGAAGGAAAAAATACTTTTCTGAAAGATATTCATCTAAAATCGTACTTTTTGGAGACTATTTTATTAGTTAAACATTTGTTTTATTTTCTCCTAAAGAAACGCTTCATTTGTAGATGTAACAATGGTAATAACGAGCTGTGAAATTAGAATCAAATTCAAAAGCAGTATATTCATAGATTGTCAATAAATATAACAGAAATTATTCAGAATTCTAAATATATAAGGTACGCACAATGAACCAAATGTTTTTCAATAAAAAGAACTACTGAAAATAACTTCCAATGCCTTTGTTAACATAATTTTTTAATATCTTATCATAAAATACATAAAATACTGAGTCTAGAGAAAATTATTTCCCACTGAGTATATGTAATGTTATAATTATAATTACTTCTGTAATTAATACTATTTTATTTTCTTGAAGTAGAATTGTGCTAATTAACATATATAAATCGAGTGACTTGCTGGATATTTCATAAAATAATTGAAACCAGAATAATCTTCAATAAGCACAGATTATTTTCATATATAATATTATGTATATTGCTAAAACTTAGCGCGTTTATTGTTCCAATTACTATGGACAGCTTATCGAAATGACCGACACGTGATTTTAAAAATTTAGTTTTATCATTTAGCCCTCGCAATAATATAGTAAAATGAACTAATATGGTACTAGACACACACACACACACACACACACACACACACATATATATATATATATAAACATAATATATACTAAATACTATATATGAGCAAAAAAAATATTTCAAGGCGTCTATCATTAAAATTATTTTGTTTTTTCGTTGGAGAAGTCGATGGGTAAGACTTTGAATTTCAAGCCTGATATCGGACCATCAGCGAAGATTTATGTATTATCGGGTGCTCGGGCCACCTACTGAATAGTTCACTATGGAATCTTTTCCCCCTCTTAAATGAATTTTGTTATGCTCTTGAACGACCTAAAAATATATCCGACATCTTACTTTTAAGACAAGTAAGCAGTTTCATCTTCTGCAAAATTTGTTCGCTACAGATATCTGAGATTCTTTACAGATCAGTGAAATCCAACTTTACCCTGTTTATAAGTAAATAAGCCGTAAATTTCCCTTTTAGATTCCATAAAAAAACTTCCTTAAGAATTTGGACACGGCCTAAAAAGCTAAATTAGCAAGGAAAAGGGCTGAAAATATCTTTGCTCTGACAGAAAATGTAACCAATGGATGAGAAATATAACAAAACTCAGTCGTTATGTGATCGAATGAACGGAAAAATTAAAACGAAAGTGAATCGAATGAAATGAACGTTTTTGTTGGAATAAAGTAATAGGAAAGTGACGCATATTGTAAGCTGTTAAAATAGGTCGCAGTATATGTTTATCATCTCGTATATTTATTATACGTATATGTATTGATAGTTTGTTGAATTTCAAAGGCTATTATATAAAAATGAACAGTATATTTCATAAAACAAATGAATTAGTGCGTTAATGTATATTACGACCACATGCATCGGACAATTTCAGTTTACAGCTCTAGACCACAGAATGGACACAAACAGAAAGGACACTATGCATACCGGCCTAATCCGGGAAAATCGTGTTATTGAGACGCTGTCAAAGTAACTGCCCTCTCTACCCGACTCAACCCTCCCCCGACCAAAGTGCTTTGTGTAAATATTATTAATGCCTATAGATGGCGTAATCCCTTACTTTTTATTGTCCACAGATGGCGTTAACAACGTAAAAAGTAATTTCATATTTTTATTTTTATTTGAGCGTATTCGGACAAATAGAGAAAGAAAAAGTGAGGGATAGGGAATGAGAGGGAAAGAGAGAGATATATATGATCTGATATCAACAGCATTTGGAGGTACGTCCTCGGAAAAATCTGTCACGCACCACGCGTGCAATACTTGCACTCATCTCTAGCTCATTTTAATTATTCTGAGACTTAGCTCCATTTGAGGTATAGAATCAGAGATAATAATATGCTTCCAAACGTAATTCCGATTGATTATGTAGCAACGTATTTGCGATACACAATTTTGCTACCAAATGTAGCTATTGAATCGTTCAAGTGGCGCTGTATGTTTCATTCACATTCGTGATGTTCAAAATTCACTCCCAGACGTAATACTTTGATACATAATATAGCATACTTTGGGTATGCTATTATTGATATTCACTCCCTTGTATAACCATTTTCTAGCCTCATACGTGTTTCTTTTGCATGGCTAAGACTCGAGATGTGTTCTTAAACGTAATCTTCGGATTCGTTATGTAACGCAATGCATGCTTCTCTTGTAAACATAATACTCAATTTATTTCCAACGCTAAAGAAGAATAAGAGATGAATTCATTAATAATTCACTTGTTCTGTAAATAATTATTAACAATTTTAGTTAGTGTAGGTACTTGTATACTTAATACGCTTGAGAACTCTATTTTCTTTGATAATAAGTATAAAAATAATTATTATGAAACTTCCATCCAGTGAATGGAAAATTCATAATCTAGGCATCATAAGTTTTCCATTCATTGAATGGAAGATTCAGAAGAGTTATTTTCATAATGAAGTAGATGTGAAATTTTTAAAGTTTACTTCTTAAATAAAGAGATGCCCTTGTCTTTGTACCAACACCCACTGCCAAACCATAATCCGACCCCTTACCTATTTAACAGAAATACATCCTATATCCTGGTACGGCGCACTCGAACTAATTAAACCTATACCTCACCTCGGTCGATCTCGCCCAGCTTCTCTTCTCCCCGTTAGATTCAGCAGACTGTAAATCTCTTCTCTTAAATTTAATGTTAATATTTAAAGCGGCAATAATTACTGCGATAGTGCTAAAGAGCGAAATTGAATTTTCTCGAGCGGTTCACATAATGACTGCAAAGTTTACACGCCGGCGAGAAGTTTGGCCATAATTAAAGGAGTCTTCGAATTCTGTAAAGTACGACTTTGTCCCAATGTGAGGTACTTCCCGGCTGGCGGAGTGTATTCTGTGTGCGTACGAAATATGTAGGTCCCCTCGGTTACGAGATCCGAAGTTCGTGCAGTAACGTATTGCCTAGTTTGCTTATCGGAAAGTATGAGAGGCGGATGTATGGGGGTGGGTTTGCGTGCGGTAGAAAAATGTTTGTCGATAAGTAATGAGTTGTATGTTAATTATTCGCAAGTGGAATGGTGTAGGATTTGATAATTAATTTTAAATAAATGAATTTATTTATTTTTATAAGCTTCACCAACATTCTATGTAACCAAAACATTGGGCAGTTTAAGTATAGGTATACGAGCTCCACAAAAAGAATCAGCGTCGTCTGAGTTGTGTTTGAGGTTAAAGGAAAAGAAGAGGATGGAGCTCGGTGTGAGGAAGGGAAGACATTTTATATAAAAAAAACATTAATAAAAAATACAGACAAATTTATTCATTTCATTCTAAAAGCGAATGTTTGTAAAAAAAGCAAAACGACTTCAGGTATTCTAAACATTTTGTTTGTATCCATATTAGTAATATATTGTATACTTTTTAACTTATATTAATGAATATTATTTTTATACACATTTACGTTGTATAATATAATGTCAAAGTGCATAAAAATAATACTGAATATTAACATTAAAGTTTTTCCAACGTAATTTGTTTGATAAATATATGTAGTTTAAAAGGTAATTATCGATAAAATATAGTCAAATAACAGCAAAACATAATTATACAGGATTGGTGTGTAATAAAAAGCATACATGGATGCAAAATTCGTACGTGTCGGAATAGCGAATATTTTTCAAAAAAATTTTTACACCTCTGAGTTTTGTGTGATTAAAAGCTAGAGTTGTCCATTTTTTTGTTCCAAATTTTACTGCCATTTTATTAAAATTTCCATGTAGTACTGATATCTATAATATTATTTAGCATATCAGTTTATAACGTTAATATCGTGATTGTAGTACACGGTTTAATAATATCGTGGGTGAAATACAATGAGTTTTGCAATTAGTCATCCACTGATTAAATATAATTTGTGCCAACCACAATTTAAATGTAAAACTGGTTTGTTTACAAATAGTCTTTTTGGAATGGAAAGGATTACAGCAATTATGATAAACAAGAAAATAAAGAGCGCTGATATAATGAAATAAGTTATGTTCTAGTAATAACAATAAAAAGAGGATGAAATGTAAAAGGGAGTGTCTTGTCAAAAGTATGCAAATAAATTATTTAATTGAAATTGTAAAGGCTAATAAGCAACAGACAGCAAACAAATGCGATTAGTTAATTTAGCCGTGGAACCAATAAAAAACGTCAAGTTAAAAATTTCACAGATTGAAATCAATATATATATCTTGATATGAAAGGCTAAGAAGGAGTCATGATGAGCAGTATATATATATATATATATATATATATATATATATATATATATTCCTATTTACATAAAAGGTCTTATAACATTATGTGGGATACTGAAAAATAAATTTATTAAATAATTATAAACAAAATATAGTAGAACGCCAGGATGTCAGGATCTAATATTAAATCCATAATAACAGTCGGGCTCACTGGCCTGAGTAATGAAAGACGCCAACCAACTTTGAGCTATGAAAGATTCTCTTCCGAACATTAGTTCGCTAACTATCGAACTTTGTCGTCTTCGGCTGCACCCTTTCGATGCACTTAAACGCTAATTGCTTGTCTAATTGTACGGAGTAGTGTCCGAGCGACATTGGTGGATCTGTTGTTCCCTATTGCCGCTCTGTTGCCTTCAAAAGTTATTTAACTTTCTAAGTCAGGTAAACGCGGAAGAAGGAATTTACGGACGTCGCGTTTGTCAATTTTTGTAACCTTTAAGCAGTTGTGGAAAATTAAGGAAAACTGATTTGTATAGAGCCTGCTCTGTGGAAGCAAAACCTTTTTAATTCATACTGAGAATTGTTGTTAACTTAAAAAATAATTGAATGAACAAATTATCGTTTTGAACAATGTGTATTCTTACAACGTAAATTCCGTAAAATTGCAAATAATATATTTGATAAAATTCAGTGATTCATTTAATGTACAATCAACAATTTTCGCTTTGAACAATTTAAATAAAATTGAATTATCACTTAAGGATTTTCCTCAACACGAACAAAGTAAAATAATGAAACGATTATTTAAAAAATATTGGAAATGGAAAAAGGGTTTCATTAAAATTATATCAATATTTGAAAACGGTTACATACAAAATTGAGCCACATCCAAAATATTTGATTGTTCTAAATTAACCTGTATTTTATACCGGGTCAAACAAATGGACATTATTCTATTAAAGAATATATTTTCACCCTTTATTGTTTATAATATGTTTTGTATAAATGAATTATTTTCGTTATTTGCTTCTGTAGCAGAAACAAATTAATTGTTTTGCTGGATGCAAAGTAAGGTTAAATTTAGAATAACTCAAATACGTTTAAAAGTTATACATTACATGGTCATAAGTAGACCACGCATGACAATTTAAAGCATAACTATTTTGACCTTTGACATATGATTGGATTGTATGTGTGGTTGGATTTACCCGATAACAAAAAGGGAAGCAAAAGTAAGGAAATAAAACTGTTTGCCACAATTTTATGAAAAGTATGTTAAGTTATATTTTATCATAATTATACTCTCAAAATTCCATACAGATATGTTTTAATTTTCGAATAGTGGTACTTGAACCACAATAACGAAATTAAGTTTGATTACGGTAAAATTTCTATTTAAACTCAAAGTAATTTTAATTTTCGGGGAAAACGCCGAAAGCTGTGGGCCATCATTACGTGATTTCTAACGAAATGTCATTTAGAAAATACTTTAATATGTTTCCAATAATATATAATAAAAAGTAAATATAAAACATTTTGAATTTTTGTAAATACGATTGTGGAAAAATGAATATCAATAATAATTATTCGTGATTTATCAAATATAAGATCTGTTTCATATGACGATGCCATGATGTCAACTTGATTGCGGTCTGAACTGGTACTTTAAATAGAAATATTAATTTATTGTGAAGGATGATAAATTCTCGAAAGACAACATGGAAACATATTTTGTGAACTTTTATTGAAACTGTTTTCAGAATTGATGGATCCTAGACGAATGAGATCAATAAAATTAAGATACCTTTTATCACATTCAATTAGTACTAAGCTTTTGAAAGCAAGATACTAAAGATGATCAGAATAAAAGTTTGTCGTGTCAGGATCCCGACCCTCATTTCTTGGTAGAATTTGTATTTTTAATACGAAAAAAAGTATTAATAATTTTTAGGAAACTAAAATTAAATAAATTTTCATGAATATTCGGCCTGAATGTAGTTTATTTTCCTTATGTTCTTGTATTTACACCGTCATATTTAAGGCTTCAAACTGTTATTGAAAAAAAAAATATATATATATATATATATATATATATATATATATGTATATATATATATATATATATATATATATATATATATATATACATATATATATACATACATTTAAAAGGGCTAATGTCTTCTTATTGCATAAATAAGTAAAAAATTAAGTAATTTTTTTGTTAAATTGACTTTATGTTAACATGATCATCTTTATAACATTTTGTAGTTGAATTAAAGATGCAAGTAAAAGTTTTGCATGAAAATCTTTCATCTTTTACCTTCGCTTAGTTTAAACTCTCAGAACATGTTGTACAATGATTTAAAAAAGACCAGATTGTCACCTATATCCTTGGTTAGATTACATTTTCTAGGTTTCAAATATTTTTTTTAATGAAAATGGGCTTTTTGCAACTAATTCGTCGCCAAAATCTGGAAATGGGACAAGTTTAGAGGATAAATCCTTTAAAATTATACTTTATCTTCGAAAGTATCATAATTTTATTTAAAATACGAAAAAAGCTGTAAAATGCTCATTTACTTTAAATGATTACAACTTTATTCACATAACAGTAAAAGAGAATGAGTGTGATATTTATTCAAGAAAATATAGTTTCAATTTTCCTTACACTTTCTTTTTCATATTTAGATTATAATTCCTTCACGTAACCGGTTCGTTACTGTCGGTTATCCCGGTTATCACATTATATTTAAATATGTACATATGTATATGTACACACACACACACACACACACACACACATATATATATATATATATATATATATATATATATATATATGTGTATTAGGTTGGCTAAAAAGTTTTTAACCCCGAGTTGTTGTCAACAATTTTTATTAAAAAATTTATATGTTACACAAAATTTAATTTACGTATGCACCATTATTATCTACTACTATCGTCATCTAGTTGGCAGTGACAATATGCCTTTCTTGTAAAATTCCGGCGATTGATTTAAAAAAACTGTGCGAGGACATTTTGGAGATCATCTTTAAATTCGATTTTTTTTCGCGGAAATGGTTACTCAGAGCCCTGAATAAATGGTAATCAGAGGGCGCAATATCCGGCGAATATGATGGATGAGTGAGCAGAACCCAGCCGAGCTCCTCTAATTTATCACATGTACGTTTTGCAATATGTGGTCTAGCATTATCACCAGGAAAATAAACTAGATCCTGTTGACTACTCAATTTTCTAGCTAATCGGTCCGGTATAATGTGCGCATTGGACGCTTTTGGGACTTATAAAATCTTGTGAGTTCGCGTCACCGACATGCTGTAATAGCAGTATATCTGCAGTTATAAGTGTGACGTGTTGCGCAACATTATTGATGTGTATATGTATACAAGTAAAGTTAAATTGACAACGCGGAAAGTGCAATGTGTGTATACTGTGCATTGTTTAAATTGTGTTTTAGTTTGATTATTATTTTCTTTAATTATTTGATTATTTGGCAGCACAACAGTGAGTACTATAAATATTAATATTTTCATATAGAAAATGAATAACAAAAACAAAGCATTTATTTTTAAATATTTTCAATATTTGTATCAATAAAAAAATTTACATTATTTATTTTTTTAATATTTGACATCATGCAATGAGTATTTCATAGTGGCTTAGCAGTTTTCTTACTAGCCTGGTAAAATACATTTCTAGTTGGTCGACAATATTTTTGTCGTGGATTTTAAAATTAAAAATTTTGTGAAATTTTATAAAACCGTGGTTTTAAGCTTTCACTTCTGTCGGTAGTACCCAAGACTGCCTATATTTTTTAAAATATTTTATGTGAATGTATGTAAACGTTACAATTTTAAAGGGTTAACTGCAGTCATTCTAGATTATATTGATACGCAAATTAATTACCTCTTACACTTATTATAACTGATTTCGATTTCTTTCTACTTATTCGACTATTTCACGCATTTTACTTACTATTTCCAGTAAAATTATTTTAGTAAGTAACTTTTAAAAAAATAATCGAATAATTTTGTCCCCTTTTTTAATTTGATTTTAATTTCGAATATATGTAAACAAATGAAACGCTAAGATGAGTCCTGTTTTCTTTTTAAATTTGAAACTAAGAAAATATTCTAGAATAAATCTAATTTCTTCAAAGTTGATATAAGGAAAGTCTGAAAGAGGAACTCGTTTTATTCAGAAATAAATCGTTATCCGATTATTATACTTGTGGTTCCTTAACTTCAAAGCGTCGCGACTATTTCAACCGCATGTATGAATAATGAACAGGAGATATTCAAAGGTAAAATATACATATATAGTTTACGTTTTTTATTATTTGAGGCTAATTACTAAAGTTTAATGATATTTTCTAACATTCAATATGTAATGACGTATTACTTCAAAAATAATCGAGCAGTGGCTGTTAAGCACGACCCTTGAATGAAAGCAACAAACGTACTAATAGACTTCCCTATAAAGTCGACTTATTGAAATACTTTGTCAGGTGCTTTAGAAGGCCATGTTTTTATTCTAGGATATATTTGCATTCTAGGCGATATTAGCTTACAACAGGCTGGTACCAAAATGACTAGACCTTTAATTGGCTGTTGTTGGTATTCAATTCAATTATTATGATTAAATATATATTAAATTGTTACTTCCAGAGTAAAGGTCTCAAGGAGAGGTTTTGAGGCAGCAAGCACGTCAGTAGCAATAGGAAGTGTTAAAGAAATTACTTTTTTGTATTTATTAAATTTTTATTCATATTTTAGTTGTCGTATGTTCACATGTCGTGTGTTTAATTTACAGGAAGACATTAACGAGACAAAGGGCATGTTAAAAGGCAAAAGAATAGTATTACTTATTTTTATAACAATTTTCAATTATTAGTAGAAACAATTCTCTTTTAGATTGCGTCAACTCTCACATACGCATTGAAAAAGAGAAGGAAATAAGGCTTATTCAAGATTTAATCTTATTTGTGATAAGTATGATGGGAACTTTGATTAAGAAAGAACTTGAAAACATTTCTTTAGGGCTCATGTTTGAAAGATTAAATCTAGCATAAAAGTATTTCCTATGCGTATGTCATATTCTCTTCTTTTATATTTTCGATGGTCGAAGGCCCTTAACGTCGTCATTAGCTACTGCTCCGCCTAAGGAAGATAAAATCATTGTACATAACCATTCTGTTCGTCCATAGTTAAAATTCGAATTAAAATTTGAATAACGTTAATGTAAGTCATTGTGATTTTAATATTATAAAATGAATATAACTGATAATAAAAAAAATACAAACATATATTTTCATTTCAGCTGTAATACAATATAAAAGATAAAGCTTATGTAGATTTACAGGTGTATCACATAAGCAAGTGATGACCTACCTTTGCATTAATGAGTTTACGAACTAGTAAATATGCGTTCTCGAGACCATTTTGTTAGTACTTTCTTAAGCTATTTTAAGTTTCCGGATTTCACTACTTAAACACGTCATAATATATTTTACAATAATATAAATTAAATTTGTTTTTCCTTATTTAGTCTTCTTCTTTACATATATACACTATTCTTAATAATTTTAATATATCAATATGAGCTTATGAATGAAAAAATATGAAAGCCTACAAGGCTTAAAAATGATATTGGAGGGTTGGCGTGGTCATAAATATAGATATCGTGGTTGTGGATGTCCATAAATATGAAAGAATTGTTATTATATGTTATAATATCTTTTAAAATATCAATAATATAATATATAAGAGCATACTAAGTAAATACTCAAAAAGTTTAGAGTAATATTTTGCCAGTAAAAAGGAATGCCCTTTTCAACTCATGGCTGTAAGTTTTTATTTTGAAATAAACATTCACATAGCGACGTTGAGAGATTGGGAGAAATTATTGCAATATTTATATTCTATAAAGATATAGAAAATGTTCACTGTAAATTTAAATTTCTCTAGTTTATTCTTTTCAGTTCATATTATAAAAGAAATATATGCATCTCAAGAATTAATATTTTTCTCCACTGAAATGAAATTAAAATTATTATTTGCAATTTGTGGATATTTTTCTTGTTGCTAAACGGGGGATCTCTGAGAGCGACTTTGTTTGAAAGTTGAATTGAATTTGAGAATCAATGAAATGAGCATCTGTTGTTATAGACAACGGTAATGGTTAGTAGTTTCAGGAATAATGCTTCACGCTGTTGATTTAACTGTATCCTCTTGAAGTTTTTACTTCACGATTATGCTTTTCATCATAACTTACTAACTTTGCAATTTTTGTGTATTAGTTTTTTGTGTTTATTTCTCACATTATGGTGGCTTTTCATAGTTTGTGATTTTACGGGCCGCATCGCGCAATGTCGTATATAGTAGGCGGCGAGGCAGCTAGAGAGCGCAGATGCGCGGTCGCGATCGCGTTGCGTGGGAAACCGCCGTCGCCGCTACACCTGCCGGCTGTGTGTTGATACCATTGACCAGCTCAGCCCGTGAAATGACAGACGGTGAGAAGCCACAATTAGAATAGTTGCTTTATTATTCACGTATAAAAGAGTTGATATTTATATGTAATGTAAAAATGTTAATGAAACTTGTATAGAACGTAGTATTTAATATTATCTGCTCCGAGCTTTCCATTTTTTAATCAAATATAGTTGTTTTAGGTAAAGAGAGTGGAAATAGTTGAAATTTAAGTACACGAATTTATCTATCATATTTTTGATGAAAATGAGAGATAACTGCTATTTCCAATGCCGGGTGGAGTCAACAAATATGAATAAAGTTTAAACATTTTAATACGTTTAATGCTCTATTCCATAATTCCATTTTCAAATTTTGAGTCTATGGAATCAGTTTGGTTTTAAATGAAACTATTGAGAATATACAGCTTTATACTCAATTATTTATTAGGGAGTGATTCTTATTTAGGAAGCAATAAATATTCTTGAATATCGTTTCTTAGGATAAAATGATACATAAAATAATAATTTTTATTATTATTTGTACTTAATATATAACAGAGTGAGGGACAGAGAAGACCTTTTGATGAATTACCTTATTTTGATAATACTGTTGTGAAACAACTCCAGGGAGTTGTTTCACATCAGTTTGGCGTATGGTTGGCTGTAAGAGATTGCTGTCATAGCAATAAGTCCGCCATATGTATAAATTAGATACATTAAAGTAGATAAATAAATAGTTCAGGAACTATTCGTTTAGGAAAATGTAGATTAATATTTATTTAAAGATGGGATTAAATAATTATTAAATGATAAAAAAAATAGTGTCTACTCGAGTCATGAATTATACATTAGCTGTAGAATATAATAAAATAACCAAGGAATACCTGGTATGGGTTTGTTCGCGGCAGATACAGCAGGTGATGGCAAAGGTGGATACAAAGGATAGACGTTTTCCTTAGGTTTAATTTTCCAAAATAAGTTTAAGCTTTGTTAATTTTCCAAAAGAATATTGTTAGTTTACAAATTCTCATTAATTCTACCGATAATACTGGCTTTTATACATTCTGTTTTGTACACTGCACAGCAAAGCAGTTTGTGCAAATTTTAAAATTTCATTTTTGGGTTGTGAATTGAAAGCGACAATAAAAATGTTTATTAATTCTGCTGGTAAACTCGATTAATAATGCGAGTCACGCTTCACAAGCGAAGAGTAAATAAACATTTAGCACTGTTGTCGCTTTAACAATTATCACACATATAACATTTAAGCACTTCAAAGTTTAATTTTATTTTTGATATCATTGAAGTGGATTACGTAGCAATGCTCTTTGTTACCGTAGTTTTTATAGAGTCTGGGTAAACTGGGATGATGTAATTTCGTATGGTTCTCTCCTGACATATTTCTTCGGTTTCATTTATAAATATAAAGAAAGAAACTGACTGAGTGACCGAATGACATTTCAATACACAGCCCAAGCGCTGAATCTAATGGAAAATGTAAATTGCGAAATTTTCATAAAATGTTTTTCTTTTCCCATCTTTTTGTTTATGGTGCATTAAAATTTTTCCAAATATTCTCGTAAGGGTCTTTTTTCATATGGGCTATTTTTAAATAAATTTGAAAATATAATTTTTGAATGCCTAGCATAGAGCCACGCGTGTTTCGTTTCTATATTCACCGTATAAATTTTTTCACTATCACTGGTTATGTTATGTCACTTAAGTGTTACGTATGTTTTTCGTATATTTCCAATCATAATTCGTATTCATTATGTTTCATCACTTTTGTTTTATTTGCAGGATATTTTATCCTTTCCCACCAAATGTTTATTGAATCTATCCGATGGTATAGCTTTACCAGACGTCTCAAAAATTCAGCTACAAACGTAACGGTTTGATTTATTATATGATGTTTATTTCCATTGCAATGTCTGGTATTTATTCCCAAATGTAGTCATTCGACCCATTTTATGTCATCTTCCGTGTTTATTCTGAATGGATAATATTCAAGATGTATTCTCATGAAGATTTAATTCATTCTTTTAGTATTCCTTCATTATTGACTTTTCCATTTATTAATTCGTAAATTAATTTATTTATGTATAAGTAAATATTTTTTTAAATAAACAATTTATTAAATGATACTGTTGATATTTGATAGTTTGATTTATGTGACAGTTCTGATTTTTATTAATATTTTGAATCTAAAACTCAAATAAGATAAATTGTAATTGAATACAGTTGAATTGATTTAATAATTATCTAAATGTTTATAATACTATTCCTGCACAATGAATTAAATTGTCGACATTTAGAGAATTCAGAGATCGTGTAATTTTGTTTATAACTTAAGTAACTTAACAAGCATAAACCTATTTAACCTGTTAAAAAATAGAAACAATATGAAAGAAAATAATAATAATAATGCTTTTCTACAAACTGTCTGTTACTTCATATAATGAAAACACAGGAATAAATCAAAAGATGCGTGTCCTTCTAATCTATAGAGCGACTTATAAAAATCTGAAATGTTATTGTCTCTAAATAACATGTAATTTTGAATCTTATATCAAAATAAGTGAAAATTCATAAGTGGTAGAGAAGTCATTCCTTAGTGGAAGAGAAGTCATTACATAAAAACGTTTTATTAAAGACACATTTGACAAATTCTCCTTTTACGCTCATCATCACCGCTTAAACATACCTAATGCAATCCCTTACCTATTCTATAAAAACACCGCTGAACGATGCGGAAACGCGAAATAATTAAACCTATGCCTCACCTTGTCCGAACACGCCCAGCGTTCCTGCCTCTCTATAAGATTCAGCAGACTGTAAATCTTCTCACTTACATTTAATGTTAAGATTTAAAGCGGCAATAATTACTGGGATAGTGCTAAAGAGAGAAATTGAATCTTTTCGAGCGGTTCACATAATGACTGTGAAGTTTATATGCCGGCGGGAAGTTGGGCCATAATTAAATGAGTCTTCGAATTCGGCTAAGTACAAAAACTTTGTCCCAGTGCGAGGTACTTCCTGTTTGGAAAGTGTACGCACACAGCGTACGAAATATGCAGGTCCCCTCGATTACGAGATCCGAAGTTTGTGCAGTAACGTATTATGTAGTTTACTTGTCGGAGGGAGAGATAGGCGAACGTATGTGGGTGGGTTTGTGTGCGGTGGAAAAATGTTTGAAAGTTTATAGGGGAGTATTAATTCAATAATTCGAGTAATTAACGAATTAAAACCCCCATATGTAAATGTTGTAAGTGAAATGTTGTAGGATGTGACAATTAGTTTGAAAATAAATGGATGCGGTTAAATTTTCAAACTAATCGGTAAAATAAATGCGGTTAGTTTTAAAAGAATATAAATCTATATTAGTTTTCAGTAGCATTCATCGTAAGCCAAAATATTGGAAAACTGAAGTACACATCAAAAATAAAGAAAAATGTTACAAAAGACTGAATAAATTTAGAGAAAAATATAGTAACTATTCATTAGTACAGATGATATAATAGTTCTTGACCTAAAAATTATACGATCGCTTTTCAGAGTCTGATAATAGAGTACTAGAATAAAAGAATAAGGTCAAATTGTCTTTTCTAAATTTAAGATGTATATTCATTTGAGTGCTTTAAAAATATTGAACCGCCCTCATCATGCAGTGCTTTTTCACACACACTGCAAAGTATATTTTAAAGCTTTTTCATATACTGTTCCTTCTAATCTATAGGGAGCTTTCGTGCAAATTTATATTATCAGATAATTTTAGCATTTTAGTTTACTGTCTGTTCTAGAATTAAAGTAATTTTAAATTATGACATAAATTCAGAAACAATACCAATTTTTTTGTTATGGATAATTGTGTCTTCCTCTCCATTTTGGACCTATTTTTGTTATTCGGATTATGGGTTATGTTATTTGAATTACATTTTCTGTAGACTTTTTAATTGTTTTTAATGTTTATTATTATTGGTTTCCCCGTTAATTGTGAGCGTATTTTATATTTAATAATGCATTATTAAGTTGTAAATGTGTCAGAATCTAGCTGCCAGATGAACAAGGGATAATTTTATCCAAATAAAATTAAATGGAATAAATATGATTCTGAAATAATATCCATGTTCATTCGCATACTTCACGCGCTCATCTATATGATACTTGATCCTGAGTCGTAGATGCGTGACGTAGATAGATGGTTCCAGCTAACATTAAACGTTGAAAGGGTTGAAGCAGATATTAACATAAACTGAATGATCACG
Organism: Druceiella hillmani; assembly: GCA_039881145.1. Taxonomy (NCBI): domain Eukaryota; kingdom Metazoa; phylum Arthropoda; class Insecta; order Lepidoptera; family Hepialidae; genus Druceiella; species Druceiella hillmani. The sequence goes on from JAYKKI010000008.1 coordinate 32,741,592, forward strand.
CTCCAGACATTTTCTCGCAAAACTTAAGCTTGTATATGTTTTTATTGAAATGTGGTATTAAAATTGATTTCTTTTATATCGTTGTTTTTTCCTTTGTACGAATGCGTAAAATTAAATTCAGATTTGCATGAAATTTTTTCCATGGCAAACGAGTTACGATATGTTGTTTAACCTTATAAAGTACATACGGGTGCACGCAATAAACACACAAGCGAGAATTTTGATAGGTGAAGAAATCTTGAAATTAAAAAAAATTGGAAATTATTTACAAAAACTAACAAATTTTTCGTTGAAATTGTTTCAACGGTTTAAAGGCTATAGGCTGATATAAAACGTAAACACACAGAAATGCATAGAAATACTTTTGTAGGCTAGTAAGCACGCCGTGTGTATAATAAGTAAGCTTCATCGTGTGTAAATTTTTTTCTTTACTGTGATTTGAGATTTTTAACTAATTTTTGCAATTTAGTTTATACACGTAAGTGAAAAATTTCCTTTTTCGGTTTTATATAAGCTTCTTTTGGAATGAAAATCAAATTTCAGTAAAATACAATATGCTAGAGTATTAAAGAAAGGTACTGAGAATATATGTAAGTACTGAGGAAATGTAATATGGATGAGAAATAATACGAAAGTCAATGGTTATGTGTTCAAATGAGTGGAAAAACTGAAATGAAAGTGGAGCGAATGAAAGAAACGTATTTAAGATGGAATAAAGAAATGTGGCGCACATCCTAATAGAAGAGATCGAAGGGTAGACTTCAAATAAGATGGAAGTACAACTGGGGGGGGATGCGGAGCTTTATGTCCAATCGTTGAAGGATATTAAATAGCACATGAAAAAAAAACAAAGTAAATGTTTTCTGCCTTTGCCTTTGTTGATTTGAATTATTTTTTATTTCAACAACTTATGATGTAGAGAAATTGTGGAAGATAGTGTAAATATGTTTGAAAACGTTGCTTTTTTGCGAGTTTATTCATAATATGGTGGACTAAGTAAATATGTTTGAAAACGTTGCTTTTTTGTGAGTTTATTCATAAATAGGGAATTTAATTAGAGTGAATTAATTTAAATTCTAAAACATATAATTTTTATTATAAAAATCCGAACTCGAGAAATATCTTATTATTAAAAAGCTTGTCAAGTACGAGTAGAATTCGTACTATGAAGGATTTGTAGGCACTTACAAATATTTAAGGGTACAAAGTATTTTTATTAAACCATCTGTAATTATGATTTTTTCACAATGTAAACATGTTGCCTGCCATATCTTTCACAGGTGTAAAAGCGTGGTGTATTTTTATAAATTATAAGACCTGGGATGATCGCCATTGTTTCCCATAACCTTGGAATTTTATTCAGAAATATGGGGTTGAGAGAATATGTATGTTTTGCATGTTTTCCAGTACATATCTGAAGACATACTACCTAAAATTACAAGAAAACTTGTTTTGTGGCCAATGTTATTAGCCCTTTTAAACTATATACCACATTTTATACTTAATTTGCCCCCCCCCCAACTCACTTAAATTGTCATTTTTTCGAGTGTCGATACCATTGGGATACATGCGAGTTAATTGGTTTTATTTCTACACCAAATTGCAAGTTTATACATCAAGCGGTTTAAGAAATAAGATTTCTCCTTTCGATTTTTTCATTTGTTAAATTTTTTGAGTAAACCTTACATTTTTCCCTTTCACACAATTATTTATTTAACTTCCATTATTATTGAAATGGAAAACTTCATATGACATTTTGATTGAAGCTTAGTGTGATAATTGTCCATCATACTGATCCTTTATTTGTAAGAACATAATATGGAAAAAATGGAAGCCATGGTTTATATGAAAACATGGAAAAAAAAGAAGAAATATTTTCAAAAATTTGTTTGAAGGAGGGGTATCCCCATACATTGAATTTGGAGAAGAAAATATTTTTTCCTTATGGACTCCGCCGATACAATAAAAATATCCTTTAAAGTTTTATTAATGGCCTCTTCTTTGTGACGTATGAGCCTTAAATTTTAAACCACGTATGCCAAAAACATGACAAAAATTAGGATAACGGTATATGTTAAAAAGTTCACCGCTAAATTATTTTATTTAATTTGCATTAATAAATTACCGAGATATAGACAAATAAGTTATTTGTCTAACATCTGTGAAAGACAAACTAGGCAATATATTCACATAGTTAAAAATAATAGCAATATTTGTAATAGTTTAAGTATAGGTGGAACCCTTGGAGTGAGAGTTTTACATGGTTAGATGAGGTTGCAATGAATTCTCGTACTCTATGTGGAAAATGTATATAGACTTTAAGCATATTAGGCATATAGGGAAATAAACATATAAATAATAACATACGAAATAACAGCTCGTTGCTCAAGGGCAAATACGGACAAACATTTTGATTACAAGTCCATTTATGAAAATTTCGCATCCCGAAACTATTATATTAATTCGTAGGAATTATTACATAGTGTCGTAAGAACTCATAAATTAAAGCAAATTAATTCGTAGATAATTATTTTCCGAATGAAATGAGAAGTGGTTGTATATTTGCAATCTATTTCAAATACATCGCCAATATACAACCGTTATGACGAGCTCCAATGTTTAATCCATTACAACCCTTGCGCTCACTGAGTTATATAACTCCCGCTTAATAATGAAATACGCGCCTGCCATTGAGCGGTGAAAGATTCTCTCCAGAATCAGGAGCATTAGTTCTCTAACTATCGAACTTCATTGTATCCGTACCCGCTCGATGAACTCAAACGCCAAATTGCTGGCAGAATTGTACGGAGTAGTCTCCATCGGTGGACCTACGTTTCCCAGCTGGAAATCCGACGCCGTCAAACGTTATTTAACTTTCTAAGTTATATAAATGAGGGAGAAGTGCTTCGTGCATTTTGCAATTATTCATTGTTGTTAATTTTTACTTTCACATAACATTATTTACAATACAAAATGATCTCGTTATAATTGTTTGTATGTAAGATAAGATATAAAAATCTGTTTAATACTAGTAACATATGCAATATGAGGTGTTCTGTATACCGTTAGGGATATATAATATATATATATATATATATATATATATATATATATATATATATATATATATATATATTGTCCAGTATATCTACAATTATAGCTATAGTTTTCTCGTATAGTTTAAGTAAACTTCCAGTAACGTCGCTTTTTCGTAATTGTGTCTTTAGCAGTACGTTTGTTGAAAATTTTGGCAAAAAGTCTGGAACTATCTCACATAAAGTTGTACAGATATTTTTCGGAATCTTCATAATTTGCTTTTAAATGATATGCCACACGATATATAAAATTGAAGACACCATATAGACATACCGTAGAGTGGGCAAATACCTCTCTAAAATTTCCACGTGAAAATTTTTAAGCGTTACTTATTCATATATATGCGGATTGATATGTTTCAATATTATGCTAAATTTAAAGTTTCCATGCGTCAAACGTTTTCTAAGAAAAACGACCGTGACAGAAAGACAGAGGGGCAGATACACGTGAGTGATCTTATAAGGTAATATTCCCTTTTTTGCTTTTGAAGTAAGGAATCCTAAAAATGTTCATGGAAAGTAAAAATAGTTTACTTTCATGTCGAAAATTGCTATGTTATTAAACTTATTTGAAGTAATGAAATAGATTAAATAGACAAACATATAAGATTTGAATAGACAAACTTTTTAATTTGGACAGGATGTAGTTTGACAATGTAGGTTTTATAATATCGCACACTTCATTTTGTCTTATTAATATTTATAACGTACACTAATTCAAACTCGCATTGTACAATGTACTAATAATACTTAAATCATAATTTAAGAACTTTGCCGTCATTACGACTTAATTTACCGTGAGTCATTTAAAGACGCGTGAGAGAGAAGAGGATACCAATAGTTATGTTATACTACATATATTTCCTCTCATTTTCCGCCAGGAAATATGTATGTAGTATAATAAAAAATTCCATCACATTCGTTCGACTTACCTGGTCTCATTTGAGAATTCAAACTGTTACCTAAAAAAAATCAAAAAGAGCTAATATATTTTCGTGTTGTATAGTCACGTAACAAATAATGCAGAAATGTTGAAAATAAGCTTTACAAGTATATAGACAATATCATGTTATTTTATTCATAATCATATAATGGCCATTTAAATAACATAGGTTTCGCAAGAATATTTCTAAAATAATAAAATATAAATTTAATTTTCTATTTTCAACCATTTTCATTTCTACACAAAGTCTAACGTTTAATAATATATGTCAATAAGTTGTATTATATATGACTTCATTTGTGATTTTGACATCATTACGTTGTAAAATAGATTAAAATAATGAGTGTTAAAAAGACAAAGTTAAAATAAATCGACAAAGTGTCGTAAAAAGAAAGAATACTGACCGTATTTCAATTATGTCTGTGAAGAATATTACTTAATGAAAAGTATATTGATAACTGTAATTTTATTAAAATATGGTTTAGAATAACTCATTTTTCCCAAGAGGCAAAATATTTTTATTTTGAAGTTATTGTCAGTAGGCTGTAACCTTTGCAATAATACTCCATTATTACGAATTTTTTCAGCTTTTATACATCGTAGTACATTAAATAAAACGTGTTAAAGATTAGATATTTAAGGACACAGTATTTTTCTGTCGTTTACAAATATTAATATTATCACATTTTTCATTACATAAGTATATTACCTAGATAACTTTCAAATGTTGAAAACTTCACTTTGTTCCTTAGTCCACTCCATACTTTTTTCCTCATATCTCTATTCCTCGGAACTAGTTTGTGTTTTTATGGACTCATTGGGACTCTTCCGAATGTAATGAAGGTAGATGGACATTACAACTATTCTTGAATATTCCTTTTAGGATAAATTGATATAAAAATTGATATTTTTTTATAATATTTCCTTTACTAAATATGTAACAGTAGTTCAATGAGATAATTTAGCGTAATTGAAAGGTAAGAAGGGGGTTGGTTGAGAGAGAGAGTGAGCCAGAATTTATATATATATATATATATATATATATATAATTATATTGTCCAATAAGACAATTTTGTAATTTTAAAAATTCGCCAGCTTATTAAAATGAAAATGGGAATAAATATCCTTTTTAAATCAACAATGAAATTCTCATTGGTATTAAAATAAATTTATTCAGATGTAGGTAATGTATATGTGTTCTATTCATATTTGTAATGTCCAAAATTCACCCGTAAAGGTAATGCTTTGATTCATGATATAACAGCAAGTCTGTTGTTTATGTGTATGCTATGACGGGAGTAATTCCGTACTTAACCATTCGATACATTTTGTACCAATATGCGTGTTTCTTTTGTATAGTTAAAATTCGAGGTGTATTTATAAATTTATAGTTGAATCAGGACACCACGCATATTTAACTTGAATATGTAATATCAAAGTTTGTTTATTATATTAAAGAAGAATAAGATATAAATTCGTAAACCATTCACGTGTTCCATAAATACATTCATTTAATGTATTCTTACTTTCTTAATTACTAACATTTGAAGATTCTATTTGTTTATATATAAGTAATTTGTAATGTTCACTAACACAAAAAATTGGTAATGAAATTATTAAATTATCAATTTTTATTGTCAATTATAAGACAGCTTTCAATACACTCATCTACATTTGTGGATTAATCCGACTTCTATAAATTACGATTTAAACTCATATAAAAAAACAGAAATAAAGTGTAAGGGTCACAAAAAAGGTAAATTGCTTTGTACAGGAATATAAAATTTTATTATTATTTTTAAACGGGTTTTTTGTAACGAATATCTTTTCTGAATCTTCCATCTAATGAATCGAAAATTTGTAATGCACTTTTTAAATAAAGATATTTTATTTAAGAACGCCTTGCTAAAATATCTCATCTTCATGCCAATCACCTCATTTTCATGCCAATCACCAATGTCAAAGCATAATCTAATTCCTTACTTATTCAATAAAGATACTTGCTACATCCTGGCCCAGCGGAAACTCGAACTAATTAAGCCTATGCCTCACCTCGGCTAAACTCGAACAGCGTTCTCCCCTCCCCATTAGATTCAGCAGACCGTACATCCTCTTACTTAAATTTAATGTTAAAATTTAAAGCGGCAATAATTACTGCGATAGTGCTAAAGAGAGAAATTGAATCTTTTCGAGCGGTTCACATAATGATTGCGAAGTTTACATGCCGGCGGGAAGTTGGGCCATAATTAAAGGAGTCTTCGAATTTGTACAAAGTACAACTTTGTCCTAGTGCGAGGTACTTCTTGGCTGGTGGAGTGTGTTCTGTGTGCGTACGAAATATGTAGGTCACCTCGGTTTCGGGCTACGAAGTTTATGCAGTAACGTATTGTGTAATTTACTTATTGGATCAGAGACGGACTCATGGGGATGGTTTTGTGCCCAGTAGAAAAATGTTCGCCATTACGTAAAGGTTTATACGCGAGTTTCAATTCGGTAATTATTCATAAGTGGAATATTGCAGGGTTTGAAATTTTAGTGGAAAATAAATGATTTTATTTATTTCTTTATACAGGTTTTGACGTTGGACAAATTAGGTACATGTAAAAAATAAAGAACGATATTAAACTGACTCAACCACAAAACAAAGATAATAACAATTACATTAATTTAAATAGATATTGTAATATATCTTGAACAAAAATTATACAATCGCTTTTGCCGGTCTGTTAATAGAGTACAAGAATGAATATACAATGTCAAAACACATGATTTTCATTTTGGTTTTCAAAGTTTGGAAGCATATTTCAGATCCTTTCAACAAAATTCTAACCACTCTCAAATAGCAATCCTTTTTTCCTCACACTATGAAATGTAACATTTTAAAGCTTCTTCACACATTGTTCCTTTTCTACCGAAAATAGTGGAATTTGCTCGCATATTAACAGACCACTGCTGTATTTTAGTTTGCTGTTTGTTCTAAAATTGTAGTAATTTTAAATTATGACCCGAATTTAAAAATCAGATTTTGATGGCCATATGTTATCATATTTAAATTTTTTCCTATATATATCATTTTTATTCATTATTCCACTTATCGGTTTCGAAATACGATTGTTACGTTTTCTAGACTTTATGTTTACATTTTGATTATTGTTTTATTTTTATTGTTTATTATTTATTTATTTTATCTTGAATGGTAAGTGTACTTTATTTTAATTGATACAGTTTTCTGATTTTTTTATTTGAAGAAAATTGTTAGAGGCATGTTTGAGCATTACTTTTAAAATAGTAAAATTTGAATATTAAAAGAGTTGTCGAAAGACATTTACGAAAACTCCCAAATATAATATTTCGTTGAAATACCTTCAGCGATTTAGATATAGACCGTATAATGCACAAACAGACATGAATATAGGCACGCACATGCATGAACCCGTGCATCCTTCTATACACTCACATAACCCACAGATCTTTTTTATATTATGTGTATTAACCATTACGACTATTCAAGCAAAATTAATGCTTCTTCAAGCAAAAACCCTGTTTCTAAAAACAATGTACCGTAAGGTTTTTTTGACAATGTGGAGTGTACTGTAGAGGAGTGTTTATTTTTTTTAGTTACTTTGTTTATGTATTATGGTCAATGTACTCGTAATATCTTACAAATATTGTTCTTGATAGTTTAAGAAAAAACAAGAGAGAATGAGGCTCTCCTGTTTTTTGGCGTCTTTATGTATGAATTGATTACGATGGTATTTCTACTAGTTTAATATGGAATATTGTTTTTCTCTGGTACAAAATTTGCACGCTACCGATTGCCACGTTTAAATGTAAATAAGCGACAAATTTTCCTTTTCGATCCCATAAAAGCTTTTATAAGGATAAGAGTCAATTTTGGTAAATAATAAAAAGTTAGGAAAGCAAAGAAAGGACTAAAAAATATTGTTCCCTGACAGAAAAAGTAACATTTGGAAGGGTAATAAAATGAAGAGACAAGACGATTGGCGTCACGTGATTGAACGAGCAGCAAAACTGAAACGAATGCTGATCGGATAAAATGAAGGCCTTTCAGACGAGATAAAGAAATAGAAAAATAACGGAAAATGATAAGAGGAGAGATCGAGGGGCAGACTAAAAATGAGATAGAAGAACGACTTTAAAATATGTGCAAACTGGCAGAACAGTTCAGAGCAATGGCAGAGGAAAAACACGTAGTTGTAAATCCAATGATTGAAGGATATAAAATATGCAGATAAAAAATGTATGTGGTTTCGTAATCGAATATGCCTTGAAAAATGTTAGCATAGTAACTTTACAAAATATATTATATTATATGTACAGATTGAGCATTTCACAAAGAAAATGTTAATGCTTTAATTTGAGATGAAAAAAATCAGATTTTTCAAACACAAGGCTACTTGCATTGACTGCTCTGATCCTGGCAAGTTTAAAGAAGTCGAGGTTTTGTGCAAGGTAATTTGAATGGAAAGATGTGGATTACAGAGGTGGTCCATATGATATTTATCCAAGCGTAATATTGTAAGCCGATATCTAATATATATATATATATATATAAATATATATATATATATATATATATATATATATATATATATATATATATATATATATATATATATATAAATATATTAATAAAATTAGAGCTTAACATTGTGGGCATCAAAATAAATGGATTGGATTCTAAAATTGATTGGCATATAGGTTATATTGTAATGCTGTCTTATTATTTATATACTTTAGGTATGAAAAGCGTGTACAAATAGTAAATGGGGATTACAATGCAAAAAATTGGTGGGGGGTATGTAAATATAACTTTATCCAAAATGAAATAAAACTACGTGATGTAGTATTATTTCTACTTTCTTTAAGTTCTTTACCACGACCTAGGTTTCGTTGTATTACAACATCTTCAGGTGGGCTATTAGTAAAGATCTTTGCTTATAGCCCACCTGAAGATGTAATACAACGAAACCTAGGTCGTGGTAAAGAAATTAAAGATAGTAGAAATATTACTACATCACGTAGTTTCATTTAATTGTGAATAATGAATTTTACAAAATTAACGCCAAATATATTCAATAACCGCTTATGTTAAAATTGCACTCAACTGCCTAGAGGGACATATCTACAGAGTTTTATTATATAAGGGATATGTGAGTACAAGTATTTGGATAATCACAGTCAGAATAATAGCTTCTTTATTGTATGGTATATGACGACCAGAATATAAAAACTATCTAAAAAAATTCAGAGATTAAAATAATTTAATTCTAGGAAATGCGATACTCTAAGAAGGATTCGTGCAATAAAGTATAATTGGATTTATAGACAACTTTTTTCCAAGTGAAATATTACAATAATTTTCCATTGCGGTTAATCAAAAATCTTATGACCCCGGAATTTCATGCAATATATTTATTTTGTTTAAAGTGCAAAATGTATATAATGCATCATGTAGGTTATGTTTACTGATCTGCATAGCTCGAGTTTAATAAAGAAAGGTCTTATTTTCTTCTGAATCAGGTTCATTGGTTCGCTAACTATGGAATTTCTTGATCTGTCCTCATTCGATGCTCTCAAACGGTAATTGCTCGCCCGATTGTACAAGCAGTCTCCAGGCGACCGAGTTTTCCTATTCGAAACTCAACTTTGTCGCCGTCAAAGGTTATACAACTTCGTAAATATATGGGAAGTATTTCATGGGCGTAGCGTTTATTTGCCTTTGTTAACTTTCAAAAACTGAAGGCTATATATATCTATATAAAAAACTGTCTCCTTAAAATTTTAGGAATGCACGAAAGAAAAAAATATAATCTACTCATTCATGTTCTACTGTTAGTTGTTTTGTATAGGAGGAAAAAAGATGAAAATAGTTTTAATATGTTAAGTAACTTCTTATATAAAGTTCGGGTGAAAATTTGGCTTGTTTTCTGTACATTCGTTATATTTATTTTGCCCACGGAGGTAAGAATCTAATAGCTCTATGATTACCTCATATATAACAATTCAAATTCGTAATTAAAAAAATTGCAAAGCGTAGAAAATGGCATTTTAGTTTATATTGAAATATATATATATATATATATATATATATATAAAATCATTTTTCATTATTTTCCATAACTAAGTAAACATTGTCATAAAAAGGAAATATTGCAATGAAAAACGAAATCCTTGCAAGATGATTCACGTGTCCATTTTTCTGTTTATCTTGGCTATTTTTTTCAGAAAATGTTTGATATAGAAACTTGGAATTTGGCACAGCAATAAAGCATATTACCTCCATAAATAACACATTCATTCTTACTTTATGGTTGACACTAACAATATTCACATATATGGAAATTTTAGGGTCGGCAAATGACGAACACAAGAAAAAATTTTCTGTTTCAATTTTATGTATCGTGTGGTAGTGTCATTTAAAAGAGAATGCTATAAGTATTCCAAAATTATTCTTATAATTTTTTCAGATTTTCATTTAAGACGGTTCTAGGGGTATTTCTGGAAGTGTCAAAAACAGTGTTACTGAAAGTTTATATAAAGTTTATGGGAAAAGAGCGATAACTCCAAATATCACAGTTTTTGAGAAATTTACTATATTTATAGGCATTTGAAAAGCATAATAGATAGTATATTTAAATGAATAAAAATAATATTGTTACTTGTAAAAATTTAATAAAACTGTTATGTGCCCTTAAATGTTAATATATGTGTACGTAACCCTTCTATTGGGAGCTCCACTCGTACTTAAGGTAATTATCTCATGACAGTAAGATCCAAAATTGTTTATAAAATCTTTTATTGAATTTTTTTTTCAAAATGTTAATATAACATCATTTTACATTGACTTAGTTTATTAAATAAATCACTGGACGTCTTTTTTAAATAAAACTAAGGGTGGGGAAATTATCGTGTAATTTTTTAGAGCAATTTTTACCAAAACTAAAAGGTAAATTATATTTTTACCTTAAAATAAGTTAGATATTTATAGTTTGAGTAATATTTAAAAAAATCAGCGAATTTCGTCGACAACGCGTTTTACGTGACAACTACCTTAACGGATTTATTGACTCGTACAAGTAAACTGATGTGATTTATTAACAAAGTGACGGTTTTTGTGTCGTCCATAATTACAAAAATCAACATGGTTTTCTTTTTAATATTTTTTATATAAATATATGTAGTTTATTTGTTTTGTGTTTCAAAATAACTTAAGTTATAGTTCCACCAGTTGACAAAAATATTTCAACTTTGAAAAAGCAAATAAATCTACTGATTTTATTTGTGTCGAAATTATTTCAAAATATTTATTAGTTTTTGTTGTGAGGTAATGTTTAATAATAGTGGTAAGAATTGTTGGTTTATAAACAACAGACGGAGACTTATTACTTAATCATTGTAACTTCGTTATCTAAGTAGAATTTTATAAAAATGGGTGTAAGATTTGCTTTTTTGGATACTGCGCACTTCTTCTGATTGTAACAACTTGTACTGTGCGTGTGTTTGATTACTGAAGTTGTTTATTTATTTGATTTTGTTCAAAACCTGTGGGGCTGGGAGGAACATCCATGTGGATGATGTCGGGTAATGCTGGCAGATATTTTGCATCTTGTGTTTAAAAAAAGTCGATTCAAATTTATGATCCCTTACTTTATTAAATTTCGTTTGTATTATACAAGGAAAATGTTGATCCATAAACTAGGAGTTTAAATTGATATATGCAATTTCCTGATAATTTCCGTCTTGTTAAGCGGAGGATCTTTTTACACATAACTTCGAGATTCGATAAACTGGGTAGCTGTTGTGTTGTGGATACACCGATGATGTATTTACACACAGGAAATAGCGAGTAATTGTGCTCATAATACTTCGCGTTGTTGACATCACTATCTTTTCCTGAACTTGTTACTTCATTGCATCCTTAAACGGATTACGTAATTCATTTGAATATATTGCTTTTTGTCTTTTTGTATTAGCTTTTTGTATTCGAATGTCGAATTCGTTCCTTTATTGTCCGATAAATAAGAGTTAATTTGTAATCTTTCATAACTTTTCATAAGGAAGCTTTCAATGAATGTAGTTTATAATATTATTTTTTTCATTTCAAGTTCTTAATTTTTAAATTCATTTTTAATGTATCGTACTTAATTTTTTTTTGGAAAAAGGAAATTTGGCACAATTGTTAAATTGAAAATGGAAATAAAAATTATTTATAACTAACGCCAGTCACCTTTTATAAGCAGAAGTGGGAAATTTTTTTTTTAATCTCATTGTTTCGATAAATATCACATAAATTAAATTCAAGCGTTTAATTTTTTCTCAATATTAAAGAAGTAGACATCGAAAAACAAACAAAAATTGTGGATATATAAGCCCATTCACAGTTGTATTTAATGATCTAATATTTTGGTAACGAAATGAATGGAGAGTAGTAGGTAAAAAGAGTTTTTTTTGCTTTTGTAGTGCTTTTGATTGCCATCCATTTATTGACGTCAATGATGGCGATTGAAGAACACAAATACACTTAAATTTCATTTTAAGATTTAAATCGGCAATAATTACAGCATAGTGCTAAAGATGGAAACTGAATCTTTTCGAGCAGTTCATAGAATAACTGCAAAGTTTTCATGCCGGCGAGAAGTTGAGCTATAATTAAAGGAGTCTTCGAATTGTGCAAAGTACGACAACTTTGTCCTAGCGCAAGGTACTTACTGGCTGGCGGAGTGTATTCTGTACGTGTACGAAATATGTAGGTCCCCTCGGTTACGAGATCCGAAGTTAGTGCAGTAACGTATTGTGTATTTGACAAGTAAACTACACAGTAGGGAGGGAGAAATAGGCGGACGTAAGGGGGTGGGTTTGTGAGCGGTGGAAAAAGTTTGTTGTTACGTAAAATATTATACGGGAGTTTTAATTCGTTAATTACTAGTAAGTGTAATGTAGTAGGATATGACAATTAGTTTGAAAATAAATGGATGTGGTTAACTTTTCAAACTAATTAGAAAAATAAAGGGGGTTAATTTTGAAAGGATATAAATCTATATTAGCTGTTACCGGCGTTCATTGTAAGCCCAAATTACAGAAATTTTAAATTCTGGCATGAAATAAAAAATCACATCAGTTTTTTTGTCATAAATATATAGTGTTTTCCTCCACATTTTCGACTTGTTTTTGTTATTCGAATTATGGATACCGTTATTCTAATTACCGTCGTTAATTTCTGTAGACAAAGTCTACTAGGCTTCTATTCTAGTCAAAGTCTACTACTCTAGTCTTTATGTTTTTAATGTTTATTATTATTGGGTTTCTCAATAATTGTGTGCGTATTTTACATTAAATAATAGGTTATTAATTTTAAATGTGTTGGCATCAAGATATGAGATGAACAAAATTTGTTTTCCAATTAAAAAGAAAACTAAGTGGAATAAATATGATTCCGAAATAATATCCGTGTTCACTCGCATTCTTCATTCGCTCGTCTATATGATATTTGGTCCAGAGTCGTAGATACGTGACGTAGCTGGATGGTTCCAGCTAACAGTAAGTGTAGAAAAAGCTGAAGCAGATATTAAACTAAACTGTACGGCCACGCCCCACACACTTTCTCTCGAAACGTAAGTTCGTATATATTTTTATTGGAATGTGGTATTAAAGTTGTTTTACATCGTTGTTTTATCCTACGTATTCGTAGATTTTTTCCAGGGACAAGGAGTTTCGATATATCGTTTAGGTTGTAAAGTATTTACAGGTACATCAGATACGCACACAGGGAAGAATTTTGAAGAAAATCTGAAAATTTAAAAAAATTGGGAGTTACAAAAACTCCCAACTTGTTCATTGAAATCGTTTCAGCGATTGAAGAGCTATACCATAAAAGGCACACACAGAATTGCAAGCAAACGCGCATTCGCACGCATAGTTTGCATAAAAATCATCCTTGCTACTGAAGTATTACTTTAATCTCCCTTGCTACTGAAGTATTACTGATTTGTTGGAATAAAAAGTCTATTTATAAAAATAATAATACCGTTCAGTTTTTTTCATAATGGAGGGTGTGCTACAGATGGATTTTTATTTGTTTATTTATTTATTATTTTGGGTACAAAATATCTCACACACATTTAGCTCGACAGTTTAGGAAACTCATGCCCTTTTATTTTTTGAAGTTTTTTTTATGAATTTTTACGATATTATTTCTACTTGTTTAATATGGAGTCTTATTTCAAATGAATGCTGTAAATGTTTTTGAACTGTATAAAAATATATTTGACATGTTATTTTTAAGGCCATCAAATTGCTTCATCATGTGTGAATTTTTTTCTCCACTGACATTTGAGATTTTTTGCCCATTTTTGCAATTTTATTTATATGCAATAAGCCATAATTTTCTCTTTTATATTCCATAAAATATTCTTTAAAAATTAAAATAAAATTTGATTAAAATACAAAAAGCTAGAATATGAAAGAAAAGTATTGAGAATATATGTAAGTACTGAAGAAATGTAACATATAGATGAAAAAATTGAAATTAGATGGTTACGTGAACAAGTGAACAGAGAAACTACAAAGAAAGTAGAGCGAATGAAATAGACGTCTTTAAGATGGAATAAAGGAATATGGGGCACCTCCTAATAGAGGAGATGGAAGGATAGACTACAAATAAGATGAAAGTATGACTTTAGAGTAAGCTCAGAGTAGACCAGAGTAGAGGAGGAGGAAAGACGCAGAGTTTAGCATTCAATCGTTGAAAGACATAAAATAGCACATGAAAAAGAAACAAAATAAATATTTTCAGCTTTTAGATCTGTTTTAAGTCAGCATAGCGGCTATCTAAAATATTACCAATTCAGTAGCATATTACCTGATTAGAAACTTCCCGATAAAGTGTTAATGAAGAAATCCAGATGATCAACTAATTAAATGTTCATTTCAGGTTTTTCGAACTGCGTTTGCAGACCTGCTTGTGCAGAAGTGCTTTCGCAAATTTGTATATTAACAAGATTTATGATGTATAGAAATTGTGGAATACAGTGTGAAATTAAGTATGCCGTTGAAAAAGTTGCTTTTTTGTCAGTTTTTTGGTAGTATGGTGGGCTAAATAAACGGTATATTAATTCACAGATCCAATTTTAATACAGATGTTAAAAGTCACACTGTTCATATATATGTACACATAATTACATGTTACGAATTTATATGAATTGTTTGCAAGGTTTTGGGCTTGCTATGAAAATATTGTTTTCTGTAAATAGGTAGCAGTATCCGAAGAAATTCCTGAAAGCCCGATTTCAATAGAATTACAACGTTATTTGAATGAAAGATTATGATAATGTAATCTCAGGCCATTCGCATGGTGGACAAAAAACGATAGAAGATATACCCACGTGGCCAGTTAACCTAAAATGTTTTTATTCCCTCCTGCTTCTTCTGTGTACAGCGAATGTTTGTTTTCCGAGACAGGAATGGTTTATGAAGAAAAACGTAACACACTTTTACCAGAGAACAGACAGCCCAAATTTAAGTATCAAAGTTGTGTATCTGGTACAATCTTTTGTGATTTAAGATTAAGATTATTACTATTAATTATTTTAATAGTACGTTGATCTTATATTTGAGGTCTGCTCCTCGTTAATTTCAAGTTTTACATTTTATTTATATTTAACTTATTATAATTTTCATATTATTATGTGCCTCTGCCAATAATAGCCAATATTGGTATTTTATTCTTTTCTGACTAATATATTAATGTTTGAGTTTTACGTTCATTCTTAATTCATTAATAATTTTAAGTATTCGCTGTGTCAAGATTTTATTGAAAAGTAGTATATTATTAAGAAATGAAAAAACAGTCTTTTTTACGTTATTTTATTTTATTGAAATTGAATAAGAGTGAATTAGTTGAAATTTTGAAACATTTAATGTTTATTATAGAGGAGAAGGTGGTAATGTGGTACCTACTTCGTTTTTGAGGCGTCATGTAAAAAATACTAGACTTGTAAATCATATAATTACGTTACGGTGTTCCGTACTCATTGGCCTATGCATGCCTTACTATGGAATATATAAAATAACAACAGAATAATCAAAAACATATTTATTCTTAAAAATAACAAATTTGGCTATGTGAGATTAAGTGAGGGTTATATAGAATTAAATGTATTGGAATTTCATTAAACTTTAACGACAAAAATCACAAATATAATATTCATCTTCAGGGCCTGCACAAGCTGTATGAGCCCATAAATTGCAATTCTGGTACTAAATCCACTCTCCTTCATGTCCGTCTCTAGAATAACTGGTTTCACAAAATATGCAACCGTATCCAAACTTACAGGCATGCTATCTGAATTCACATTGTCGTCATATTCAGAATCACTTTCTACAACTGTGTCACTTTCAGTGCTGCTGCTGGATATACTGAGTCTTTAGTGTCGATTAGCAATGTTGCCGATGCTCACTCCACCTTAATTACATCCAAGGTCGCGTCCATGGCCTCGTCCGCGTCCACCTCTACGGCCTCGTACACGAGTCTTAGCCAAGCGCAAAGATTTGGTTAATTGATTTTTGTAAGGTGATACTGTGATGACGTTTGCTGTTGTAGCCATTCTTCCACGAATAGAAGTCCTAGTTTTAGCCCCAGGGATGGGAATGTATTCTGGTAGAATCAAACCAGTCGGAGCCTCTTGTACCATTGTACTCATTCCTGGGGCATCTTGGTCAGCAACAACACGTGTATGTTGATTGTCTGGACTGCAACATGACTGATCATTGTGTGATGCTTCCGCTATAAAATCCACGTCTATAAAAACTTGCGGATTGAGTGGGTAAATGCCTGAAGCACGAAAACCGTTAACTGCAATTTCCTGTGGTGGACTTGAGATATGTCCGGCCAAAAAGTTCAACAATATCGTAAGTCTTTAAGCTTTCTTTCAGAATGAAAAAAAAACTTGCGAATCTCCCCGCTGTAATCACTCTTAAGTGCATCGAAAAAAGTTTTTATTTTATGCGTCGTATTAAATGGGAGACCGATAATTGTGACATGATTTTCTAAATTATGAGTGTGATTGTTATATCCGTCAAAGACGAGCAACACCGGAGAGGCCTCAGTTTGGTTCGTTTTTTAAATTTAAAATAAAATGCTTGAATCCATTCGGTGAACAAATTAGATTGAATCCAACCAGTTGGATGAACTCTATCTATCACTCCAGGTGGCGTACCTTTCATCGAAAGATTCGTAAAGTTTTTTCTAGGAAAAATCATCATAGGTGATGCACAAATACCCGATGCACTCATGCAACAAACCAGAGTACATAGTGAACCTCGTTCTGCAGCAGTCAAAGCTCCTATCTGCTTCTTCCCTTTTTTCCCAACCACCTTCGTTACTTTTGGCTGCATAATTGTGAGCCCTGTCTCATCTACATTGAAAATCCTGTCGGGAGGATAATTCTTTTTATCATTTCAGCTTCCAAAATACCAAAAAAATCTTGGATTGTTTCACGGTTAAATCCTTGAGTACGAGCATACGATGTCCTCATTGGTCTACGTAGGGGTAAATTGTCTTTATATCACGTCAAAATGTGATCCAACCAAGCACGTCCTGATATTTCATTTCTAAATTTATTTTCGATGCTGTTTTTGAAAGCCATGTGATAAAACATTCATTCTAGTATGTCCACAGTATCTAGACTCCATAAACAAAATATACTCTACTAACTTTTTCCCAGGACAAGTGGAAGTACGGGTTTTTTATGAAGGGTTTCATGCACAAGTAACTCTAAAGATTCTTGACTTCCTTCATTTATCGTTTAAGCGTGGACTTTGGTACAGAAAACATTTTTACAACCTTTTTATAGCCCATGAACTTTGTCCTTACAGCTTCAATTGCTTTTTTCATTTGATCAGGATCCCAGGTTTTCCTTTTCTTCGAAGATGGGGATAGCAAATTTAGTCGAGGCATCTGAAAACGAAATTTGAAAAATGTAGAAATTATATATCGGTCAAACATGTTATATGGCCTCCGGGACCATAATAGGAACAATGTGTGGGGGCCAAATTACAAGTGTTAAAGAATATATATAACCAATCCATAATACACATATTTATGTAATGTTTTTGCATAATTAACTTTAAAATCTACTAGGAAAACGTTTGTCAAACAATATGTCCAAATCACAAAACGTAAAACCCAGTTTGTCCAGAAAAAATGAATAAAATGCACAGCAGCTTTAAAAGTTTGCCAGTTACATATTTGAACTGGTTCCAATAACAATAGAACGTAGACGGCGTTACGGGATTTGTTACATGGATTTATTGGTACTAATTCTATAGCTATCACAAGAGCTCCGCGTTGCACGTACATTATACTAGATAGCGTGTTTCTAAATTATAAATTTGTAAAGAGTCTAATATATCTACATGGGCCACATTACCACCTTCACCTCTAAGCATCAGATAATGCGAGAAATTTCTTATTGTTAAAAAACATATCAAGTAAAATATTTAAGGGCACAAAGTATTAATTCATTTACAAATATTAATTTTTCACAACTTGAATATAATACTTACCATACTTAAAAATATGGTACCATACTTAAAAATACGGTGCATTTTCCAAAATTGTTAGACCTGGGATAATTGGCTATTGTTTTCCTACATCTTATGCGTACAATATTTTCATAAACATAATTTTTTTTCATAATTTTTGGATGAGTATTTTCGAATGATAGAATATACACTTTTAATGTTTTTCAACATATCTTTGCAGATATACTACTTAAAATTATGAAATAAATGTCATTATGAAATTAAAAATAAATCGAATAGTTAATTTTCCTCCTCTCCACTGAAATTGTCATACAAATATTTTGTATGTTAGCTATTGAGATACATGCAAGTAAAAATGTTTTATTCCTATGCCAAATTGCTAGTTTATTTGCCAAGCGGTTTCTCAGAAAAACGATTTCTTCTCCTCATTTTTTTACATGTTTATCATTTTTGTGTAAACTTTACGCAGTTCACTTTGATATGAGCGTTTCTTTAATTTTTATCATTATTGTGATGGAAACTTCATATGACATTTCATACAATATTAATTTACTATAATATTACAAGATATACCAGTCAATATATTCAATAGTTTTATAGAAATATTACCTACGTTGTATGTAGAACCTTTGAAGTACGAATTTTACCTGTGCTTAAATCAGTTTAATTTACATGGTTGGATGAGGTTGCACTTTAATTAATTATTATATAATGTCATAAGAACTCATAGAGTAAAGTAAATCAATACGTAGATAATTATATAAATATTTTCTATGTGTCATGTCGGAGTCCAATGTTGAATCCATTACAACCCTTGTGCCCATTGAGCTGTATAACTCGCATTTAATAACGAAATGTGCTGACCGTTCTTGAGCTGCAAACGATTCTCTCCAGAATCAGGAGCATTATTCTCTATCAAACTTTATCGTATCTGCACCCGCTCGATGTACTCAAACGTCAAATTGCTGGCAGAATTGAATGGAGTACTCTTCATCGGTGGATCTGCGTTTCCCAGCTAGAAGACCGACGCCGACATATGTTATTTAACTTCCTAAGTTATATAAATGAGGGAGAAGTGCTTCGTGCATTTTGCGTTTATTCATTTTTAACTTTTAATCACTGAAATCTATAATATAAAGTGGTCTCGTTATAATTGTTTGTATGTAAGATAATATATAGAAATCTATTTAATACTAGTAGCACTTGCAATGTGAGGCTTTCCGTACACCGTTAGGGATATATAAATATTAGGGATATATAATATAGGATACAATATTTCTATTAAACTGTTAACAAAAAATATTTATTGCCCGGTATATCTTACACAAGTGTAAATATGAATAAGTATGTCAAATACAATGATATTTACAATTATTGTTATAGTTTTCCCGTAAAATTTAAGTAAACTTCTAGCAACGTTGCTTTTTTGTAATTGTGATTTTAGCAGTATGTTTGTCGAAAATTTTGTCAAAATGTCTGGAACTATCTCACATAATGTTTGTAATCCTTATGACTTGTTTTCCAAAGAAAAAATGTGTATATTATTTGTCCCCCGAAAATCTCCACGTGAAAATTTTAAGTGTTAATTTATTGACATATCAACGCCCAGCCCAATGTCAATGGCCTAAAAATACGTAAGCGCGATGTGCACCAGATCACTGCAATACGGTGACTAAAATCCGCGTCAATGTTGCTATAGAACGCTCCCCACCCTCACCCCTCTCGCTAGCCCCGTTGCTTGCCCAGACGTGTAAAATTGAAAATGGGAATAATTTTTTAGGTACTTTTTTAAATCTACCGGGTAACTTGATTAGTGATGCTAGTTACATTTTACAATAGAAAGAGCAAACAAATTTATTCTAATGTCTCAACTTTAAATACATATCCAATTTAAAAAGTTGTTTTTAATTTGACCAAACTTCTACTTGTATCGTGTATTGGTATTTTCGATTTCATGTTGCATCGCCTGATATTGTCATCCATTTTTATCCTCACTACATCGACGATTTTACGCTAATAACGGGATGTTGCTGCGTTAGAACATCACACAACAGTAATAAATTACAATCGCTTTGGTCGTAGTTTAAGAAAAACCCATTAATGTCTTCAGTCCATGGTCGTCAATCATTGTCTTCGGGCACTAAAAGAACTCGTATTTGACTGTTGCTATTGTGTCAGATTTGTATTTTTTCACACACACATAAATCTATACACGCAGTTACGTACGTGCGCACGATTGTACGCACAAACGCATATGTACACATGCTCATGTGACACATGCACATAAAACTTTCTTCATTTAAACATTATATTGAATGTACTGCATATGTTTTAGGGACATTTTTTCAAGCAATTTTCCTTTTTCAAATTTGATAACAATAATATACTTTAATTTTAATACAATTATAATATGATATTTAGAATGTTCTAATGTATAAATTCGCAACACTACCTTAATTTTTTTTTTGTATATTCCCAAAACTTAATTCGGGTTCATTATACAGGCCCCGCTTATTCTATTTGTATTTCCGATATACAAAACTTTGTAACTGGACGTAGCTTTGAATTGTAGCTATTGAAATTGAATTGTACTGTTAAAACTGGACGTGAATTGTGGCGCTGGACGTGTTTCATTCACATTTGCTACGTTCAAAATTCACTCACTGACGTAATGGTTTGATTCATGATATGACGTTTAACTTTTTTGTGTATGACTGATATTTTCCTGCCATATAAACATACAATTCATTTTGAAGTACTATGCGTATTTTTTGAAGTAAATTCATAAATCATTAACGTATCCCGTATATAAATTTTATTTCATTTATATGTAGTTTTTGTATTAATAATATTTTAAGATTCGACGTGATTCAATATTTATTAGTAGCGATGAGTTATTTAAATATAAATCTATCTAGTTTGTTGCACAATTAAATATCTTCCAAAAAAAGGAAACAATGTCTAAGAAAGTGTTAATAAGTTTAATCTATAAGACGCCTTTGCATGAGTACAAATGTGTAAATCTACACACGTATATTGTATTTTAAAGAAATACACAACTTTATTATAACTGAAAAAAATGATTCCTGAAAAATATCCTTTTCGAATTTTCCATCAAATAATTGAAATCTCATAATATAAACGCATAGAGAAGATGTTCAATTTTTAAATATGTCTTATTATATAATGAGGTTTTATTCAGGATACACAAAAAAAACAAGGAAATAAATGTTTTTGCATTGGAACTGAGTTAAGAAATGTGAGTATAGTTGCTCACTAAAATATTCCCAATTTAAAGTCATTTTTACGGATTACGTAATTTCCGAAATACTATTGACGAAGAAACGGAGACGATGAAAAGATGAAATGTTGGTTTCAATTTTTTAGAAACTTTTCTGAATAATTCCTTGAAATGAACAAAATTTAGTATGTAAAAGGAAAGCAGAAAACGATTTCAATGTAAGTTTGAGAATTGCACGCTTGTTTTTTTATGAGGCTATTTGTAGCACAGTGGGCACATAAATAAACAGCTAACAGTTGAATGGCATTCACCGGCATGATATTGAGATAGCTGCTAAATTAGGTTATATTATAGACATTTCATGTTATTGACATCTTATGTTTATATTTTACGTACATATGTTATAAGTTGCGTGAATTGTCACTCATTGACTATTGTGCAAGTATCGTTTTCCGTTCATTAAAACAATGACAGAATTGTATAAGTATTCACTTGGGGAATTTTATGTCTATGAAAATTAAGGAAGGAGGTTCTTTTAGGACATAATGCTGGTGGACAAGCACGAACCGTATTGGGGTTTATAAATAAATATGTCTGCACGTATGTTTTGGATGTCCGTAGTCATCGTGCGCATTTAAAGATTGATAAAGATGAACGGAGTATCCGAGTGCCGAGTGGATATACTCGTACATAACGGCATAAGAATAAGGAAACTGTACCTTCCTTGATATATAGGCCCAAAAACTTTAAATTTGGAATGGAAGTATATAACGCGATAATGTACCGGAATCGAATTTTGGGCTTTTGTTTTGTTCCATATACGGAGCTTTAAATTTTTTATTAAAATTTGAGAACCAGTGTTGGAGATCTGGAAAAAAATAAGTTTTTTTTTCTACTTGAATGTCACTGGCTGATTCGTAGTTAAAAGAGTATAGAAGCCTTATACGTGCGATAAAGAGAGGACTATTGAATTGCTGTCTTTGCTATAGTTACTAATTTCACAATTTGTGTGTTGATTTCGTCCGCGTGGTTATTTCTGACACGTCGTTCTCTTTTGTTGATTGCAGTTTATTACTTCATTGAATTAATTTTAATTTAAAAATGTGTACTTTTTATTTTAAGAAATCATTACGGCGAGAAATTGTCCAATAATACGAAGAACACGGGATTTCTGAGATCAACTACTTGTCTATAAAACACGTGATTTTTTTTAAATTTCTTAAATTCGGTTTTATTATTGCAATTTTTGCTTTGGTATGAATATTGCTTTGAACTCTGTCTGTGTCGCTTCGATGCTTGGTGTGGTGAATTTTTTACAAGATGATTCGTTTAGAGTTCACTTGGGACCGATGATGGAAAGGCAACTTTAATATTTTCCACATATTCTCCCATTCGTTCTTCTATTATAATAACACAGTTATTTAGTTCAAGAACGATGTTGACCAAATTTTTGTAGTTGTAGTTGTTACATGATCGTTTAGAAAAAAAGAAAATAGTTTTAGAATTAGTATGAAGTACCATATTAGTATGTAGGATATTAGTATGAAGAATTAGTAGTAGTATGGGATATACTACGAAATTAGGAATAAAAATAATATTCCTGTGGCCTCATCAAGTAGGGTAACACTGAAAAGTATTTTCCATATAACAATAAAATTCCTTTAATGTTATATTAATGACCTCTTCTTTGCCAGATATGAATCTTCAACTTAACTAGATACATAAGGATAAGACAAAAATCGTGTAATAAGTACTTCAGCGCAAAATATTTTACACTGTACTTCCTTCACTTTTTAACCACATGTTTCTAAATTATGACAAAATGGCAAATATACATATGTATGGCTATATATATATATATATATATATATATATATATATATATATATGTACATATATATGGCTATAACAGTATGTAATAAGTATTTCTTTGCAAGATTATTTTGTCAATTTGCATTAATGAGATATAGACAGACGACATGGCTTATCTTAACTCTTGTTAAATATATGCAAGGAAATGTACTTTCATAGTCAGAGATAATGCAATAGTTTTATAGAAATACCATGTACCTTAATTGTTTAAACTTTCAAATACGCCTAAGTGTATACATAATCGCAGTACTGCGAGATTTATACTTACTTAATTAGTTTAAATTTATTATGTAGCACTGAACACACTATGTGAGTTATAGGTACATGTTTGTACGAACATTTCAATGAAGAAAAAAAATGGAATAACAGCCCCAGGATTATAAGTACATCTACGGAAAGTGTAGTAGCCCGAAGTCGTCATGCTTCTTCATAGAGATTATTTAATAATATCCTAAGAACTCACGCAGTAAAGTAAATTAAATTTGGTCAAATATATAGAATTTTCATTACGTTTGACTATAGATTTATATTTATATTGATATTTGGAAAAATAAATTTATTTTCAAATCTAGAAGAATGCTTCATGTCGGGTTTTATATTTTTAAATACAATACAACATTTGCGCTCAAGGAGCTGCGTAACTCGCATATATAATGAAAGGCGCCGCCCGGTACTTAAGCGGTGAAAGATTTTCTTCTGATAAAAGAGCATTAGTACTCTACTATTGAACTTTGCCGTCTTTAATCGGGCGCTGACTAAGATGTACTTAAGCTCTAGTTGTTTACCGAATTGTACGGAGTAGTCTCCTCCGGTGGATCTGCGTTTATCAATTGGAAATTCCACTCTGTCCTCGTCAAATGGTATTTACCTTTCTAGCTCATGTAGATATGGGACAATCATTTCATAAATGTTTTATTTGTTGTTATTAGCTTTGGATCATTGGAGACTATAACATTATTTATATTTAAAGAGATCTCATTATAATTATTTTTATTAAAAGATAACAAACCTCGTTAAGTACGAGCAGAACTAGCTTTACGAGTATTCCATACGGACTTTAATTACGATTCAAAGAAGCTCATATTTCTCAAGAGGCCAATTATTCTTTTTGTTATAAGTATAGTAAACTAACATAGTGTGAAAGGACTCTATTATTGTAATTTTTGTAGGATACGTACTTTAAATAAAACTTATTTAAATATAAAAGAAATACGTGCTAGAAGGATTTTCCAAACTTATTGGTATATATAAACTTTTATGTATTAAGAACATGGTATTTTTCGTAAATACTCGTATTTATAAATTGTTATTTATAACTGTACATTACTGGTAAAATACTTGGCGTACATCAGTACTCAACATTTAATTTCTATGTATAGTATAGGTACTATACTGAAGGCTAATTACTACTTCACAAGTATTATTGTTTTTGAGACAGATGATGTGAAAACATTTTTTAGGAAACATTATAAATGGCGCCTAGAATTCTAAACTAAGAGATTTAAATGTGTCAGGTTGTTGAATTTATATTAACATTGAGACAATGTTTGTTTCAATAATTAAAGTTATCATTATTTTTGTTTTAATATATTTATGTATTGTGAATATGAAGTAACCTCGGTAATTTCTCCTCTAGTTTGGAAAAATATTTCACCATTAAATAGACAAATAAACTAATATTTTTTATAGGCGTCTAAACTTTTGTAGAATATTTCTTTACACGCCATTGGTATGTTAGGTTCAAACCTCGACTGGGATACTGCCTATCCATAGATCGGTAGGTCGTTTATTTTTTCGTACCAAACGACTCGTTGTGTACTGAAAACTGATAAAAGACCAGGTTAATGAAATTTTGTACTTAACGAATGTCAAATCATTGGTGCTTAGTGTCTTATGAGCTATTACACGTAGCTTGTCTCGCGCATCTGGCATATATATCACATGTTTATAATTTATGGTATTCAAGTGAAGTCGGCAATTTCGTATATGATCTGCAGTCCGAACGCACAAACTGAAACCTACCAATATGTGCAATTTTAGATGAAATGTACAAACTTCATTCCTATCTTGCAAAATATGAAATTAAAAGTAACTCCTCGTCGTCAAAGTTATCTATAAGAAGCTAAATTAGATTACTTCATTAAAGCAGTCGATTTGTAGAAGAATGCAATCTATCATTTCACAACTCATGGCTTTATTCGGGATAAAAGAATCCCGTGTATTGTTTCAATCTGGATAGTGTATTTGATTAGCACATTATACGTACACATAAACACAGACTCACTGTGTTATAATAATCTGTACTATCAGTCAGTCTAAACAAAGTTAACCTCAATGAGGATAATTTTTTTTCAAAACATAAAATTATTATTAGCTTATTTAATTTTTTGGATTTGTTTTCTATAAATAAATTCAGGTTTGTATTTATATACCACATATTTAATCTCGCTAAGAATATAAATTAATTCAAAATAATTTTAACAAGAATTTCATTGCCAAAACGCAGTTTTGAATAGGAAATATTTTTGAAATAAATTTTTTTATAGAATAAAATGAACAATGAAATTCTCATTGGTATTAAACTAAATTTGTTCTGATGTTAGTAATTTATATGTGTTTCATTCATATTTGTAATGTCCAAAATTCACTCGCAAACGTAATGCTTTGATTCATGATATAAACTTGCTATCTTTTATGTGTATGCTATGACGGAAGTAATTCTTTACTTAACCATTCGATCCATTTTGTACCAATATGCGTGTTTTTTTTGCACAGTTAAAGTTCAAGGCGTATTCATAAATATAATATTTTGATCAGTTAGGTAGCGCCATGCACACTTTTCTTGAATATGTAATATCAAAGTTCGTTTCCAACAGTAAATAAAAATAAGATATAAATTCATAAACCATTCACGTATTCCATAAATAAATTTTAATTAATATACTCTTACTATTTTTAATTAATAACATTTGACGATTCTGGTTGTTTAAATATAAGTAATTTGTAATGTTTATTTAATGTAACAAAATTGGTAATGAAATCGTTAAATTATCAATTTTCATTGTCAATTATAAGACAGCTTTCAATACAATCCATATTTTTGGATTAATCCGACTTCTATACATTACGATTCTAACTCTTATAAAAAAAATAGAAATAAAGTGTAAGGGGCACAAATGAGTAAATGGATATAAATAAATTGCCTTGTACAGAGGTATAAAACTTCATTATTATTTTTAAACAAGTTTTTTCTAACAAATATATTTTCAGAATCTTCCATCTAATGATTCGAAAATCTTTAATATGGGCATATTAACGTGGCGTGAGATCTTTAAATATCATTTTTGAAATAAAGAGGTTTCATTTGAGGTAGCTTTGCTAAAACCTCCTTACTTTTATGACCGGCGGGTCATCATCGTCAAAGCATAATCCAATTCCTCACTTATTCAATAAAGATACTTGCTACATCCTGGCCCGGCGCGGAAACTCGAACTAATTAAACCTACGCCTCACCTAGGGTAAACTCGCACAGCGTTCTCCCCTCCCCATTAGATTCAGCAGACTGTAAATCCTCTCACTTAAATGTAATGTTAATATTTAAAGCGGCAATAATTACTGGGATAGTGCTATAGAGCGAAATTGAATTTTCTCGAGCGGTTCACATAATGACTGCGAAGTTTCCATGAAGTTGGGCCATAATTAAAGGAGTCTTCGATTTCTGCAAAGTACAACAACTTTGTCACAGTGCAAGGTACTTCTTGACTGGCGGAGTGAACTCTGTGTGCGTATGAAATATGTAGGTCACCTAGGTTTCGGGCTACAAAGTTTATGCAGTAACGTATTGTGTAATTTGCTTATTGGAGGATCGGTGAGACAGACTTTTGAGGATGGTTTTGTGCGCAGTAGAAAATGTTTGCCGTTACGTAAAGGTTTACACGTGAGTTTCAATTCATTAATTATTCATAAGTAGAATATTGCAGGATTTCAGAATTAGTTTGATAATAAATGCTTTTATTGATTTATTTAAACAAAGATTTAACGTGTAACATATTAGGTACATGTAAAAAATAAAGAACAATATTACAAATGACTCAAACACAAAAAAAACTATTATACCAATTCATACATACATTGTAATATATCTTGAACAAAAATTATAAAATCGCTTTTGCCAGCCTGTTAATCGAGTACAAAAATGAATATATAATATCAAAACACACGATTTTCATTTTGGTTTTCTAATTTTGGAAGCATATTTCAGATCTTTTGAACAAAATTCTCACCACTCTCAACTTGCAATGCTTTTTCCCTCACAGTATGAAATGTAACATTTTAAAGCTTCTTCACACATTGTTCCTTTTCTATCGGAAATGGCTATCGTGGTATTTATATTACCGGACATTTGCAGTGTTTTAATTTTCTGTTTCTTCTAGAATTGTAGTAATTTTAAGTTATGATGCGAATTAAAAATCAGATTTTGATAGCTAAATGTTGTCATGTATAAATATTTTTCTGTATATTTAATTTTTATTCATTATTTGACTTATCGTATTCGTTGCAAGTAATAAAATAAATGGTATGGCTGCGCCCCACATATTTTTCGCGAAACGCAAGCCTGTGTTATGTTGCAATAAAAGTAAATTGTTTTATATCGTTGTTCAGCAATATACCCCCACTTCTTTGTAAGAATGCTGAAGAAACTTCAAATTTGAATGAATCCTCTTAAAATATTTCCAGGTAAAACGAATTATGACATAATGTTATCTTAGAAAGTACTTACAATGTAAGGACTTCGAAGAAAACAGTCTTTTTTATATTATGTGTAATAACCATTACGACTACTCGAGCAAAATTTTTTTTCTTTTTAAATAAAAAGTCTTTTCTAAAAATAATCACATCGTACTATTTTTTAACAATGCAGAATGTGCCGTGGAATCATTTTATTTTTTTTGTTATTTTGTTTATTTATTATGGTCAATGTAATATCTCGCACATATTGTTCTTGACAGTGTAAAAAAAAAACAAGACAAGAAGAAACATCTTGGCGTCTTTAAGTATGACTTGGTTACGCTGGTATTTCGACTAGTATAATATGGATTATTGTTTTTTTTCTCTAGTGCAAAATTTTACTTGCTATCGATATCCAAGATTATTTATAGATCGGTGACATCCAACTTTACCACGTCTATATGTAAATAAGCGACAAATTTCCCTTTTCGATTCCATAAAAGCTTTTTATAAAACACGAGTAAAATTTTGGTAAAGAATAAAAAGCTAGGAAAGGATGGAAAAAACTTAAATTTATTGTTCTCCTTCAGAAGTAGTAACGTATGGACGAGTAATAAAATGAAAGCCAATCGTTATGTGATTGAACGAGTAGCAAAACTAAAGAGAAAGCTGAACGGATAAAATAAATGCCTTCAAGATGGGATAAAAGAGTAGGAAAATAGCGCACTTACTGCGGGCAGAGATCGAGGGACAGACTACAAATAAGATAGAAGAACGACTTTATAATATGCGCAAGCTGGCAGAACAGCTCAGAGAAGGGGCAGAGGAAAAAACGCGTAGCTGTAAGTCTGATCATTAAAGGATATAAAATAGTCAGATAATAAAATACACGTTTTCGCACTCGAATATGCTTTAAAAAATGTCAGCACAGTAAATTTATAAAATATAACAAAATCAGTATTGTCTGTATTATTTGAGCATTTCACAAAAGAAATGTTAATGAGTTAATTTGAGATGAACAAAAAATCAGATTTTTCAAACTCTTTTAATTGACTGCTTTTCTTGACCTTCACAAGACTTAATACCTTGAG
Organism: Druceiella hillmani; assembly: GCA_039881145.1. Lineage (NCBI taxonomy): Eukaryota > Metazoa > Arthropoda > Insecta > Lepidoptera > Hepialidae > Druceiella > Druceiella hillmani. Next base: position 32,771,127 of record JAYKKI010000008.1, read on the forward strand.
AAATCGTGGAAGATAATTTAAATGTAAGGATGTGGATTAGAGAAGTGGTTTGTATGTTATTTACCCGAGCTTGATATTATACGCCGATATATAATATATATTGATTTGATTAGCGTCCAAATTTATGAATCATTTTTTTTGTATTAAATAAAGTTAGAACGTAACATTGTGGGTATCAAAATGAACGACTTATGAATTGATTGGCATAATGGTAATAGAGTTTTTAGAATAGATTGTATCGTATTGCCGTCTTCTAATGTATATATTCCACGCATGTATAATGTTATAGTAAACGAGGAGTATGTAAATATAATTTTTTATAGTAAAATTGCACTCAACGCCATGGAGGGAAATGTATTCACAGTTTTATTATGTAACTGATATATGGAAGCAAGTATTTGGATAAGTATATAAAGAATGATAGATTTTTAATTATAAAGCACATAACTTCAAAAATTTAAAGATTATCTGAAAAAATTACAGATTGAAATAATTTTGTTTCTCTCCAAGAAATACAATACTCTAAGAAGAGACGTGCAGTAAAGTGTAATTGGATTTGTAGACAACTTTTTTCCAAGTGAAATATGATAACAATTTTCCATTGCGGTTGCTCATGATCTCATGTAAAATTTCGTACGATATTTATATTTCGTTTAAAATGCAAAATATATAAACTGCATCATGTCAGTTATGTTCACTGGTCTGCATAACTCGCGTTTGATAACGAACGGTCTTATTCTCTTTTGAATCAGTTTCATTGGTTCGCTAAATATCTAAATTTGTCTTCTTGATCTGTCCTCGTTCGATGCTCTCAAACAGTAATTGCTCACCCGATTGAACGGAGCAGTCTCCAAACGATCAATTTTCCAATTCGAAACTCAACTCTGTCGCTGCCCAATCCATAATACACATATTTATGTAATGTTTTTGCATAATTAACTTTAAAATCTACTAGGAAAACGTTTGTCAAACAATATGTCCAAATCACAAAACGTAAAACCTAGTTTGTCCAGAAAAAATGAATAAAATGCACAGCAGCTTTAAAAGTTTGCCAGTTACATATTTGAACTGGTTCCAATAACAATAGAACGTAGACGGCGTTACGGGATTTGTTACATGGATTTATTGGTACTAATTCGATAGCTATCACAAGAGCTTCGCGTTGCACGTACATTATACTAGATAGCGTGTTTCTAAATTATAAATTTGTAAAGAGTCTAATATACCTACATGGGCCACATTACCACCTTCACCTCTAAGCATCAGATAATGCGAGAAATGTCTTATTGTTAAAAAACATATCAAGTAAAATATTTAAGGATAATTATTTAAGGGCACAAAGTATTAATTCATTTACAAATATTAACTTTTCACAACTTAAATACAATACTTACCGTATTTAAAAATACGGTGCATTTTCCAAAATTGTTAGACCTGGGATAATTGGCTATTGTTTTCCTACATCTTATGCGTACAATATTTTCAAAAACATAATTTTTTTTCATAATTTTTGGATGAGTATTTTCAGAAATAAGGGCTCGGTAGAATATACACTTTTAATGTTTTTCGACATATCTTTGCAGATATACTACTTAAAATTATGAAATAAATGTCATCATGAAATTAAAAATAAATCGAATAGTTAATTTTCCTCCTCTCCACTGAAATTGTCATATAAATATTTTGTATGTTAGCTATTGAGATACATGCAAGTAAAAATGTTTTATTCCTATGCCAAATTTCTAGTTTATTTGCCAAGCGGTTTCTCAGAAAAACGATTTTTTCTCCTCATTTTTTTAAATGTTTATCATTTTTGTGTAAACTTTACGCAGTTCACTTTGACATGAGCGTTTCTGTAATTTTTATCATTATTGTGATGGAAACTTCATATGACATTTCGTATAATATTAATTTACTATAATATTACAAGATATACCAGTCAATATATTCAATAGTTTTATAGAAATATTACCTACGTTGTATGTAGGAACCCTTGAAGTACGAATTTTACCTGTGCTTAATCAGTTTAATTTACATGGTTGGATGAGGTTGCACTTCAATTAATTATTATATAATGTCATAAGAACTCATAGAGTAAAGTAAATCAATACGTAGATAATTATATAAATATTTTCTAAGTGTCATGTCGGAGTCCAATGTTGAATCCATTACAACCCTTGCGCCCATTGAGCTGTATAACTCGCATTTAATAATGAAATGTGCTGACCGTTCTTGAGCGGCAAAAGATTCTCTCCAGAATCAGGAACATTAATTCTCTAACTATCAAACTTTATCGTATCTGCACCCGCTCGATGTACTCAAACGTCAAATTGCTGGCAGAATTGAATGGAGTACTCTCCATCGGTGGATCTGCGTTTCCCAGCTGGAAGACCGACGCCGACATATGTTATTTAACTTCCTAAGTTATATAAATGAGGGAGAAGTGCTTCGTGCATTTTGCGTTTATTCAGTTTTGTTAACTTTTGATCACTGAAATCTATAATACAAAGTGGTCTCGCTATAATTGTTTGTATGTAAGATAAGACATAGAAATCTATTTAATACTAGTAGCACTTGCAATGTGAGGCTTTCCGTACACTGTTAGGGATATATAAATATTAGGGATATATAATATAGGATACAATATTTCTATTAAACTGTTAACAAACAATTTTATTGCCCGGTATATCTTACACAAGCGTAAATATGAATAAGTATGTCAAATATAATGATATTTACAATTATTGTTATAGTTTTCCCGTAAAGTTTAAGTAAACTTCTAGCAAAGTTGCTTTTTTGTAATTGTGATTTTAGCAGTATGTTTGTCGAAAATTTTGTCAAAATGTCTGGAACTATCTCACATAATGTTTGTAATCCTTATGACTTGTTTTTCAAAGAAAAAATGTGTATATTATTTGCCCCCCGAAAATCTCCACGTGAAAATTTTAAGTGTTAATTTATTGACATATCAACGCCCAGCCCAATGTCAATGGCCTAAAAATACGTAAGCGCGATGTGCGCCAGATCACTGCAATACGGTGACTGAAATCCGCGTCAATGTTGCTATAGAACGCTCCCCACCTTCACCCCTCTCGCTAGCCCCGTTGCTTGCCCAGACGTGTAAAATTGAAAATGGGAATTATTTTTTAGGTACTTTTTTAAATCTACCGGATAATTTGATTAGTGAGGCTAGTTACATTTTACAATAGAAAGAGCAAACAAATTTATTCTAATGTCTCACCTTTAAATACATATCCAATTTAAAAAGTTCGAGTTTTTAATTTGGCCAAACTTCTACTTGTATCATATATTGGTATTTTCGATTTCATGTTGCATCGCCTGATATTGTCATCCATTTTTATCCTCACTACATCGACGATTTTACGCTAATAACGGGATATTACTGCGTTAGAACTTCACATAACAGTACTAAATTACAATCGCTTTGGTCGTAGCTTAAGAAAATCCCATTAATGCCTTCAGTCCATTGTCGTCAATCATTGTCTTCGGGCACTAAAAGAACTCGTATTTGATTGTTGCTATTGTGTCAGATTTGTATTTTTTCACACATACACAAATCTACGTACGCAGTTATGTACGAGCGCACGATTGTACGCACAAACGCATATGTACATATACACACAAGACTGTTGAAAGCAGTTGAAACTTTCTTCATTTAAACATTATATTGAATGTACTGCATATGTTTTAGGGAATTTTTTCAAGCAATTTTCCTTTTTCAAATTTGATAACAATAATATATTTTAATTTTAATACAATTATAATATGATATTTAGAATGTTCTAATGTATAAATTCGCAACATTACTTTAATGTTTTTTTTGTATATTCCCAAAACTTAATTCGGGTTCATTATACAGGCCCCGCTTATTCTATTTGTATTTCCGATATACAAAACTTTGTAACTGGACGTAGCTTTGAATTGTAGCTATTGAAATTGAATTGTACTGTTAAAACTGGACGTGAATTGTGGCGCTGGACGTGTTTCATTCACATTTGCTACGTTCAAAATTCACTCACTGACGTAATGGTTTGATTCATGATATGTCAAACGCCTATCTTTTTTGTATGACTTATATTTTCTCTGGCATATAAACAAATCGATTCATTCTGAAGTACTATGCGTATTTTTTGAAGTAAATTCGTAAATCATAAACGTATCCCGTATATAAATTTTATTTCATTTATATGTAGTTTTTGTATTAATAATATTTTAAGATTCGACGTGATTCAATATTTATTAGTAGCTTTGAGTTATTTAAATATAAATCTATCTAGTTTGTTGCACAATTAAATATCTTCCAAAAAAAGGAAACAATGTCTAAGAAAGTGTTAATAAGTTTAATCTATAAGACGCCTTTGCATGAATACAAATGTGTAAATCTACACACGTATATTGTCTTTTAAAGAAATACATAACTTTATTATAACTGAAAAAAATGATTCCTGAAAAATATCCTTTTCGAATTTTCCATCAAATAATTGAAATCTCATAATATAAACGCATAGAGAAGATGTTCAATTTTTAAATATGTCTTATTATATAATGAGGTTTTATTCAGGATACACAAAAAAAACAAGGAAATAAATGTTTTTGCATTGGAACTGAGTTAAGAAATGTGAGTATAGTTGCTCACTAAAATATTCCCAATTTAAAGTCATTTTTACGGATTACGTAATTTCCGAAATACTATTGACGAAGAAACGGAGACGATGAAAAGATGAAATGTTGGTTTCAAATTTTTGGAAACTTTTCTGAATAATTCCTTGATATGAACAAAATTTAGGATGTAAAAGGAAGGCAGAAGACGATTTCAATGTAAGTTTGAGAATTGCACACTTGTTTTTTTATGAGGTTATTTGTAGCACAGTGGGCACATAAATAAACAGCTAACAGTTGAATGGCATTCACCGGCATGATATTGAGATAGCTGCTAAATTAGGTTATATTATAGACATTTCATGTTATTGACATCTTATGTTTATATTTTACGTACATATGTTATAAGTTGCGTGAATTGTCAATGAGTATTGTGCAAGTATCGTTTTACATTCATTAAAACAATGACAGACTTGTATAAGTATTCACTTGGGGAATTTTATGTCTATGAAAATTAAGGAAGGAGGTTCTTTTGGGACATAATGCTGGTGGACAAGCATGAGCCGTATTGGGGTTTATAAATAAATATGTCTGCACGTATGTTTTGGATGTCCGTAGTCATCGTGCGCATTTAAATATTGATAAAGATGAACGGAGTATCCGAGTGCCGAGTGGATATACTCGTATATAACGGCATAAGAATTAGGAAACTGTACCTTCCTTGATATATAGGCCCAAAAACTTTAAATATGGAATGGAAGTATATAACGCGATAATGTACCGGAATCGAATTTTGGGCTTTTGTTTCGGTCCATATACGGAACTTTAAATTTTTTATTAAAATTGGAGAACCAGTGTTGGAGATCTGGAAAAAAGTAAGTTTTTTTTTCTACTTGAAGGTCACTAGCTGATTCGTAGTTAAAAGAGTATAGGAGCCTTATACGTGCGATAAAGAGAGGACTATTGAATTGCTGTCTTTGCTATAGTTACTAATTTCACAATTTGTGTGTTGATTTCGTCCGCATGATTATTTCTGACACGTCGTTCTCTTTTGTTGATTGCAGTTTATTACTTCATTGAATTAATTTTAATTTAAAAATGTGTACTTTTTATTTTAAGAAATCATTACGGCGAGAAATTGTCCAATAATACGAAGAACACGGGATTTCTGAGATCAACTACTTGTCTATAAAACACGTGATTTTTTTTTAATTTCTTAAATTCGGTTTTGTGATTGCAATTTTTGCTTTGGTATTAATGTTGCTTTGAACTCTGTCTGTGTCGCTTTGATGCTTGGTGTGGTGAATTTTTTACAAGATTATTCGTTTTGGGTTCACTTGGGACCAATGATGGAAAGGTAACTTTAATAATTTCCACATATTCTCCCATTCATTCGTCTATTATAATAACACATTTATTTAGTTCAAGAACGATGTTGACCAAATTTTTGTAGTTGTAGTTGTTACATGATCGTTTAGAAAAAAAGAAAATAGTTTTAGAATTAGTATGAAGTACCATCCCATACTACGAAATTAGGAATACAAATAATATTGCTATGGCCTCATCAAGTAGGGTAACACTGAAAAGTATTTTCCATATAAAAATAAAATTCCTTTAATGTTATATTAATGACCTCTTCTTTGCCAGATATGAATCTTCAAAACGTTTTGCATTGTACTTATTTAAACTTTTAACCAATCCTTAATTTTGTAACTACATACATAAAGATAAGACTAAAATCGTGTAATAAGTACTTCAGCGCAAAATATTTTACACTGTACTTCCTTCACTTTTTAACCACATATTTCTAAATTATGACAAAACGGCAAATATATATATATATATATATATATATATATATATATATATATGTATGGCTATATATATATATATATATATATATATATATATATATATATATATATATGGCTATAACAGCATGTAATAAGTATTTCTTTGCAAGATTATTTTGTCAATTTGCATTAATGAGATATAGACAGACGACATGGCTTATCTTAACTCTTGTTAAATATATGCAAGGAAATGTACTTACATAGTCAGAGATAATGCAATAGTTTTATAGAAATACCATGTACCTTAATTGTTTAAACTTTCAAATACGCCTAAGTGTATACATAATCGCAGTACTGCGAGATTTATACTTACTTAATTAGTTTAAATTTATTATGTAGCACTGAACACACTATGTGAGTTATAGGTACATGTTTGTACGAACATTTCAATGAAGAAAAAAAATGGAATAACAGCCCCAGGATTATAAGTACATCTACGGAAAGTGTAGTAGCCCGAAGTCGTCATGCTTCTTCATAGAGATTATTTAATAATATCCTAAGAACTCACGCAGTAAAGTAAATTAAATTTGGTCAATTACATAGATTTTTAAATACGTTTGACTATAGATTTATATTTCTATTGGGATTCGGAAAAATAAATTTATTTTCAAATCTAGAAGAATGCTTCATGTCGGGTTTTATATTTTTAAATACAATACAACATTTGCGCTCAAGGAGCTGCGTAACTCGCATATATAATGAAAGGCGCCGCCCGGTAGTTGAGCGGTGAAAGATTTTCTTATATACTAGTATTTATAAATTGTTATTTATAACTGTACATTACTGGTAAAATACTTTGCGTACATCAGTACTTAACATTTAATTTCTATGCATAGTATAGGTATTATACTGAAGGCTAATTACGACTTCACAAGTATTATTGTTTTTGAGACAGATGATGTCTAGAATTCTAAACTAAGAGATTTAAATGTGTCAGGTTGTTGAATTTATATTAACATTGAGACAATGTTTGTTTCAATAATTATAATTATCATTATTTTTGTTGTAATATATTTATGTATTGTGTATATGAAGTAACCTCGGTAATTTCTCCTCTAGTTTGGAAAAATATTTCACCATTAAATAGACAAATAAACTAATATTTTTTATAGGCGTCTAAACTTTTGTAGAATATTTCTTTACACGCCATTGGTATGTTAGGTTCAAACCTCGACTGGGGTAGTGCCTATCCATAGATCGGTAGGTCGTTTATTTTTTCGTACCAAACGACTCGTTGTGTACTGAAAACTGATAAAAGACCAGGTTAATGAAATTTTGTACTTAACGAATGTCAAATCATTGGTTCTTAGTGTCTTATGAGCTATTACACGTAGCCTGTCTCGCGCATCTGGCATATGTATCACATGTTTATAATTTATGGTATTCAAGTGAAGTCGGCAATTTCGTATATGATCTGCAGTCCGAACGCATAAACTGAAACCTACCAATATGTGCAATTTTAGATGAAACGTACAAACTTCATTCTTATCACGGAAAATATGAAATTAAAAGTAATTCCTCGTCGTCAGTTATCTATAAGAAGCTAAATTAGATTACTTCATTAAAGCAGTCGATTTGTAGAAGAATGCAATCTATCATTTCACAACTCATGGCTTTATTCGGGATAAAAGAATCCCGTATATTGTTTCAATCTGGATAGTGTATTTGATTAGCACATTATACGTACACATAAACACAGACTCACTGTGTTATAATAATCTGTACTATCAGTCAGTCTAAACAAAGTTAACCTCAATGAGGATAATTTTTTTTCAAAACATAAAATTATAATTAGCTTATTTAATTTTTTGGATTTGTTTTCTATAAATAAATTCAGGTTTGTATTTATATACCACATATTTAATCTCGCTATGAATATAAATTAATTCAAAATAATTTTAAAAAGAATTTCATTGCCAAAACGCAGTTTTGAATGGGAAATATTTGTGAAATAAATTTTTTTGTAGAATAATTGCGATCGAAAATGATATTTGTTAAATATAGCACTTTCAAAGTATAATATTTCATTTAATGACAAATGAACAATGAAATTCTCATTGGTATTAAACTAAACTAGCGTGACCCGTGCGAAGTCTTCGCATTATAAATTATTCAACTCAATTTAATAAATCAAAATTGATTGCAGGTATTCAATTCATTTCTAATTTTGCACATTGCTTATTACGTTTTTATTCCATTATGAAGCTCAGATGACAGATCAAACAAATATTTTACTAAAATTGACATATAGAGGCGCAAGTATCAAAAGCATTGAGCTAAAGCGCCACTTTATTTATACCTGAGTGGATTTGAAATTAAACAAAAATTTTACCGACCGTCAATCATATTGACGTTGAGCCGTTAGATGGCAGCATTGCTGTTTTGTGTATATAATTTTAATAATTAATTAATTTGCAAAAACAATAGCAATAATAAATTTTTTAGTTGTGGATGCCGGTAGAGCAAGCAATTATCTATAAAATGATATATAATTTATGTGGATTAGTTGTGAGGTTTTTTCTAAAAAGGGAGAGTAACATCTTAACCTTAGCGTATTAATATATATGATGATATGATGATGATGATTTGTTCTGATGTTTGTAATTTATATGTGTTTCATTCATATTTGTAATGTCCAAAATTCACTTGCAAACGTAATGCTTTGATTCATGATATAGACTTGCTATCTTTTATGTGTATGCTATGACGGAAGTAATTCTTTACTTACCCATTCGATACATTTTGTACCAATATGCGTGTTTCTTTTGCACAGTTAAAGTTCGAGGCGTATTCATAAATGTAATCTTTCGATCAGTTAGGTAGCGCCATGCATATTTTTCTTGAATATGTAATCAAAGTTCGTTTCCAACACTAAATAAAAATAAGATATAAATTCATAAACCATTCACGTATTCCATAAATAAATTTTAGTTAATATACTCTTACTATTTTTAATTAATAACATTTGACGATTCTGGTTGTTTAAATATAAGTAATTTGTAATGTTTATTTGATGTAACAAAATTGGTAATGAAATCGTTAAATTATCAATTTTTATTGTCAATTATAAGACAGCTTTCAATACATTCATCCATATTTTTGGATTAATCCAACTTCTATTACGATTTAAACTCGTATAAAAAAATAGAAATAAAGTGTAAGGGGCACAAACGAATAAATGGATATAAATAAATTGCCTTGTACAGGGATATAAAACTTCATTATTATTTTTAAACAAGTTTTTTCTAACAAATATATTTTCAGAATCTTCCATCTAATGAATCGAAAATCTTTAATATGGGTATATTAACGTGGCGTGAGATCTTTAAATATCATTTTTGAAATAAAGAGGTTTCATTTGAGGTAGCTTTGCTAAAACCTCCTTATTTTCATGACCGGCGGGTCATCATCGTCAAAGCATAATCCAATTCCTCACTTATTCAATAAAGATACTTGCTACATCCTGGCCCGGCGCGGAAACTCGAACTAATTAAACCTACGCCTCACCTAGGGTAAACTCGCACAGCGTTCTCCCCTCCCCATTAGATTCAGCAGACTGTAAATCCTCTCACTTAAATGTAATGTTAATATTTAAAGCGGCAATAATTACTGGGATAGTGCTAAAGAGTGAAATTGAATTTTCTCGAGCGGTTCACATAATGACTGCGAAGTTTCCATGAAGTTGGGCCATAATTAAAGGAGTCTTCGAATTCTGCAAAGTACAACAACTTTGTCACAGTGCAAGGTACTTCTTGACTGGCGGAGTGAACTCTGTGTGCGTATGAAATATGTAGGTCACCTAGGTTTCGGGCTACAAAGTTTATGCAGTAACGTATTGTGTAATTTGCTTATTGGAGGATCGGTGAGACAGACTTTTGAGGATGGTTTTGTGCGCAGTAGAAAATGTTTGCCGTTACGTAAAGGTTTACACGTGAGTTTCAATTCATTAATTATTCGTAAGTAGAATATTGCAGGATTTCAGAATTAGTTTGATAATAAATGCTTTTATTTATTTATTTAAACAAAGATTTAACGTGTAACATATTAGGTACATGTAGAAAATAAAGAACAATATTACAAATGACTCAAACACAAAAAAACTATTATAATAATTCATACATATATTGTAATATATCTTGAACAAAAATTATAAAATCGCTTTTGCCAGCCTGTTAATCGAGTACAAAAATGAATATATAATATCAAAACACACGATTTTCATTTTGGTTTTCTAATTTTGGAAGCATATTTCAGATCTTTTGAACAAAATTCTCACCACTCTCAACTTGCAATGCTTTTTCCCTCACAGTATGAAATGTAACATTTTAAAGCTTCTTCACACATTGTTCCTTTTCTATCGGAAATGGCTATCGTGGTATTTATACTACCGGACATTTGCAGTGTTTTAATTTTCTGTTATTTCTAGAATTGTAGTAATTTTAAGTTATGATGCGAATTTAAAAATCAGATTTTGTTAGCTAAATGTTGTCATGTATAAATATTTTTCTGTATATTTAATTTTTATTCATTATTTGACTTATCGTATTCGTTACTTTTTCTAAACTTTGTGTTTCCATTTTGATTATTGTTTTTATTTTTATAGTTTATTATTTATTTTTTCTTTAATGTTAAATGCGTTTTGTTTTAATTAATACATTATTAAGTTGCTGAATGTTTTGGAACAAAGCTTTAATGCAGATAAGCCATATCTTTTCAGGGAAATTACTAAATGTACATGACTCCAAAATAATATGGTTGCCTTTAAGGTAAGGTAAAAACGGAACACATTTAGTCACATTCATTGTCATCTACATGGTATTTGACCGTAAGACATAGATGAGGGATGAAGATAGTTCTAGCTAATGCGCAGAAAGAGCTGACGCAATTATTAAAATAAAAGGTATGGCTACATCCCACATATTTTTCGCGAAACGCAAGCCTATGTTAAGTTGGAATAAAAATAAATTGTTTTATATCGTTGTTTCGCAACATGCCCCAACCTCCTTTGGAAGAATGCGTGCAATTAACTTCAGGTTTGAATGAATCCTATTAAAATATTTCCAGGTAAAATGAATTATGATATATTGTAACCTTAGAAAGTGTTTACAATGTAAGGACTTAGAAAAAATAAGTAAAGGGCGTTTTTGGGCATTATTATCAAAATTTATTTTTTATGACGAGTAAAAGGTGACAAAACAATTGTCGAAGGATATTTACAAATATCAAAATTTCGTCGAAATCGATCCCGCGATTTAGACGCTGAACCGTATGACGCATACACACAGCATGAATATAGACACACGCATGAATGCATTCTTGCAATCTTCTACGCACAGGTCTTTTTTTATTATGTGTAATAACCATTACGACTATTTAAGCAAAATAATTTTATTTTAAATAAAAAGTGTTTTCTAAAAATAATCACATCGTACTACTTTTTAACAACGCAGAATGCGCCGTAGAGTAATATTTTTTTTTTGTTATTTTGTTTATTTATTATGGTCAATATAATATCTCGCACATATTGTTCTTGATAGTGTAAAAAAAAAACAAGACAAGAAGAAACATCTTGGCGTCTTTATGTATGACTTGGTTACGCCGGTATTTCGACTAGTATAATATGGATTATTGTTTTTTTTCTCTAGTGCAAAATTTTATATCCTATCGATATCCAAGATTATTTATAGATCGGTGACATCCAACTTTACCACGTCTATATAAATAAGCGACAAATTTCCCTTTTCGATTCCATAAAAGCTTTTTTTAGAACATGAGTAAAATTTTAGTAAAGAATAAAAAGCTAGGAAAGATGAAAAAGAACAAAAACTTAAATTTATTGTTCTCCTTCAGAAGTAGTAACGTATGGACGAGTAATAAAATGAAAGCCAATCGTTATGTGATTGAACGAGTGGGAAAACTAAAGCGAAAGCTGAACGGATAAAATAAATGCTTTCAAGATGGGATGAAAGAGTAGGAAAATAGTGCACTTACTGGGAGCAGAGATCGAGGGGCAGACTACAAATAAGATAGAAGAACGACTTTATAATATGCGCAAGCTGGCAGAACAGCTCAGAGCAGGGGCAGAGGAAAAAACGCGTAGCTGTAAGTCTGATCATTGAAGGATATAAAATAGTCACATAATAAAATACACGTTTTCGCACTCGAATATGCTTTAAAAAATGTCAGCACAGTAAATTTATAAAATATAACAAAATCAGTATTGTCTGTATTATTTGAGCATTTCACAAAAGAAATGTTAATGAGTTAATTTGAGATGAACAAAAAATCTGATTTTTCAAACTCTTTTAATTGACTGCTTTTCTTGACCTTCACAAGACTTAATACCTTGAGAAATCGTGGAAGATAATTTAAATGAAAGGATGTGGATTAGAGAAGTGGTTTGTATGTTATTTGTCCGAGCTTGATATTATACGCCGATATATAATATATATTGATTTTATTTGTGTCCAAATTTATGAATCATTTATTTTGTATTAAATAAAATTAGAGCGTAACATTGTGGGTATCAAAATGAACGGCTTATGAATTGTTTGGCATAATGGTAATAGAGTTTTTAGAATAGATATTTTACGCATGTATAATGTTATAGTAAACGAGGAGTATGTAAATATAATTTTTATAGTAAAATTGCACTCAACGCCCTGGAGGGAAATGTATTCACAGTTTTATTATGTAACTGATATATGGAAGCAAGTATTTGGATAAGTATAAAAAGAATGATAGATTTTTAATTATAAAGCACATAACTTCAAAAATTTAAAGATTATCTGAAAAAATTACAGATTGAAATAATTTTGTTTCTCTCCAAGAAATACAATACTCTAAGAAGAGACGTGCAGTAAAGTGTAATTGGATTTGTAGACAACTTTTTTCCAAGTGAAATATGATAACAATTTTCCATTGCGGTTGCTCATGATCTCATGTAAAATTTCGTACAATATTTATATTTCGTTTAAAGTGCAAAATGTATAAAGTGCATCATGTCAGTTATGTTCACTGGTTTGCATAACTCGCGTTTGATAAGGAACTGTCTTATTCTCTTCTGAATCAGTTTCATTGGTTCGCTAAATATCGAAATTTGTCTTCTTGGTCTGTCCTCGTTCGATGCTCTCAAACGGTAATTGCTCACCCGATTGTACGGAGCAGTTTCCAAACGATCTAGTTTTCCAGTTCGAAACTCGACTCTGCCGCCGTCAAAGATTATGTAAGTAATATAAATATACAGGAAGTACGTCATGCCGTAGTGTTTATTTGCCGTTGTTACCTTTCGAAAAGTGAAGGCTATATATATCTATATAAAAAATGGTCTCTTAAAATGTTAGGAACGCACGAAAAAAAAAATAATATACTCATTCAAATTCTACTGTGAGTTGTTTTGTATAGGAGGAAAAATATGTATTCATCTTAATTAACTTTCTTATATAATCTCCGGGTGAAAATTTGTCTTGTTTTCTTTAGACGTAAGAATCTAATACCTTTATGGTTTTGTCATATTTTAAAATTCAAATTTTTACAAACAAAATCTGTAAGGCGTAGAAAAAGGCAAACATTTTGATTTGAAGTATATATGTATATATATATATATATATATATATATATATATATATATATATATATATATATATATAATAAATGCATATAATTTTTTTTCATTATTTTACATAAATAAGCGCAAAAAATTTTACAAACAGGAAATATTACAATGAAAAACAAAATGCTTGTAAGATGATTCATGTGTTTATTTTTCTGATTGTCTTGGCTGTTTTTTTTAGAAACTGTTACAGAAACCAGATATTTGGTAAAGTGAACATATTACCTCCATAAATTTCTCAAATAACACATTCATTCTTAGTCTATAGTTGACACTAACCATATTCCCATATATGGAAATTTTAGGGTTAGGAAATTTTATATGGAAATTTTATATGGAAATTTTAGGGTTAGGTTAATTTTAGGGTTGGTAGGATCATTTGAAAAAGAATGCTATAAGGATTCCAAAACTTTTGTTATAAACTTTTTTAAGGTTTTCACTTAAGACGATTCTAGAGACATTTCTGAATGTGTCAAAAAATAGTATTGCTAAAAGTTTACATAAAGTTTACCGGAAAAAAAGCGATAACTTTAAATATCACAGTTTTTGAGAAATTTACTATATTTATAGGTATTTGAAAAGCATAATAGTATTTAAATGATCAAAAATAATATTGTTACTTGTAAAAATTTTATAAAAAGTTATGTGTCCTTAAATGTTAATAAGTGTGTATGTTATCCTTCTACTAAGAGCTTCATTCGTACTTAAGGGATAATTCCGTGACAGTATGATTCAAACTTTATTATAAAATGTTTTAGTGAAATCATTTTACAAAATGTTAATATAACATTATTTTATATTATTAATACATTATTAAGTTGCTGAATGAATCATATAATTTTTGAGAGCAATTTTTACCAAAAACTAAAACATAAATAATTTTTATATTTTAAAATAAGTTATATATATTTATAATTCGAATAATATTTCAAAAAATCGGAGGATTTCGTCGACAACGCGTTTTACATGGCAACTACCTTAATTGATTTATTAATTTTTTGTACAAGTAATTTAATTTACCAATTATAAATAATTTAATTTATCAACAAAGTGACGGTTTTGTGCCGTCCGTAATTATAAAAATGAAAGTCTATACAAGTAACATACAAACAAATAAACTGTCTATGTTTATTTGTTTTGTATGTCAGAATAATCTAAATAAATAGTTCCACCAGTTCGCAAAAATATTTCGATTTTAAAAAAAATACTTTTTTAAAGCAAATTAATCTACTGATTTTATTTGCGTCAAAATTATTTGAAAATATTTATTTAGTTGTATTGTGAGGTAAGGTTTAAATATAATTCAAAGAATTGTTGGTGTATAAATAACAGACCTAAACTTATTACTTAGTCATTGTAACTTCGTTATCTAAGTAGAATTTATCAAAAATGGGTGTAAGATTTGCTTTTTTAAATACTGCGCACTTCTTACGATTGTAACAAGTTATACTGTGTGTGTATGATTACTAAAGTTGTTTATTTATTTGATTTCGTTCAAAACCTGTGGGGCTGTGAGGAGCCTCCTTGCGGATGATGTCGGGTAATGTTGGCAGATATGTTGTGTCTTGTGTATAAAAAAAAGTCGGCTCAAATTTATTTTCTTTTACTTTATTAAATTCTATTTGCATTACACAAGAAAAATGTCAATCCATAAACTAGGAGTTTAAATTTATATATGCAATTTCCGTGTAATTTCCGTCTTGTTAACCGGAGGGTCTTTTTACAGAGAACTATTGTGTTGTGTATACACAGATGATGTATTTACACATAGGAAATATCGAGTAATTGTGGGCATAATACATCGCGTTGTTGATCTCACTATCTTCTCCTGAACTTGTTACTTCATTGAATCCTTAAACGGATTACGTAATTCATTTTAATTTACTGCTTTTTGATTATTTTTTGTGTTTGAATATCGAAGCCGTTGCTTTATTGCCCGATAATTAACTCTTTAATTTGTAATCTTTCATAACTTCTCATAAGGAAGATTTCAATGAATGTAGTTTTTAATATATCTTCCTCTGGGCAAGTCCTTAACTTTTAAATAAATATTTAGCGTACCGTACTTAACTTAGTTTAAAAAGGAAATTTATTTTTAACTAACGCCAATTACGTTTTATAAGCAGAAGAGTGAAAAAATGTATTTTAAAATCTCATTGTTTCAATAAATATGACATAAATTATATTTTTTCTCTATATTAGAGAAATGGACATTGAAGAAAAAACATAAACTGTATATATATAGCCCATCCACAGTTGTTTTTAATGATTTAATATTTTGGTAACGAAATGAATGGAGAGTAGATGGAATGAAGAAATGTGGAGCACATCCTAATAGAGGAGATCGAAGGATAGACTACTAATAAGATGGAAGTACGACTTTACAGTACGCGCAGAGTAGATCAGAGGAAAAACGCGAAGTTTTGTATCCAATCACATAAATAAATGTAATTAACTGATTAAAAACTCCCCCATATAGTGTTAATGAAGAAATCCAGATGATCAACTAATTAAATATTCATTTCAGGTTTTGCGAGGCTTTGCTGACCTGAATAATTTTTGATTTCAACAAGATATATATATATATATATATATATATATATATATATATATATATATATATATGTATACATTTCCAAATGTTACTAATTTACATGAATTGCAACGTTTTGGGCCTGCTATGAAGTGCTTTCTGTAAGTAGGTAGCAGTGTCCGAAGAAATTTCTGAAAGTCGATTCCAACAGAGTTACGAAGTTATTTAAATGAAAAATTATGAAAAGGCAGTCTCAGTTGATTCCAATGGTGGACAAAAAAACAGTTTAGTTAAAATGATTTTATCCCCTCCTGCTTCGTCAGTGTACAGAGAACGTTTGTTTTCCGAGGCAGGAAACATTTATGAAGAAAAACGTATGTTATACTTTTATCGGAGAGCAGAGAGGTAAATCTGATACAATATTTTGTGGTTTAAGATTAAGATTATTACTATTAATTATTTTAATATAACCATGATCTTATGTTTGAAGTATGTTCCTTGTTAATTTCAAGTTTCATGTGTTATTTCTATTTAAGTTCTTATAATTTTCATATTATTAAGTGCCTCTTCCAATAATAGTTAATATTGGTATTTTATTCTATTTTGAATAATATATAAATGTTTGAATTTTACTTTTATACTCAATTCATTAATAATTTTAAGTATTCGCCATGTTGGGATTTTATTGCAAAGTAGAATATAATTCAAAAATATAAATGCAAAGTCTTTTTTTCCATTATTTTAAATTAAGGGAATCGAATTACAGTGTCTTAGTTTAAATTTTATATTTAATTGTTATTACAAGCACCCGATAATGTGAGAAATTGCTTATTGTTAAAAGACATGTTAAATACGAGTTACTTAAAATATTTAAGGCACTTATAAATAGTTAAGGGCACAAAGTATTATTAAACTATTTACAAATATTAATTTTTTACAACGTAAATTTGTTGCCTACCATATGTAAAAATACGGGGCAATTTCCAAAACTATAAGACCTGGGATAATTGGCAATTGTTTTCCTATAACTTATGCCTTTCACTACAACCTTTTCATATCGGGCTCCACTGTTGAATCCATTACAACCATTGCGCTCACTGAGCTGTATAACTCGCATTTAATAATGAAATGCGCTGCCCGTCCTTGAACGGTGAAAGATTCTCTCCAGAATCAGGAGCATTAGTTCTCTAACTATCGAACTTTATCGTATCTACACCCGCTCGATGTACTCAAACGCCAAATTGCTGGCAGAATTGTATGGAGTAGTCTCTATCGGTGGATCTGCGTTTCCCAGCTGGAAGACCGACGCCGACATATGTTATTTAACTTCCTAAGTTATATAAATGAGGGAGAAGTGCTTCGTGCATTTTGCGTTTATTCATTTTTGTTAACTTTTAATCATTGTAATCTATAATACAAAATGGTCTCGTTATAATTGTTTGCATGTAAGATAAGATATAAAAATATGTTTAACACCAGTAGCACTTGCAATATGAGGCTTCCGTACACCGTCAGGGATATATAAATATTTGATAGGATATGGTATTTCTATTAAACTATTTACAAAAAATATTTATTGCCCAGTATGTCTTTCACAGGCGTAAATGTGAATAAATATGTCAGAAACCATGAAACTCACAATTATTGCTATAGTTTTCCCGTAAAGTTTATGTAAACTTCAAGTAACCTTGCTTTTTCGTAATTGTGATTTTAGTAGAATGTTTGTTGAAAATTTTGACAAAACGTCTGGAACTATCTCACATAAAGTTATATATAATAACTTTATGTGAGATAAATAAAGTTTGTAATCCTTGACTTGTTTTTCAAAGAAAAAACGTGTACAGTATTTACCCCCTCGAAAATTTCCAGGGCCAAATTTTTAAGCGTTACTTATTTATACATATCCGGGATAATATGCTTCACCATTATGCCAAATTGAAACTTTGCACGCGTCAAAC
Source organism: Druceiella hillmani (assembly GCA_039881145.1). NCBI lineage: Eukaryota > Metazoa > Arthropoda > Insecta > Lepidoptera > Hepialidae > Druceiella > Druceiella hillmani. Next base: position 32,789,703 of record JAYKKI010000008.1, read on the forward strand.
GATTTTTAAGAAAAACGATCGAGATCGTGCACGTGAGTGATTTTATAAGAGTTCCCTTTTCTGCTTTTGAAGTACGGAACACTAAGAATAGTCGGCATGGGATATATTCATGGAAAACATAATTATTTTACTTCCATTTTGAAAATTGTCACCTAATTTCTTTGAAGTAATGATATAACTTACAAGACTTATTATATTAAAAAATATATGAAAACGATGAGCCCAAAACTGTTATAAAAACATAAAGTTAAACTTAATCAACAAGTGTCGTACAGATGCTGGTGGCCAAGCACGAGTCGCATTGGGGTCTGTAAATAAATATGTCTGCACGTATGTTTTGTACGTCCGTAGTCTTCGTGTGCATTTAAAGATTGATAAACATGAACGGAGTATCCGAGTGTCTTCGGACATATTTCGATTCATAGTTCCTGTGGACATATACTCGTAAATAACGACATAAGAATTACGAAACTGTACCTTCCTTGATATATAGGCCCGAAAACTTTAAATTTGGAATTGAAGTATATAACGCGATAATGTACCGGAATCAAATTTTTGTTTTGGTGCATAGATGAAAGTTTCAAATCTTTTTATTAAACTTGGAGAAGCAGTGTTGGAGATCTGGCCAAAAAAATATTTTATTTTCTACTTGAAAGTCAATGGCTATTCGTAGTTAAAAGAGTATAGAACCCATATGCGCGCGGTAAAAAGAAGGCTATAGAATTTATGTATTTGCAAAAGTTAAGTAATCTCACAATTTGTGTGTTGATTTTGGATGCATGTTTATTTCTGATACGTCGTTCTGTTTTTTTGATTGCTGTTTGTTACTTCAGTGAATTAATTTCAATTTGAAAACGTGTAATTTTTATTTTAAGAACCTATTGCATCGATAAATTTTCTAATAATACAAAGAACACAAGAGTTCTGGGACCAACCACTTGCGTATAAAAAACGTGATTTTTTAATCACTTAAATTCGGTTTTATAATTGCAATTTTCGTTTTGATATGAATGTTGCTTTGAACTCTGCTATTAGCACATTGGAAAATTTGAAGAAAGCTTAGTGTGGTGAATGTTTTACAAGATGATTCGTTCAGGGTTTATTTGGGACCAATGATGAAAAGGGAACTTTAATATCTTCCACATATTCTTTCATTCGTTTGTCTATTACAATATCACAGGTTTTTAGTTCAAGAACATTGTTAATAAAATTTTTAGTATTTGATTTACATGAACGTTTAGAAAACAAGAAAAATATTTTTAGAATTTGTATGAAATACTATCTTATACATTGAAACATTTTTATGGCCTCACCCAGTAGGGTATCATTGAAAATATTTTCCACATTACAATAAAATTTCTTTAATATTATATTAATGACCTCTTCGTTTCCTGATATGAGTTTTCAAAACTTTTGCACTGTACTTATTTAACCTTTTAATCAATCATTAATTGTTTAACTACATACATAAAAATATGACAAGAATTGGGATAACGTCGTGTAATAAATACTTCAATGCAATATATATTACACTTTCTTTACTTTTTAATCACATATGTCAAAAATATGACAAAAATTGGGATAACGTCGTGTAATAAATACTTCAATGCAATATATATTACACTTCCTTTACTTTTTAATCACATATGTCAAAAATATGACAAAAATTGGGATAACGTCGTGTAATAAATACTTCAATGCAATATGTATTACACTTCCTTTACTTTTTAACCACATATGTCAAAAATATGACAAAAATAGCGATAAGAGCATGTAATAAATATTTTTTTGCAAGATTATTTGGTCAATTTGCTTTAATGATATATGGACAAACGAGTTGCATCACTTAACTCTTGTTAAATATATCCAAGGAAATGTCAGAGATAATGTTAATTTTTGTAATAATTTTATAGAAACACTATGTATCTTAATTGTTTAAGCTTTCATATACACCTAAGTATATATAGAACCCCAGTAGCGTGAGATTTATATTTACTTAATTAGTCTAATCTTATTATTTAGAACTGGACACACTATGTGAGTTACAGGAACATGTTTGTACGAACTTTGAAATAAAAACATGGAGTAACAGCCTCAGGATTATATCCACATCTACGGAAAGTTTGACAGCCCAAAATCATTATGCTTCTTCATAGAAATTATTGTACAATATCCTAAAAATTCATGCAGTAAACTAAACCAAATCTGATCAATCACATAGATTTTTCATTATGATTAGCTATAGATCTATATTTATATTGGGATCTGGAAAAATAAATTTATTTCTATATCTAGACAAATGCTTCATGTCGGGTTATACTTTTAAATCCAGTACTACACTTGCGCTCAATGAGCTGCGTAACTCGCGTACATAATAAACGGTGCTGCCCGGTAGTTGAGCGGTGAAAGATTTTCTCCTGATTAAACAGCATTAGTTCTGTAACTATCGAACTTTGTCGTCTTTGGTCGGGTGCTGACTAACATGCACCTAAGCTCTAGTTGTTTAACGAATTGTATGGAGTAGTATCCCTCGGTGGATCTGCGTTGCTCAATTGGAAATTCCACTCTGTCCTCGTCAAATGGTATTCAACTTTCTACCTTACGTAGATATGGGACAAGTGCTTTATAAATTTTGATTCTTTTTGTTGTTGTTAACTTAAGATCATTGGAGATTACTTTTATTATATATTATTTTTAATTAAAAAGGTCTCATTATAACTGTTTAAGAAAAAAAAATACGATTCAAAGAAACTCGTTTTTCCCAAGAGGAAAATTATTCATTTTGTTATGAAATCATTATCGACAAATGTGAAAGGACTCTATTACTGTGAATTTTTTGGGACACCCATTTTAAATAAAACCTATTAAGTATGAGTGAAACTCGCGCCAGAAGGATTTCGTAAACTTATTGCTATATATAAACGTTTACATATTAAAGGGCACATGGTATGACTGTTCATTACTTGTAAAATACTTTCCGTACATCAGTTCTTAGCATTTGTTGTTTATGTATAGGATAGGTATAATATTGGAGGATTTTATGAATTCACAAGTATTACTGTTTGTGATGAAAAGAACATTTGTTTAAGAACCACCGTAAATGGTGTCTGGCACTCTAGACCACTAGATTTAATGCGTAACGTTTTTCAATATATTAATGTTGGGTCGATATTTGTTGCAATTATGAAAATTGACATTATTTTTGTGAAAATATATTTATTTATTGTGTATAAGAGTAACCTCGGTAATTTCTCCTCCGGTTTGGAAAAATATTTAACCATAAAATGGGTAAATAACCTTGTAATTTTTATTGGCGTCTGAACTCTTATAAAATATTTGTTTACATGCCATTGGTATGTAAGGTTCAAACCTCGACCGCAAGTACTGCCTGTCCATAACCCGGGACGTCGTTTATCTTTTCGTACAAAACGACTCGCTGTATAGTGACAATTGAAAAAGACCAGGTTGATGAAATTTTGTACTTAAAGAATCTCAAATCATTGATGCTTAGTGTCTTATAAGCAATTACATATAGCATGCCTTCCACGTCTGGCATATATATCACATGTTTAAACTTAATTAATTTATGGTATTCAAGCGAAGTCTGCAATTTTGAATATGATGTGCTATCTGAACGCACAAACTGAAGTCTACCAGTATGTGTAATTTTAGATGAAACGTACAAACTTCATTCTTGTAGTAAATTCTTGTCGCCAAAGTTATCTATAAGAAACTAAAATAAATTACGTCAGTAAAGCAGCCGATTTGTAGAAAAATGCAATATCTCATTTTGCAACTCATGTGTTTGTGTTGTTTTGTATTTGATTAGCACATTGTATATACACATGAACACAGACTCGCTGTGTTATAACGATCTGTGCTATCTGAGACAGACTAGTCTAAACAAACTTAATTTCAATGAGGATAATTTTTTATAAAAATATCACGTTCTCTATTTATAAACACACCTAATATCATTTGTTTGTTATTAGAGTATTATTTTGAACATGCGTGTGCGTTACGTGATAGGCGAAAAACGATGTATGTTGCTCTTTAGGCTATGCCATTCAGGTTAGACTTCCCAATTGATCGTTTGCTAACAAAATAATACAACGGGAAATGATAGGAAGAAGCGAATTTTGGAGCCACGTTTCGTTGAAATGCACTGCATTCCATTCGGTAGTCGTGATTTGTTTTTGAATAAAATATTGTATTACCATTGAAGATAATATAACACTTTTCTTTCTATGAATGAAATAATATAAATAAAATGCAACGAATTGAATAAAAAAATTTAGCTCATGATAATTTTATGAAAAATATCAATTCGAAAAATGTTTTTACTATTCAGAAACGGTTGTAAACTGCCTATCAAACATCAACTTTATAACTTTATTTATTTTTTGGATATGTTTTTTATAAGCAAATTCGGGTTTGTATTTATATATCATATGTTTAATGTAGCTAAGAATGTAAATTAATTAGAAATAATTTTAACGAGCATTTCTTTGCCAAAACGACGTTTTGAATATTTTTGATCGCGAGCGGAAATTATTTTTGTTAAATATAGCACCTTCGAAATATATTATTTTATTTAATGAAGAATGAACAATGAAATTCTCATTGGTGTTAAACTAACTTCGTTCTGATGTAGGTAATTTATATACGTTTCATTCATATTTGTAATGTCCAAAATTCACAATTAAATGAAACTACGTGGTATAGTATTATTTCTACTTTCTTTTAGTTCTTTACTACGACCTAGGTTTCGGTATTACAACATTTTCAGGTGGGCTATTAATGACCAAAATTCGCTAGCAAGCGTAATGCTTTGATTCATGATATGACAGCAAGTCTATCTTTCGTTTGCATGCAATGACGGGCGTAATTCCGTACTTAACCATTCGACACATTTTGTACCAATATGCGTGTTGCTTTTGCACTGTTAAAATTCGAGGTATATTCATAAATGTAATCTGGATCAGTTAGGTAGCGCCGCGTATGTTTCTCCTGAATATGTAATATTAAAGTTTGTTTCTAACACCAAAGAAGAATAAGATCATTCAGATTCCATAAATACATTTTATTTAACTCTTAGTTTTTTAATTAATAAAACTTGACGACTCTATTTGTTTAAATACAAGTAATTTGTAATATTTATTTAATATAGCAAAATTGGCAATGAAATCGTTAAATTATAAATTTTTTTCTTGATTTAAAATCACAAAAAAGAACAGAAATAAAGTGTAAGGGGCACAAATGACTAAATCTACAGGTAAATTGTCTTGTACAGGGATATAAAGCTTTATTACTATTTTTAAACAAGTTTTTTCTATATCTTTTCTGACTCTTTCGTCTATTGAATCGAAAATTTGTAATATGGGCATATTAATGTGGCGTGAAATCTTTAAATGTCACTTTTTAAATAAATAGGTTTCATTTAAGGTAGCTTTGCTAAAACGGCCTAGTTTCATGCCTATCACCACTCTCAAAGCATAATCTAACTCCTCACTTATTCAATAAAGATACTTGCTACATCCTGGCCCGGCGCGGAAACTCGAACTAATTAAACCTATGCCTCACCTCGGCTAAACTCGTACAGCGTTCTTCCCTCCCCATTAGATTCAGCAGACCGTAAATCCTCTCACTTAAATTTAATGTTAATATTCAAAGCTGCAATAATTACTGGGATAGTGCTAAAGAGCGAAATTGAATCTTTTCGAGCGGTTCACATAATGACTGCGAAGTTTACATGCCGACGGGAAGTTGGGCCATAATTAAAGAAGTCCTCGAATTTGTACAAAGTACAATAACTTTTTCCCGGTGCAAGTTACTTCCTGGCTTAGCCTTGAGTGTACACTGTGTGCGTACGAAATACGTATGTGCGAGGGTAGAAAAATGTTTGCAGTTATGTAAAGGTTTGTACGTGAGTTTTAATTTGTTAATCATCCGTAAGCGGATTTGAGAATTAGTTTGAAAATAAATCCTTTTATTGCTTATTTATATAAATGTTGACATTGGACAAATTAGTTACCTATAAAAAATAAAGAACAATATTACAAACAACTCAATCACAAAACAAAGAAAGTAACTAATATACTAATTCATAGAGATATTGTAATATATCTTGAACAAAAATTATACAATAGCTTTTGCCGGCCTGTTAATAGAGTAAAAGAGTGAATATACAATGTCAAAACACATGATTTTTAAATTTTGGAAGCATATTTCTGATTCTTTGAACAAAATTAAATCGCTCTCAACTTGCAGTGCTTTTTCTCTCATAGTATAAAATATAACATTTTAAAGCTTCTTCACACATTGTTTCTTTTCTACCGGAAATGGCTATTGTGGAATTTATATTACTAGACACTTGCAGTATTTTAATTTGCTGTTTGTTCTAGAATTATAGTAATTTTAAATTCTGACTCGAATTTTTGATAGGTAAATGTCATCATATATAATTTTTTTCCTGTATATTTTATTTTTATTCATTATTCAACTTCTTATATTCGAATTGGATAACCAATTCCAAATTGGACTGTTACGTTTTCTAAACTTTGTGTCTTCATTTTGATTATTATTTTTAAATGTATTTTTTTATTATTTATTTTGTCTTTAATGGTAAGTGTACTTTACTTTAGTTAATACATTATTAAGTTGCTGAATGTTTTGGAACCAAGCTTTAATGCAGGCAAGCCATTTCTTTTGAAGGAAATAACTAAATGTACATGACTCCGAAATAATATGATTGCCTTTAAGGTAAGGTAAAAACGGAACTCATTTAATCACATTCATTATCATTCTTCAATCGCTAGTCTATATGGTATTTGACCGTAAGACATAGGTGAGGGATGAAGATGGATCTAGCTAATGCGTAGAAAGAGCTGAAGCAGGTATTAAAATAAATAGTGTGACTGCGTCCCACATATTTTTCGCGAAACACAAGCCTGTATTATGTTGCAATAAGAGTAAATTGTTTTATATCGTTGTTCCGCGCCTATCACAACCTCCTTCGTAAGAATGCGGGCAATTAACTTCAAATTTGAATGAACCCTATTAAAATATTTCCAGGTAAAACGAATTATGACATATTGTTATCTTAGAAAGTACTTCGAAGACTTCGACCTCGAAAAACTTCGAAGACGCACACACACGGACGCACACACACAGTATGAATATAGGCACGCGCATGTATGAACCCGTACACTCACATAACCCACAGATCTTTTTTATATTATATTAACGATTACGACTATTCAAGCAAAATTAAGGTTTTTTTTAATAAAAAGGATATTCCTGATATTAATCAAATCGCACGGTTTTTTAACAATGCTGGATGTGCCGTAGAGTAATATTTATTTTTTTGGTTATTTTATTTAATTATTATGGCCAATGTAATATCTCACATATATTGTCCTTGACAGTTTAAGGAAAAACAAGAGAAGAAGAGGCATCTTGGCGTCTTTATGTATGTATTGGTTACGCTGGTATTTCGACTAGTTTAATATGGACTATTGTTTTTTCTCTAATGCAAAATTTTCTCATTATAGATATCCAAGATTTTTTATAGATCGGTGATATCCAATTTTATCACGTTTATATGTAAATAAGCGACAAATTTCCTTTTTCGATTACATAACAACTTTTTTTAGAATTTAAGTCTCAAATTTTGGTAAAGAATAAAATGCTAGGAAAGCAAGGAAAAAACTTAAATATATTATTCCCCTACAGAAAAAGTAATGCATGGACGAGTAATAAAATGAAAGCCAATCGTTATGTGATTGAACGAGTAGCAAAACTAAAGCGAAAGCTGAACGGATAAAATAAATGCCTTCAAGATGGGATAAAAAAGTAGAAAAATAGAGCACTTACTGGGAGCAGAGATCGAGGGGCAGACTACAAATAAGATAGAAGAACGACTTTATAATATGCGCAAGCTGGCAGAACAGCTCAGAGCAGGGGCAGAGGAAAAAACGCGTAGCTGTAAGTCTGATCATTGAAGGATATAAAATAGTCAGATAATAAAATACACGTTTTCGCACTCGAATATGCTTTAAAAAATGTCAGCACAGCAAATTTATAAAATATAACAAAATCAATGTTATCTGTATTTGACCATTTTACAAAGAAAGTTTAATGAATGATTTAATTTGAGACGAACAAAAAATCAGATTTTTCAAACTCAAGGCTGCCTTCATTGACTGGGTTTCTTGACCTCGACAAGATTTAAGATGTTGAGCAATTGTGGAAGATAATTTAAATGTAAGGATGTGTAGAAAACCTTTTTCCAAGTGAAATATGATAACAATTTTCCATTGAGGTTAATTAAAAACCTTATGATCTCATGTAGAATTTCGTACAATATATTTATTTCGTTTAAAGTGCAAAATGTATAAAGTGCATCATGTCAGTTATGTTCACTGGTCTGCATAACTCGAGTTTGATAACGAAATGCGTTATTGTCTTCTGAATTAATAGCTAGTATATTTAAATGATTAAAAATTATATTTTTACTTGTAAAAATTTAATAAAAGTATTAGTTGTCTTTAAATGTCAATATGCGTTTCTGTAACCCTCCTACCAAGAGTTCCACTCGTACTTAATGTAGTTATAGCGTGACAGTAATGTCACAACTACGTTAATGTCATACTACAGTAATGTCATAACTACGTTAAGTAAGATCCAAAATTTATTATAAAATGTTTCATTGAAGTTTTTTTTTTAAAAATCGTTTCGTGGGCAACGAGTTTTACGCGACAACTGGCTTAACATATTTGTTTATTTGTACAAGTAAAATGATTTTATATATCAATAAACTGCGGTTTTTTTGCTGTCCGTAATTATAAAACTAAACTGTGTTTTCGTTATAATATATTTATTTTATTGTTTTATATAAATATCAATAGTTTATTTGTTGTGTACCTCAGAATAACCTAAGTAATAATTCCACCAGTTCGCAAAAATATTTCGTCTTTAAAAAAGGAAATGAATCCGCTGATTCAAAGTTATTTGAAAATATTTATTTAGTTGTATTGTGAGGTAACGTTTAAAAATAATTGAAAGAATTGTTGGTCTATAAACAACAGACGGAGACATATATTCATTGCAACTACGTTGTCTTATAGCCGATTTCTAAGTACTTTTTATCGAAAAAATATCTATTCCATAACTCTTGTTTAAAACCCTTCATACAAAAGAGTTGTGAAATAGATATCTATTCCATAAAAGGTATTCAGAAATCGTCCATAAATAGAATTTACCATCGCGCGCTTCTTCCGATTGTAGCAATTTATACTGTGTGTGTATGATTACTAAAGTTGTTTATTGATTTTATTTTGTTCAAAACTCGTGGCACTGAGAGGAACTTCCATCCTAATGACGTCCGGTAATGCTGGCAGATATTTTGTTTCTTATATTTAAAAAAAAGTCTATTTAAATTTATGTTCGTTTATTAAATTTTATTTGCACTATGTAGAACAAATCTTGATCCATAAACTAGAAGTTTAAATTGATATACGCAATTTCCGGATAATTTCCGTTTGTTAATCGGAGGATCTTTGTACGGAGAACTTCGAGATTTGCTAAACTGAGTAGCTGCTTTGCTGTATACACATAGATGATGTATATACGCACAGGAAATAGCGAGTAATTGTGGGAATAGTGCTTCGCGTTGTTGACCTCACCATCTTCTCCTGAACTTGTTACTTCATTGCATCCTTAAACGAATTAAGTAATTCATTTTAACTTAACGCTTTTGTTTTTTTTGTATTGGCTTTTTTATTCAAATATCGAAGTCGTTGCTTTATTACCCGAAAAGTAAAGAGTTAATTTTTAACTTTTCATAGGGAAGCTTACAATGAATATAGTTTTTAATATTATCTTTCTCATTTCAAGTTCTTCATTTTTAAATCCGTTTATTAATTTTTAACATCGTACTTAAAACAGGAAATCATAATAGTTCATGTATCCATTTATCACAAGGGTTTTGCACAGAAATCGTTTGATGAATAAATTTGAAATTTGACACAGTAATAAAGTGTATGAATCCGCTCATATCTCAATAGATAACAGTCAAAATTACTTACATGAAACTTGAAATTTGGCATAGCAATGAAACGAATTAATCCGCTCATATCTCAATAGATAACAGTCAAAATTACTTACATGAAACTTGAAATTTGGCATAGCAATGAAACGAATTAATCCGCCGATATCTCAATAGATAACAGTCAAAATTACTTACATGAAACTTGAAATTTGGCATAGCAATGAAACGAATTAATCCGCCGATATCTCAATAGATAACAGTCAAAATTACTTACATGAAACTTGAAATTTGGCATAGCAATGAAACGAATTAATCCGCTCATATCTCAATAGATAACAGTCAAAATTACTTACATGAAACTTGGCATAGCAATGAAACGAATTAATCCGTTCATATCTCAATAGATAACAGTAGAAAATACTTATACGACACTTGAAATTTGGCACAGTAATGAAGCATACTAACCTGCTCATATCTCAATAGATAGCGGTCAAAAATGGCAAATTTTTTTGGGGCAAAATTAAATACTTACTAGAAAAATAATTTTAAAAATTCCATAAACATAGAGTGTGGGATATTGTTTGAAAGAGTCTTATGAAGAGGTTTATGAGGGTCTGAAAATATTTTTTTTTCATAATTTTGGGTAGCTTCTAATGGAATAGGAATGGAATATATTTGCATCTCCGAAGATGCAGCGAAAAATTTGCGAAAGAAAATATATTCCATTCCTATATGTTCCATCGCTTATCTTCAAAACTACTGAATCTGAAATTCTGAAAGAAGTATAAACAGGAAAACTGTTAGAAGTCATAGTTTCTAAGATATTCGCTATAATAGATGTGACTTCCCTATTTAATTATATGAGGTATCATTAATTATTTATTATACATATTAGCGCCAGGAAGTTCACACTAGTGACTTATGATAGTAAGGTAATTTCACTTTAAACGAGGTACGGAATCCTCAATAGCTACGCCAGACTCGCACTGGGCCGATTTTTTAAATCAAAACAAATGGAGGTAATAATATTTAAGTTACAATCTCCTCATCCAGTAGACGGACGTTTTAAATGGCCGTACCAAGGATGAAAGTGAGGTGGTACGAGCTGTTTAATTTAAATTATCGATTGCAATATGGGAGTTTTTCATTAAAAATGCCATATAAAGTATGTGAAAAAAGACATTGAACACTTCCCCAGGTTTAGTACTCTACTCTATTCCTTCATGACTTTCCGGTACTTTATTGCCTGGTTTGGTACGAATGTTCATCTACGTAGTGTGTTGTTTTCAGTACATTAAAGATAAATAGAAATACCAAGTAATACCAAATATTATTTTTTAAGCCAACACGCTGTATAAAAACCCACATTCCTTTTTATTATTATTTTTCTTTAAGATGTAATAGTTCAATAGGATATATGAATATGCACGGAAGTTATTAATTAAGTAATATTTTAAAACTTAATTTAAGTTACATTAACTTTCTGTAAGTGTGTTATTCATATATCCTTTTCATTATTTTAATCATAATGGCGGTTTTCGCACTTTAATGTGTAATAGCTAAGCTGTGAAATTTTAAGATTAAATTGGAAACGTGTATAAAAGTTCTTTTTATTTAACGGAAGTCACGTTTCACAAGCAGAAAAGTAAAAAAATAATATGTTCTACATCTCAAAGTTTCAATAAATATCATGTAAATAAAATTGAAACATTCAGGTTTTTCTCAATATTCGAGAAGTGGATGTTGGTAAAATAAATAAAACTGTGTATACAGAGTTCATCCAAAGTAATTGTTAATGATCCGAGTCACATCTATATTTTTTTACAAAATTACGTTTACGAAATTAATGGAAAGTAAGTAACAGTTTTTTATTTTTGTTGTAAATTTTTTATTGTCGCTATTTTGTTGATTGTATGCAAATATTTCGATATTGTTGCATGGCGATGATATTAAGGTGCTACCAAATCGGTCGAAGTTTGATATCATTAATGGCTTTATTGTCAATCAGATTTCGGGCGCTCATCGAGCTCGTTTTTAATCATTACTATTGTATAAGCATTATGTTGTTTAACGCGTAGTCTTGTTTTAAGTGGGATCTCGAAAAATATATTTATTTCATCTGTAGTACAAAATGTAGTAAAATATGATACATTAGGCTCCGATATTAAACACATAATAATACTAAGGTGTTTGACCTGCATAACTCGCGTTTGATAATAAAATGCGCCACCGTTGTTGAGTTATGAAAGGTTCTCTTCGCAATCAAGAGCAATAGGTTCGGTAACTGTCTAACTATTTCGTCTTCGTATGGATGCACAAAGCGTTGAAATATTAATTACTTGTCTGATTGTATGAAGCAGTATTCGAGTGATACCGCTAAATCTACTGCCCCCAGTTGAAAACCTAGTTCAGTCGCTATCAGATATTACTTGACTTTCTATAAAGATAGAATTCATGTAAAGGTGGAAGAACTTCATGTAAGTTGCCTTTATTTATATTATCTTTGTCCTTTTTTAAGCATTCTGGAATATTATATTATCGGTCAGTAATGAAATGGTTTCCCGTTTTAATATCTTGTATTTGGTTTTCTGCAAATTTTCATACTTTGAATAATATGCGTACTTAACTATGTGATATTGTAAATCACGTATTTGACTTAATCACGTTCAGTGTTCATACTTAACAAAATTCGCTGTGTATACTTTTAGCATATTTATCGCTTAAGGATTTTATTCACGTTTTCAACACATTCTCAATAAAAATTGTAATTTATCATGTCTTATGGGGCTTGAAAACAAAAATGTATGTTTATTTGAAAACCAAAATATGTAATTATTGTTCTATTGTGAGTTAGTTTGATGTTTTCTATGAGAGGTTAAGCGACGATATTTTTTTTCAGTTATAGAAAATGTTTTATATTTTTATAACATGTAAACTATTTTATATACCATAGTTTTTGAGGTAGAGCTCGTAAAAATATATTTTCCAGCTACGTCTGAGCTATACTTGGGATTCTTATCTAGTGCTTTTAAATTTATAATGCCAATGTATATTTTCACTTTTTTCTCTGTACAACTGAAATTGTTTAATAAATAACATAATGTCGGCTTCACCATTTGTCCATAATTATAAAAGTAAGCATGACTATCGTAATGATTCATGCTGATATATTAAAGCATTAAAAGGGTTTATTTGTCTGTAAATAAAAGCCACCTAAGTAAATACTCAATCCGTTAAGAAAAACGTTTCGCTAGAAAAAAAAGGAAAATTCGGCTAAAACATATTATTTGCGAAATAAATGTCCACTCGGTGACGTCGGGCGAAGCCGGGAGAAATAATTTCAATACTTTTCTTGTATTTTATAAAAAAATCAGTATAAATTTTGTTTTTATAATTTATTGAATTCAATTTACATTATATAAAAAAATGTTAAAGGAGGAATTCAAATTAGTCTTTACAATTTGAGGATATTTTTTTGCTAACGGAAAGACCTTCGATTGTAGTTCTTTGAGGTTTAATGAAATGGACAGCTCTTTTATATGTACGCCGGAAATAATGAACAGTTATGGGAATAATGCTTCACGTTGTTGACTTAATTAGTTTATCTTGAATTTTCGTGTCTATTTACCTTTAAAGGGATTATTTACTTCATTACAACAAGTTTTGCAAATTTTGTCAAAAACGAAAAACTTTAAATGTTTTAATCATTGTATAAATCCATCCTACAACTTTATTTCCATATTTTTGTTCTCCGGAACCAGTTGGTTCGCAATGAAACTATTGTGATTCAGTTTATTAATGCTATGCTCCAAATATTCTTAAATATGGTGTCTTAGGTAAATGCTTTATATAAGAAATGCATATTTCCTTTCCATTATTATTTCTACTACAAATATGTATGATAGAGTGTGAGAAAAGTAAGTTAGAGTTAGATGAACCATTTGATAAACAATTTTATTTTATTTATTTATTATTTCTGCAAGCTGAGTCAACCACAATGGATTGGATGATAACATTAAGTGCTGTGGCAGTCTGTAAATGATTTTTAAATATTAATTAATTCTACTTAAAATACAAAATATATAATATTATGTGGTAATCAAATAATATTAATTAAAAACCAAAGCAAAACAACACTTTAGGAGTAGGGAGGGACAAGGATGGATAATAATAGAATGGATTAGGATCTGCCAAATTATGATAGATAATGTATTTTCAGATGTCTTTTGAACACAGACAAGGCACTTTGTATATTTGTAGTCAATTCATTCCACAATTGAGTAGAATATGCGGTGAAGGATTCGCCATAAAATTCTGTTCTATGTTGAGGAATTAGGAGGATATACTTATTTTTGGATCGTAGTTCGAAGTCTAGAAGACGAAGAATCTAGATTAAAGGTATGAAGTTGTAACGGGATTATTGAGGATATTATATATAAAATATAGACGATGAAGGTTGCGTCGATAACGAATCTTTAACCATTTAAGATGTGAACGATACTCAATGTATGGTCAATTTTTTTAAGACCGAAAGTATATCGAATACACAGGTTTTGAAGTCGTACCAATTTATTGTGAGAGGGTATTTTGAAGAAAATCATACGACTAACATCATTTACTTGAGAATACAATGTGAGATTTTGGTCAATTAGTAGGCCAAGATCTATTACAGTTGAAGTAAAAGGAATAACATAACCGTTAATCAATAGTTGTGGTAAATCAGATATAGATATTTATGACAAAAGATTCTGACTACCGATAATAATGGCCTGCGTTTTAATTGGGTTAACAAAAGACCCTGCCTACCGGCTTACTGACTGATCAAATGTAGATCTGCATTTAATAATTAATGAGTTGGAGCTCGGAGTGCAATTATACAGTCTCTGCTTGAAACACACAATTCTAACTTAAAAACAGCAGATCCATATGCCTCACGATTTATGCAAGCAGTACCATCACAGCGTCAAAGCTGAGAAGTTAGAACCCGGAGTTCACTAATAAATTCTTTGCTTGAGACCTACAACACTAACTTAAAAACGAAGGTCTTCAAGTTTCACGAATCGAGTCAAACCTGTGGAGTTAGAACCTGAAATTTAGTAGCAGAGTTTCTACTTGAGACACATAATACTAATTTAAATAATAGCAGGTCTTCAAGTCTCAAGGTTAAAGTAGGTAGTACGCCTGTAGCAGTAGGTCGGAGGAGTTGGAACCCAGAGGTCAATGAAAATTTCTCTTTGTGATCCAAAATACCAATTTAAAACAGCAAATCCTTAAATTTTACCGTTTAAGCAGGCAGTACATCAGCAGAATCAGAATCAGGGTGTTGAAATCTGCAATAAAATAGCAGAGTCTATGCTTAAGACACACAATACTAATTTAAAAATAGCAGATCCTTAAGTGTCACGATTTAAGCAGTCAGTACCCCTACAGAGTCAAACCTGGAAAATTGGTATCAGAAGTTTAGCGGCAGACTCTCTGTTTGAGGGTCAGGATACATTAGCATCGAAACAAAATAGTTTATTTTTTAGCCTCACGGTTTTGGCAGGCAATATTTCTATCAGGTCCGAGAACATTGGGATCTAAAATTCAATGACAGAGTCTCTTATTGAGACCATAATACTATTTATAAACAGCAAATCTTCAAATCTCACAGTTTAGGCGGGCAATACCCCTGCATTTTCAGACTGAGGAATTGGTACCCAGAGTTCTACTCTTAAGTCTCACGATTTAATCAGGCAATACCCCACAGAGTCAAAATTTAAGAATTGGTACCAGAATTTAGTGGCAAAATCTCTGCTTGAGACCTAAAATATTAATTAAAAAAAGTAGATCCTCATTTGTCACGGTTTAGGTTGAGATTTCACCTGCAGCATGAAGATTTATTGCTCGAAGTATATATTTACCAGGTAAAACGAGTCCAAACTCGATGAGTTTACTATTGATGATGCAAGTTTCTGTCGCCACCAAGAAGAATTCCTGTTAGGACCTTCCAGCTTCATCACTGCGCCGTGATTCGGCTGAATAGCAAATTTATTTGGCCCTTAGTCGTGTGTTGTTAGATTATTATTACACCTAAATAATCGAAACTTGGTCACGGCACCTGTGCTGTTCAATTTTGGGGAGTTCTATGGTAAATCTTCAGTTTCCTTTATCAAATTTTTATGAAATTTATACTAAATTATATTGAGAGTATACACTTTTAAATAAAAGAAGAATCATATAAATTGATTGAGAAATGTCGGTGATATGAAGTACGAAACCTAAAAAAAAACAGACGAATTGAGAATCTCCTTTTTTGTGAGAGTCGTTTAAAAAAATATACAATTGTAT
Organism: Druceiella hillmani; assembly: GCA_039881145.1. NCBI lineage: Eukaryota > Metazoa > Arthropoda > Insecta > Lepidoptera > Hepialidae > Druceiella > Druceiella hillmani. The sequence continues at coordinate 32,806,084 of JAYKKI010000008.1, forward strand.
CTAAGATGTTTGAATATCATATCGTATTAACAAATGAAGTATTTTTTATTTAAATATTGTGAAGAGTGTGCTACAATTGTAATCGGATGATTTTTATTTCATATAAAATTGGGCACTTTCCGGAAAATGGTTTTCTGTCTCAAATTTTTCATTAATATATAATTTTTCAATTTTTTCTAAATATTTTCTTAAGAATTTTTTGTCTTTGATATGCGCGATATATTCCAGTAAAATTCGACAATATTTTTAAAGGTCAGATTCGAAATAATTTATTAAGTTAGTGAGTTCTGAAAGATTATTCTAAATCTGTCATATTTGCGATAGTATTAAACCTAAATATCTCATGTACCGTTGATAATATGACAAAAATTACGTAATAATTATTTATAAAGCTTTAAATTTTCTGAAATTTCCTTTAGGTTGTTATTATTGTACATCTTACCATTTACGAGTTACGGGGTTTAAAGTTTACAAACGTTTTTGTTTAATTATCAAACAGCCAAAAATATATTTATCTTTATAGTTTACTCAAAAAATGGCCTTAGCATAACCTTTCAGACGATATTGTGAAAAACAATCAGATAAGTAAACTATGCACTACGATTTCGGATCTATATTTTTGGACAATCAAACTAATATTCTAAATTTATTTCAAAAATCGAATTGTCGGATCCATTGTAGAGTTATGCGTTTTTTTTTCTAGGTATCTTTGGATAAGTTATATTGTGTCAGTATTATCTTGATGTTTATAAAGCAGAAAATATTTTGCTATAAGCAAAATATATAACTTTCTATAAGTTGCCTTTATATGAATATAAATGAGTAAATTAGCAGATGTTATATCATCTTCTGAAGAAGTGTCAAAATCGATTATTTCTGAATAATTATTTTCTAAGCAACATTTACCTTGGGAATGAAATGAAAACTCATAATGTTGGTACATAATTAAGCAAGTTAAAATAAAGACGTTTTATTAAAGACACGCTTTACAAATACGTCTTTATTTTTACGCCTTTTACCACCGCTAAAACGTAATTTAACCCCATACCTATTCGATAAAAACACATCTTATATCCTAGCACGGTGCGGAAACGCGAACTAATTAAACCTATACTTCACCTTGGCCGATCTCTCTCAGCTTCCCTCCACCCCATTAGATTCAGCAGACTGTAAATCCTCTCACTTAAATTTAATGTTAAGATTTAAAGCAGCAATAATTACTGAGATAGTGATAAAGACCGAAATTGAATCTTTTCGAGCGGTTCACATAATGACTGTGAAGTTTACACGCCGGCGAGAAGTTTGGCCATAATTAAAGGAGTCTTCGAATTCTGTAAAGTACGACTTTGTCCCAATGCGAGATATTTCCCGGCTGGCGGAGTGTATTCTGTGTGCGTACGAAATATGTAGGTCACCTTGGTTACGAGAAGTTTGTGCAGTAACGTATTGTGTAGTTTACTTGTCGGAGGATGTGAGAGATGGACGTGTGGGGATGGGTTTATATGTGGTGGAAAAATGTTTGCCGTTACGTAAATATTTATACCGCAGTTTCAATTTGTTAATTAGCTGTAAGTGGGACGTTGTAGGATTTGATGATTATTTTAAAACAAATGCATTAATTTATTGAAGTCTTGATCTACTTGTGAGGATGGGAAAGAATGAATAATTGAAATGGACACAATTAAATTAAGCCTTCTAAAAAAAATAAACCCTCTACCAGAGGCAGTGGCTATTCCACGCACGGTTTGATAATTATTTCCGAGATTATTTAAGCGTTGTACTTTTCCTTTATAAACGGATTTGAAGGAATATATCCTGCCAGGTAACTTTAGTATTTTAATTTGTTATAGGTCGTATCATAATAATTTTAAATTTGAGCATGAATTCAAGGATGAAATATCAAGTGCTTTATATAACCCATAAGTAATATTTTTTTCATGTATACTTGGTAGTAGGCCGTAGTGGAGCTATATGGCGAGATACATGACATCTGAGCGATAAGCTGTTCTTGTTAATTCCTTGAAAGTGTGAAGAGGAAGTGTTAAATAGAAAATCTGTCTTGAGGCTCAGAGCAAAATGATTTATGTCGGTACAGACGACATCACTTATGCATTTCTTTTAATGTAAAATTTCTTTTATGGTTAAAATTATTATTGAAAAAGTAATTTTGTTTTTTACATTTCGCATTTAATTAGATAGTGATGTTAATTCGAAATTAGTTTCCATAAATAATTTTTATTTTCTTTTCATTTTATCTATATACATATATATATATATATATATATATATATATATATATATATATATATATATATATCTATTTTAACTTAAGTAGTTGCTTAATATAAAGTTTTGATATATTTCATGGGATAACAGTGATATGGTGTTATTATGAATATGAATAAAAGTACTATTTACATGAATAGCTATAAAAAGGCCAATGAAAAAATTAAGTTAAAATAGAATAATAAAAAACAGCCCATTTTATATTGAACCAATATAGCGAATTGACAGATATAAAGTCTAAAAATTTTAAAAGTAGCCAGTTGATTCATTTGAGAAGTTAGTCAACGTTAAAAAATAATGTTTACTTGTGCTGAGTTAACATATCGGCCTATAGCAGTTACTTTGCATTAATTTAATTGTATTGTGTGTGGACGATAAACAGCGTAAGAAAATATAGGTCACGGGATGTTGGGTATTAATTTATTTTAAATTAATTAATCATAATTTGATAAAAAGTAATTAAAAACAACTTATACAAAGTAAATTTCAGTAATTGAAAATTAAATGACAACAAATTACTCTAATGACAACAATAAGGCGAAAATAGGTCTGTCTTTTCAGAAATAGAATAAAGTTTTTAGAACAAAAAGCAAAAGAAAATGTAATTTGCAATCATAATACAAAACAAAAATAAAATATCTTCATGAACACACATCAGAAGTTGTCCATAATAAATAAAAATTTAACGAAGCACATAACTTTTTAAAAATGATTATAAAAATAATCAATATGGATTATTTCTTCTAATTTGTAGCCATTGCCTACATTGATTAAAAATAAATAGTTAACTGACATCAACGTTTGTTTTGTTGTTCTTTAAAATGAATGTCATCTTCGCTTTTTTCGAGGTTTACGCGGCTTTTTTCGGTGTCAGACCTGCGAGTTTAATGGATTAATATATTATATGTGTATAGAGGCTACAACGAGAAATAATCTAAACATATTTTTTTTATTTTCTTTAGTTAAGAGTGTTATTTTTATTCTTATAACACTGGGGCCCAACACCATACGGCCTTTGCTGATAATACCATATGGCCGTTTAATGAAACACGAAACGTTTTAATGATTAAAAAAAATTGATAGGATAGTCTGAACGCTTCAAATTATGAAGACGTAGAATAGGTCAGAGTGGTCACATGATGAATAAAAATAGTATTGGGAACTTAATCGCTTTCGCGGTGTGATGCCTTCATTTTGAGATTCTGCCGCCAAGTATTTTGATGTTCAGCATCGAACATCCCTGTGTTTTTGGATTCACCAATTTATAAAATTCTTCTAATGTGTATTGTGCCTGTTTTATAAAATTTGAAATTTTCACAGGTTGGAAGGTGGTATTTAAATAAGAAATGAATATTGGGGGTTTATTCAATATATTTTATAAACTGCAGAAAGACAACACAAATGAAACTACTAACGTCGTGTTCGTATAACTAAAGCTGGAGTTAAACTTAAGGAGTGGGCGTGGCTACGCATATTTTCATACCTCAACTTTGTTTTAGGACTGCATCAGTCGACGAGGTTGGCGTTATGTCAATAAACATCTAAAACATACTGTCTTTAATTAATTAATTTATTTACTTATTTCATGAAAACTCCATGTGTAATTTACAGATTTACCCAAAGTGATGGGCATGTGGAAGAATATAATAACAAATGGTTCAACAAGAGCACATAAACATAACAACCAATAGGATATAAAAGTAGTAACAATAACAAATAAAAGAGGAACGCACAGTAATTCGAATAAATATGATTCTAATTAGTAATTCGTCGTAAATCACCAAGCAACTTCATTGTCATTCCTGAAGCAGTCAATGGAGTAGAAAATACATATCCAGATTGGGTGTATCTCCAATTGTGTATTAAACAATGTGAGTACATAATAATGATGTTATAACGGTGAACGCTGTAGAATATTCTTGCGCGCTCTAGGCAGGTGGATAAATTTTTGACATCACCCTCCCGTGTAGCAGTAAGGAGTATTGAGCGCTACAAAGATATTATCGAGGGGGGTTTCAACGTTATTTTTTAATAATAAAAAAAATGCATGATTAAAATAAATCGCGTTGTAGTTGATTTATATCGGACCATATCCATTACAAATATAGAAAGGAATAAATGAAGATAATATCGATTACAATAAAAAATCGATTACATTTTTTCAATATCTTCTATGAGCATAAAAGTAGCTTCATGCGGAGACCCGATTTCATACGGAGACGGATTAAGAAGACTACATACAAAATAATTAGATAAAGCAACGATACATTTGATATCATGGAAATCATGAGAATTCCATATGACAAACCCTAGTACTTTGGAGGCTTTCTGTGAGATTTTGATATGACCGTGAAATGAGAGATAATTACATCACGATCTCGGACAACATCTTTCGAGGGTAGATCCGCCTAGCCATGCACAAGCACAAGGGAGACATGTAAGCGGGAGTATACTTTATTAAATGTAATATCGTTCACGTATCTATGTCATGAATAATTTTCAAATTATTAATATTTTCTTGACCAACGGTTTCGAACTGTAAACGTACCTATTATACATCAAAGAGTGATTAAAGTTAAAGTTAAACTTCCAAAAGTTATTTTAAGAATTTGTCAGCTTAAGGGATGTGGGCAGTTAGAAAGAATTCAATCCCAACATTCCTTGTGACAGTGTCTACAATTGTAAATTATTTCATCTGCTGATGTAGTGAAAATAATAATATTTTAAGGAGACCGTTTGGTTTCTTCAATGTTGTTTGCTGAAACTAAAAGAAATAACTAAGATATGATTAAAATTACAGCAAGCAAGTTATAAATATAATTTCAAATGCTTTACTATTTGTCCGGAAATTCACACATATTTTCAGTTAATTGTATTCAATATTTCCATCACTGAATTATATTGAATACACCGAACCCGAATCAAACTACAACCAAGCAGACGTGAGTCATACGAGGCCGCCTACTATAGACATTAAAGTCATATTGTGCGCCCAAACTGAGTGAGTATTCCATGATTAAGTAACGTCAATGTTATCGCGCACCTCTCGCCGGGCGCCGCCCTATCTCACCACACTCGGCTGGCTCCGTTCAGTCATGTTCAGCTATTGTCTTCGCCTTATCGCCTTAGGAACCTCTCTTTTATTAATAAAACCCGACAGTTCTTTGTTACCCACGTAAAATTATGAAGTTATCTATCGGCCGGGAAATGTGACATTGTCGAAGAAATTTTGAATATTGGGCGTTTTCCCGGATAGGATGAGACAAAACAATGAGTGATTAGCGGCGTTAGGCGCACGGTGGAAGTTCGGCTAACGTGTTTAAGGGTTAATCTGCGTATATAATAGTAGGGCGCTATCTGGGAATGGGGGCGTGTTCTCGCATCCGTAGTGTTTATAATATATAATAAACAGTTGCCTTGTGAAATATTTTTGATCGACTTCATTTTTCTACGAAATAATATCGCAGTATCCGGATTTTCTTTGAAAGAAATATCGCAGTAAGGTGAGCATGGTGAATTTCTTTTTATTTTTCAAGACGGTGTTTTATGAGTCAAACCTTCATAGGGAGATGTGAAATTTATTTCTCGTTCTACTTTCTTTTCGCCCATTCATGATATTTTATAACAAGGGAACATGAATTCGTTTATAAAAGATGACGTAAGATTAGTTAGATGCTAGTTTTATGATAACGAACGGCTAAGAATCATGAATTTATACAGGTGTAGTATCAATCAACATATAGAATATTTTATTAATGGACTTATCGTTATAGGTTGAACTGCATTTTATATACTACTTTAAAAAAAGCTAAGTTCATTTTATACCTACTTTTTATTGCCATTTTATTACCATTCTGTTTATATGTTATCTTTTTTATAAGGTAAATAAATTTAGGGAAGGGTATAGTTGGGTTAGATAGAGAAAACAGCCATTAAGGTAAAATGAATATTTTTATAGTGAAATAGTTGTAACAGCTCTTTTTTTGTCCTGAAAACGATTTTGTTTTAAGTTCGTTTTCTTTTTAGGAAATATAATAAAATATCGAGGAGACAAGTCAGGTGAGTAGGATGGGTGAGAAACCGTTATCATTTGGATTTTAATCAAAAATTTTTGGTCATCAAAAAGCATACGAGGAACGAATTTTGCTATAATATTCTCATCTTTAAATCTCCACTTAAATGTTGCAAAGGGTGATGAAATCAAAAATATTCCAATTAGTTTCTGCAATAGATTTTCCTAATGTTTTTTCCGTCTTTGAAGTCAAAAAACATTCCGGTTACGGAAAATAGTCCACTTTGAATATGAGAAAGCTACTCTTAAACCTTTGTCTTGCTCAAAGATTTCCGTTGCGGATTTTCTTAAAATAAAACAGAATTAGTTCTTATCAACTTGTATCTGTAATTGCAAAATTGCCCAGCACGTAAAATAGTGCTTATGAAAAAAATTACAGTTGTTTCATCGGGAATAATGTTGAGTCAACTGATGCTGAATGGTGTCTAGTAAAGGCACCGAGCGGGAAAAGTAGATTACAAGTGCCTCACCATCTCATAGAAAGATTTCCTCGTTTTTTGTGCGTAAAGTACGTAATATTCACATAAAGATGGCTTTTAATTACCTTTACCGGCCGCATTGCGCTAGCTCACACCAACGCGCCGTGGAAGGTCAGTCCCCAAGTGGACCGGGCAGTTATGGAGCGCATAGTAACTTGTTCATTTTCTTTTTGACTGTACAACCGTACTATATTATCATGCACCGGTATAGATATGGAGTGGTCGAATTAATATATTTTTGATATTATAAATTACCTCGATCAGTTCTTATCACATGACGTCATCCACAAATATCTTTTGTTCTTTTTGACGAGTAAAAAAACCCACTAAATAATACACAAGCGGTTACAGATATCCTCACGCGGCATTTTGGAACGATAGTTCACTTACCTGGACAGACAGACATCGCGCCACCTTGCGCCGTGGGAAGGAACCGCACGATTTAACGCGGATTTGCCTGTGACGCACGCTCGTCCGGACAAATCGACAGGGCACCCAAGAAATCACAGGATAATTTGGCCAAGTTGCCTAATTTTATTCTTAATTTTGAATTTTTATTTAGAAATCAAACAAGACCAGCAAAAAGGAAAAACAGTGTTGGGCCTAAATGTTACAAGGATAAAAATGACACTTTGAAATAAAGAAAATGAAAAAAACAAGGTCCTTAAAAGTATTATTAAAATCCTCAATCAGACAAATGAAAAATATTATGTTTTATTACGAACAGTTAGGTTATTCCTCACAATACTTTGTAAATGCTACCTCTATGATACTCTTTGCACAAGCAATATGTAATGAAGTTGAGACTAAAAAGACTGAAAATGATATTCACTTTGACAGTAACAGAACGAAGTCAATGTCAGGTTTATGATTTATTTTCAAATTAATTTAGGGAAGGCTACAAATTAAAGAAAAGCAATTGGGTATCGATTAATTTATGTAATCGTTTCTAAAAAGGTATTGTGTGCTTCATTATTTCTTTATTATTATTTTTATTTGTCATTAATAATTCTTGATATATTAAAAATATAATATATGGACGTTTATAAAGCTACCTTTTTCGTTTTGTATTATGGTTAAAAATCGTATTTATTTAATTTTTGCCTTTTTTTGAAAATACCAGTAATTTCAAAAAATACATTCTATTTCTATATCCATATTTGCCAGTCTCATTTAACCATTAGAGGGTTAAAATATTATAAAAACACATGCACTACTAAGTGGTTAAAAAAGAAATTAATTTTACATTGTGAGCCGTTCCCACTTATAGAACCATTCTATCTTTTAGGACTTATCATGGTGGGATAGCTATCGATGCTGGGGCGTGTTGCATTTCAGTTTTTGAAAAATTATTGGGCGGATTGGTGAAAGGTTATCCTGTACTGGTGTTGATATTTGTTGGGTGTTTCGTCAAACGTAAATATATCTTCTGATCTAAAAGTGATGTATATTTTTATTTTGTATGACTTTTAACTAATTTTTATTCAACATACGACTTCTAGAGATTTTCAGTGCAGTTTGGTGTATAATTTTTTTTATGTATTTAGAAAAAAATCTAAATAGATATACCAATTTGAATACATTTTTGTGTTAGGCAGGCAACTAATAAATCCGCTATTTTAGTACAGTCGTGTTAGCTCATGTAGTAGCTAAATAGTCAATTTTCGACTTCTTTTCCGAAACACGAAGTTCTTTTTCTACTGCAATATGATAATTTGAAAATAGCTTTATCAGATAATGCATATTTAAATGATAACGCATATGTAAATTTAACTTAAATTTAACCTCAAATTTTCTTCTGTGAGTTTTTCAAAACAATTGACCATATTAAGTCTTGCTACATTGGTTTTCCACCCTAAATAGAATTAATGAAACAATAATGCTTTAAGTTCTTGTTTTTCATCTAAATAGAATTAATGACACAAGAGCGTGAAATTCTAAACACTAGACACACAGACAGCTGGTATTTTAATTTTGTAAGATTAAATGGACATGGATATTGTTGAATATTTTATAATTTGTAAATTAAATAAAATATTTCTCATTTAGATGTATATTTTTCTCAGTGGTTAAAAAAAATTAAAACTAATTCTTGACTTACTGAAATCTATTCTGATATATCAAATTTCGAAAGTAATTTTCGAAAACTCCTACTCGGCTTTGTTATCAAATCTCGACTGACTATAATTAAAATGAGAAAGTATTTCATTTATTTATACGCAATTTGGAGTGACAAGGCCGAGTCGTTCCGACGAGGCCACCTTTATTGTTTTCACTACATGTTAAGTTGGGGTGGTTGTAATGTAACTACCCCTGTGATGGATGGACTCAAATAAGCTTGCGAACGTCAGGAGTCTTTAGGGGATGGATTCTGATTCTGTAGGTGAATTTACGTCAGCTTTATTAAGGCAGTGAGGTAGGCTATTAGGTAATCACATTGCCAACGAATACTAAGTTTTTCTTTTCTGATTAAATACTTGGTATTCTAAGCAAAAACGTAATATACCTTTTGGATTTACTTTGAGACGTAATTCTATACATATATCTCTTTCATTAGTATTGACCGGTCGACAAACTTGCTTTATTTCTTACACTGTCACATAATTATTCATAGCTAGTTGCTGTTAAAACTTTTATCATTATTTTTTAATTGACTATCGTTTCCTGATTAAAATATCTTGTACACGCCGAGAAGTATTCTTAATTTTTTTTATTATTAATTTTCGAATGTTTTTCTGAACCAGGTTTAGATTTTTTTAACGCAAAATACCAATTTTTCATAAAATTTTTTCCAGACTTTATACGTATTTTATTTCATTACACATTTTTATGTTATTTACGAAAAGATACACTTTCTCGGCTATTTTCATAACTTTAATCACAACCAAATAATAGTTAAATATAGCTTTAAAAAGACTTTCGACCTTATTTTTCACATGAAAAATGATAGTATTTTCGCTCATTGAAATTCTAATTTAAGTAAACCGATCATATTAATTAATCTTGTCTGATTATAGTTTTCAATGACATGTTTTTAGAAACTATTTGAAATTTTAAAATTTATCGTTTGAAGATAATCATTTTGAAAGCCAACTTGGAGTGGTGAACATATTGCATTTGTCCACAAATGTCGCTTTAAAATTTTCATTATTTTTTATTCACATTCACTTCGTACGTGCGTATATGCACGTGTGTAGGTGTATGAAAGATAGCCGTTTAACTTAGTGCGGAGACCAATTGACCAATCTCGTTTAAATTTAAATTCTACTGTTTACTCACAAGTATTTCTAAACGTCCTTTTACTTTTTACTTAGTCCTAAAAATGGAAAGAAGATTTCACACAAAAATTAAGGGTGGTTAGTTATTATAATATACATATCTAATAATACACCGTAATCACTCGGAAAATTAATATAAAGCTAAGTAAAAGTCAATTTTCTCCAAAATTGTTTGGATTTCATTCATGTTGTTTACTTCGATAGAACCTTGATAGGTATTAATCTGTTTTCAAAGAAAACATTTAGTGTGGCTGTTTTGTTAATGAAAATGAGTATCTTGTTTTGCGTTTACAGGTAGATAAAACCAAAAGATTGCAAGAAACTTTCTGGATGTTGTGCCATTATATTTTAAATTTGAAAATTTCAAGTAAAATTTAACTGGTAATGGAGATAAGTAATTAATTAGCCTATGTAATTAATGAGCTTATGCATGCCTATAACACTACAAAATATATTTTCAAATGAGATTAGTAGAACCGAGAGATTTTTTGAAGAGTTTTGACAGTCGGTAAACACAGATTTGTAAGACCACTTAATTTTTATGTTGTCATTAAATTATAAATTATATGGATAGGTTAAAATTTTATTCGATTCAGATTTGGTTTGAGGTCATTCTGAGAGAAATGTTACTAAGATTAAGAGTTTTAATTCTGGTTAAGGTTAAAATTTATGTATTAGTAGTCCTCAGTGGATTTTGGTTTAGTATTTTCATAATTTTATCGGATTCTATCATCTTATGAAATAAGAGAACTTTTGAGAACATAGACTTTCTATTTATGGGTGTGTTTAATAGATTTTACTTTCTTTCTTACTCGTTCTTTTTCTGACAAGAATGAATTGTCCATCCATGATATCTGATACGTACATGCAATATTTTTTGTTTTTCATATGTTACAATTGTTTCTTATTTTTGTTATATCGCTAGTGGTTGGTGAAATTTGTTTGCATTAATTTGCTTAAACTAATGTTTATTTGCATTAATTTGCTTAAGTTAACATCGCCTTGTCTTGTTGAGCTGTATATGAAGCAGTCTATTATACTTTTGTATAGAGGCAATGAGCAGATCTCGTAAGAAAACGACGCGTTTATTACTGGGTTTGAAACTTCGGCGTGTCGCCAATTAAATTTTTGTATAGTGTTTAAGTGCATGTGAGGTGATTAGTTCCCGTTTTCTTCCTATAGTTAATATTGTGTATAGATATATTTATTTGTATTTCTATGGAATATGTGTTGAAAGTTTTGCTGGAAATGTGGGGTGGGTAGTTTTCTTGTCGTTTTTCTAATATGAGATATCTGATTATTTAAGAATATGTGAAAAATGACCGTGCTTTAATTCAAATAATTTCGTCGTTTGATGATAGTTCGATTTGACTTCCAAAGAGATTTTTTTTATATTGATTAGAATGTTTTTTTAGTGATCCGTATCAACATTTTAAAAATATACTACTAAGTAAATATACTACTAATCATCTCACTGTTTGTATTGTCTGTATGACTCTTATATACGTTGTTATTGAGAACTATTTGAGATATAAACTTGAAATTTGATATAAGTTATAGATTTTTTTAAACAAAATCGCCAAGTCTCTAAAAGGTACTGCCACTTCCTCCCTTAAGGTAGCTTATAAGTATCGTATTGCCTGAGATAGTTCTAGTAACAAATTAAGTTTGTATTTTTGTAATATACCCTCTATTCACACAATGGTCCAGCATACTAATCGGGCATATTCGACTGCTAGTATTTTTAGGTCGTATTTAAATCGGTATAGCGAGCTTATTTTTGAGGTTTCACGAGTATAGAATAAGAAGATTATTATCAATACACTTGTTCTATCTTATTACGTTCTTGTAATTCTTTCTTCAATTTTTTCGTTTTCCTTTGTAATTCTTAACACAAGGGTTAAGGCATTTTGGAGTGTACCCCTATGTAGATCGTACGTAACGCGGAATCGTCAAAGCGACGCAGCGAATACTTTATTCAGATTTGAATATTGAGTGAATCGAATATTAGTTTGCAGAACGAAAAATTGATTATAATAGTAATATAGTCTTTTATTAAGTTGTTTTTTACTATAATTATGATTAAGAAAATGTTGAAAATAAAAAAAAAACTATTTTCTTGCTGGAAAATAAATTGTTTCTCCTTAAATAAGGCCCAAATCAAGAAATATTATATATTATTTTCGTCGTATATTTTCTACTATAATCTGAAAAAAATCTTATTACATCATTTAACCATCATTCCGTATATGTCGCATAAGTATATTGATTACTCCGAAACTTTCGTAAGAAACTTTATGGCTCTTTTTTCTGCACTGGTTTCATATAATTTAAATAGATAGTCAGCAGTTATTTAGTCACACATTTAAATTTGTTAACTTGTCAATGGCGCATAGCAACGTTGTAATATTTTTTAAAGAACATATATGTTCCTATGTAAATTTACATTTTCTTCAGGACTGTGGCAAATACATTTCAACTCATATATCTTTTTCATATTACGTTATTTACAATAAAAATACATAAAATAAATATTTGTATTTTGAGAGTGTGTGATTTCAGGAATTTTAAAATTTTTTGGACAATAAATTGATCTAATTGTTTTATAAATTTTGAAATGGTGTCAAATTATTGCTTTCATAGCAAAAACCATAAGTTTATTGCTTTGTTAAGCAAATTACCTTTCTTTAATGCCAACTGATTAAATTTTACAGAGCAAAGAAAGAGATCTTATTTCAAATGCTGTGTTACGTAAGGTTTAACCTGGCTTATCTATAAAGAGAAATTGTTTATATCGTAGAACAATTTGTTTTATATCGTAGAACAAAGGCGTCCGAAACTGAAGAGATGTTGCAGTCGGTGTTAGTTGATGGTCTTCCTGCAGAACGTGTAGAATATCGAACAGAATCCCGCCACTAATTTATCTCTGTTTGCATCCAATTGCAAACAGTAGCGCGGTCCGCTTTTGTACGGCGCACGATTAATCCTATATTGTACTATATCTAATTTATGATAAAATATTAGCGGTGTATTTTGAAAAGATGGAATACTTATGGAGTAAATTCGATGTTTGTCGACAGATCTGTCCCAGTTTATTTTCTCAGAAAGTCTTTGATGTAAAGAGCACCTATTAAGTACAAGAGTTTCCATTAGGTATTTAAGAGTAATTTTGGAGGAAGGAGGGGGTGTGCAGAAAAAATACAAATATTTTCTTTGTTTTGAAGTAAACCAAAGAAATTAAACCGAGTAATTGAATATACAGTTCATTTTAATTAAAAATAGTATATGTGTTGATTTGGCGTACCCGTACGCCCAAAGTGTAACTCTTCATTTTATGTAAGTCTATCGTTACATAGGTTAGTAAAATAATATAAAAAAGCATTTTTTATGGATGGATTTCACACTAATTTTAAAACTTACTGTGCACGCGACTTTGTTTGCGTGAACCTTTAGAAAATATTATTAAGTTATCTATAGTTCACGCAACGCTATTTATTATACCTAACAGTATGAAAGCAACTATTTGGTGAAGTGAAGTGAAGCTGAAGTGAGTGCAAATTACCACATATTCTTTTCAGTTAGTCTATTGCGATGAAGTATAGTCTGTATGTAATCCAAGAAACCACGAGTGAAAATTTCACCAAAATCCAGCGATGCAAGAACAGGTGAACGATTTTGAGATTAAGGAAATTAGAGATTTTATTTTTACTGCACACTTCTAATAGACTGAAAGGCTAATTGCATAGTTTTATTATAAGCATAGACAATAACGGACATAACAAATAAATTTATACTGCCCAACACTAAGTCTACTAAAGCAATTAAATTACAAATATTGACAAGAGATTAAAATTTTGAATGAATTGGGAAAACCAAGTAAACTTATATCGAATACATACAACATAGACAAATTTTATATGCCGAAAATGACTGTCAACGACGTCTGCTTTCATGCGTCTAGTTGCATTCAAATTGCTTACTTAAGTACCTACCCTCCCGCGCCACTCCTCGCTTCACTGCTGGTTATGCCCATTTTGCTTACATATATAGAGATGAAAAATTTCGTTGCGCGATTTAAAATATACTTAGCCCCATCTATTGATGTATATACATATACATAATTCGTTTGTGTAATTACCAACGAGCCAGGCCAATGAGCTTGGAACTTTGGAGTTCTAAGTTTGTATCCGTTTTTTGCACTTCGTTGTTGTTGTACTAATGCAATGTAAACTAATTTTTGAAAACATTTAGTTCGCGTATATTCTGACTGAGCGAACTGATTTCGATGAAATAAAATCTTAATGTTACTTTTTGTTTAATCAACCACTATGTTTTTAGAAATCTCCATGTCAATGTGTGCATGTTCAAACAAACATAGACAAAAATTTCAAAAAATAATGTTTTTGTGTCCTATTACTTTTAGTATGTCCCCTAAATCATTTTTCATAATTATTTGCAATGTACAGATACGACAATTCTACAGTTTTTTTATATGTATAAATAATAATTGTTTCGATTTATGTGTACTTGTGAGTAATTACAGAATTAATATTACCGCTACTAAATTTATTTATTCGTAATGATCGTAAATTTGGCGTACGGTAATTAAATTATGATGAATGTAATGCGTGTTACGCAGCTACAATTATGGAGCTACAATAAAATCACTCCACAAAGAAACGCTTTGTCTCGGTGATTTTTTCCTCGCTCAATTTTATTGAGCACTTTGTCTTTATTCTTATCCGTAACTTTTATTAGTAAACCATAATGATATCACCAGAAACATAAGTATTTTCTAGCAACTTTTCGTTTCATTTTTTTCTACCATGTGTTTAAAGACGTTAAATTTTTCCTATTTCATTCCTATATCTCGTAAAAATTCACATTATTCGCTTTGTATTAAAATAAGAATGTTATTATATTTTGAATACATCTTAATATTATACATGAGGGCCAAAGTGAGTTTGTTTGCTTATTTGTCTAACTTTCTCGTTTTAACTACTTAATATGTCTCTGTAAGTTTTTTTTATAAATTATAACGTGTGACGTGGAGATGATAACGGATATTTTCTCATCCCAAAATAAAATTAATTTCTTTTCGTGATTAAAAAAATATCAATTTCTTATTCTCTTATCTATAATTAAAAAACTTAAGGATAGAGCATGACCATAAATATGTAATAATACATCACTACAACATATTACTTCAGGGCACAAGACTTGTTTCTTTTCACACCATTTCTTCGTTTCTATGCATGTTTCATTACCGAATCGTAGCCGTTTCTGGTGTCAAGATAAAATATATTCCTCCTTTTCCACACGGGTGAAGTCGCAGGTCAAAGCGAGTTCTGTTATAATAAATTATTTTTTCCTTACCATAAACAATAAAATTTATACATCAATGTGTGTTATTAATAATGTGAATATCTATTAATATCTTTGCCTATTATTAATGACTATACGACTGATTGAAAGAAGTATATATTTTTTGAAGCCCTCCGACTGTGCGTTTCTCCGAATTCTGACGTTTGGGTCGCTGAACTTTATGAATAGTGTTAAATATTATTTTGATAAATGTAATTCTGCAAGGTATCTTATACCTATATAATATACCGTTGTACCTACATAGGCACATGAATTATATATATATATATATATATATATATATATATATATATATATACATATGTTTACGGACGTAATTATGTAATATTAGACAAAAGTTTCAGATTCTTTGTTTACAGTTTCGGTTAACACATTATTGTTCAATTTTGAATCTTTGTCCATTAATTCACATCGTATTCTTAATTTCCATTTCTTATAGCTTTGTATTCGTAATTATTTTTCCATTCTTTTATTTATTTCCATCTTAAATTGTACTGTAATTAAAGATCGGACCTAATTCGCAATTAAAGATCGTGGAACTTTTTCACATGATAAAGGATTAGTTCCTCCAGTGTCAGGGTTAAATTAAATTTGAAAGTTTGTCAGCTTGGGCAGTGAAAAAAATTTCATAGAAAGTTGCAATGGAGTTGAGAGATGGGAGACTGAACAGGTTGTCAGTGCTTTATAAGTAAACATAAATCATTTATTTTATCGAGATATTTTTCATGAATTCATAGCCATGGCCCATAAAGAAAGTTGTTGTAGTCGGATAACGAAATAACGTTACAAATGTAAGAATTTCTATTCTTGAAAGAAAAGTCTTTCTTATGTACGCAATGCTTTACTGATTTTCAGTAAGAGTTCATATCGTAATACGTGTAACCTTCGGGAACATGAATAAAGATCTATATCCATTTAGGTCCACTGTCTATCATTATAAAGAGAATATTTTAGTGTATCGAAGAAAGTAATATTTTATATATTTATTTACTTCAAACCGACGGTCACATTTACGGTGACAGTCGATCGGACATAGCGGATTTACTGTTTTCACGTTTCATTAACTTGAGGCGGGTATAGTGTTAGGAGTCGCTCCGTGATCGATGGTCGACTAAGAGTCTAAGAACGGCGAGCGTTTTTTTCGGGGTCGAAATGATAACGAATTTGTATGAGTTTTGGGCGGCGAAGTTTTCTTTTACTTATATTTATCTTTTAGTTGAGAGAGATTAATTATTTTATAGTTAGAAAATTTACTTTATATTTGACAAAGATTAAAGTATTAATGTGGCTCCTTTAATGCCTAAGGCGATTAAAAATAAATAAAGATGGGTTTAGTGTTCATGAAGGTGAATAGGTGGTATGATATTTTTCTGTGCTTGTCTTGATTGTTTTCAATGTTATTATAGTAAGTAAGTAATAGTAAGTAAGTTTTTTGTCGTCTGCGTGCGACCTATTTTGACAACGGTTCCAAGGAAATACAAATAAAATTAAGTGGTGGTATTAAGAAATTTCCGTTTTCAGCGAGCTCCCTATTTAGATAGTGGTTACACGAAAGATAATATTATGCGGTCTTAGCTAATAATTGTCTTTATCATTTCGCTCAATATTTTCATGCTAGTTTCATGGAAATACAAATAATACTATGTGATCATAGCAAGTAATTTTTCTTATCGGCGTGCTCTCTATTTAGGTGATGATTTTACGCAAGTTTAAATAATATTGCGTGATCGTAGCGAGTAATTTATTTTATAAATGTGTTCCTTATTTAGATGACGGTTTCAAAAATACATAATTAATATTATGTAGCATATGCGATTCGCTATGAGCACACTCCTTATTAAGATGACTATTTCATGGAAAAACAAATAATTCTGTGTTGTTACAGCAAGTAATTTTCGTTACCATTTAGGTTTTTATTCGGAAGTGCAAATAATATGTCGTCGTAGCAAGTAATTTTTATCACATGTTCTCTGTAGATGATGGCTTAACGGAAACACATAATATTACGTAGTAATATTAAGTCATTTTCGTTATCAGCGTACACACTATTTAAATGATGTTTCACAGAAGCTAAAGTAATATTATGTGGTGGCAGCAAATAATTTTCATTATCAGATGTTCTTTATAAAATATTATTTTCGTTTCCCTGAAACCTTCATGGGTTTCACGGAAACCAAAATAATATTTTACGACCAAAGCAAGTCACTTTCATTATCAGTGTGCTGCTCATTTATATTACGATGTCACGGACACGTTTTTAGAAATTTAACTTCTTAAATTCGTATGTAAATTGCTTACGTAGTTATTGCAGTATTTATATTTAATTTGACTCTTGATACATGCTTGTATGCAATGACTTAATTTTTAATTTACTTGGATATTCATTTCAAACTTTTTGAACATACTGCGAAAATTAACTTAATCATAGTGGCTTTGTTATCTATAATGTTTAATGTATATAATATTCCCATATATATATTCACATGCATATAATATTTTCGTGTGTATATATATATATATACATATATATACATATATATATATATATATTTATATGTAAACAATATTTTGATAAACCTTTCAGAGCATTGAATTCTTCAAATTCCGAAGTAAAAGTTAAAATTACGCTTATCTCCAGAGATAAACGAGAAATCGGAAAATAATCCTATTTCTAATAATACTAGTGTTAAGGGAAATTTAATAAATATAAATATTCTTTTTCAAGTCGTCTTGTCATAGTTGAAGGTGCAATGAAATCAATTTGTTGCAAATCTAGGTTTAATTTAAAATAAGGTAGTTAAATACGTGAAAAATCATAATGTTAGATGATTTTTAGAATGAATTTATTTGTTACTTCAGTTCCTAATTATGTTTAAGTATCTCTGTATTTTTCTCAGTTCGTACGAATACCGTAAGTGAAGAACAGTGGATGCGTTATTTTTTGTTTACTGCTTTTCGTTATGTTGCACGAGCAACATAACTTTTCTACCTATTATTATTAATTATAGTTAGACATCAATTTAAATTAAATCTGGTACTACTGGTAGTTTGACTAGTTTTACTTCGACTGGTTTCATTTGTATCGTAGACTAAATTAGTATATGGTGATGAAATTAAGGCTATCACTCGTAAAACCATTGTACGAGTGCGCTGTTTAAAAAAAAACATTTTATACTACAGTAAAATACAGTAAAATTAAAGTATTTTAGATATATTTATGTCATTATCGATAACTGTTTGAATTGAACGGGATTTTAAGAGAAACAGAACATGTTACCTGAATGGATAAACTGAAATTTCCGCACGTCACTTGATGTAGATATATTTAATTGACCGACTGTAAAATAATAAACTGAATTTTTAAACTATATAATTCCTTTTTGTATCAATAAATAATGTTAGATTAAGTGATATTTGGGTATTTTTTCCTGGTCAAATTTCTTTTATAACTTTTTAAATGAAAGTGACAGACTAAATAACAGTTTAAATAAATAAAACAACCTACTTGGTTGTTTCTATTTTGATGCAGGTTAAATATACATTGCTTAGATACATAAATATAACAGTAATCACAAAGTATAATTGGTACAGTCAGTGTACAGTTTTCCATTCTCACTGACAAGCTAAAATTCTTAATCCATAAATTGCCGTAATCCATAATTGCTTCTATAAAAAAATATTGACAACTAAATGAAACTCCGTGATGTAGTATTATCTCTACTTTCTTTAATTTCTTTACCACGACCTAGGTTTCGTTGTATTACATCTTCAGGTGGGCTATTAGCAAAGATTGTTAATAGCCCACCTGAAGATCTTTACTAATAGCCCACCTGAAGATGTTGTAATACAACGAAACCTAGGTCGTGGTAAAGAACTTAAAGAAAGTAGAGATAATACCACATCGCGTAGTTTCATTTAATTGTGAGAAATGAATTTCTACAAACTTAACGCCAAATATATTCAAAGTTTATTGACGTAATTTGTAACTACTAATATTATTATCATAATTTTTGTAGTTACAAATTACATAAATTAAAAAAAATTATTTCCATTTTGGTTTTATCAACTTATTCCACGTTCTTTAATAGTGGAACTCGAAACATTGGTATTAATTAATTTACCAAGTTAGATATTAGTTGAAATATTCTGGGCTGTTTAAAGTTACACATAAAGTTTGCTTATATCAGATATCGACAAGTTGTAGACATTTCTGTTCAAGTTGCGGTGAGCATCAGTTTTGGGAAGACTTCGATGGTCTATAATTGGAAAGGGTCGTAAACAGAATATTGCTTGTCCGTAAGTCTCTAAACTTCCGGGTAGTTCCTATTTTTATAAACGTAAATAAACTTATATTGAGAAAGATAGTTGTAAACGTGCTTATTGTGGCAAATATTTACCCAACAACAAATTAATATTTTGTAATATGCAACCGTGATAAAAATAGTATATACCCAATATCTTTATTCATCAATATCAGTATTCACATTATTAAGACGAAGTTGATACGAAAATACTTCGAAACATACTTAATATGCGGAATTTGAATAATGGCTGAATTTTAATGGGAAAGTAAATGTCAGTCAAGAAAATAAATATGTAAATTACGGTGTAGTGACTTGCTGGACAGCAGAATATTCCATCTCGGTGAGAGATGACTTAATGTTATGAAAAGGTAAAATTTGGAAAGGCCGTTAAAATGTTAAATGCAATGTGCAAGTTTGTTGATATAAACTGTTTGATTATTAATAAGTAAATTGCTTTGTTCTCGTCGGCAAGATCCTTTGGAAAAAATAAACACGTGTCAGAAACGAGATTAATCAAGGTGAAGGAACTTATTTACTTTATTTCGTATTTTTCATTATGTATTTCTTTATAGTAACTGTGTACTTTATAGTGTCTGAAATTAATGGCGATATTTGTGAAATAAAGTACTCCACTACTTTTTAGGACTCTGTAGCCAAATTAGGTACCATTATTATTTCGCCATGTTCGTCTGCCTATTTGTTCGTATGTGTGTCACAGCTGTTTGACTGGTAGGCAACTTATGCAAAGTTTTAAAACAAAATTTTTTAAAAAAGTTTTTAGGGTATTTCCCCTGCTTGAAAATGGCTAGTGATTTTTTTCGCATAATCAATTTCATAGATTATCGTTGAATAAATGTTAATAAAATATTGGAGGCATGTGATGAACACTTTTTATATCCTCTTACAAAATGTTAAGCTGGTGTTAAGTTAGTGTTATGTGTCCAAACAATAGCTAATCTGCTCTATTTTAAAATATCTGAAAAGTATTTGCAATCGTAATATATACAACAAATTATAAGGAAAAATATAGTAGCTAATAGCCTTTACTAGTTTACGAGTAATAGTCGATCTACGTATATATGACAAATAGTTAGGTCTATAAAAAGTTCCTATAAACTTCATACAAATTCCAATCAACTGTAGAAATAAATTTGCATTTTATATTACCAAACTACTTGTAGGTAAAGCATAAACTATATATTACTTTTTAAATGTGTACAATTAATACATATTGTGGACTTATTGCTAAGAGAGCAATCTCTTATAGCCACCAGAACACTAGTTTAACTTAGATTAACGACCGGTAATCAAATCCGGGTACCTGCAGTGCGCCGCGCCCTCAAAGGCCGTAGGTCATGAGATCAACCCAACACACCAGGGGAAGACACTCATCAGGAGACAACATAATGGAAACACTCAGTTCTTGTAGTTAATATAACTAAGTATTAAAATTACAATAGGGTATTTGACTGATGTCGATATTTTTTTGTAAAAATGCTTTAAAATTGCAGAGTAGGTTTAAAAAAACCTTGTGATGAAAAAAATAACGCATATAACAAACAATTAATCGAAAGTTCTAAGTAGGAAAAAGTGTAATTTTTTTTCATTAAATTGAAAAGGTTATTATGAATTTAGTTCCACAGAAAAAAATGAGAAAATTATAATATGCAATGTATAACTTAAACGCAATATTTAACGAGATACTAAAAATATTTAATAAACCCCCTTATAATGAATACTAAATAACAGGCTAGTGACGTCATAAGCCAGTTGTGTTTTGTATGAGGTGTTTTCGCGCGAATCGTAGTTCGTCAGTTTTTAAGTCGTTATAACTTTGTAATGAAAAGTCCTAGGTACGATATATTTACTTTAATCGCTTTAAATATTGTTACTTATTCTATTTTAGTAACAAAAAAATATAGTCAATTACCCTATACTTGTTCTAAAATAATTATTAATGTTCTCTGCTATGCACTAAAAATTATGCCGAAAATATTTCAAGTCTAGATTACTCTGCCGTAGTACCATAGATAATAAGTTTCATTGTGTAAACAGCCGACAGTCCTTCGTTGCCATTTTGTTACAACAATAAGCAGTTGTCGTATTTTCGATTCATTTTATTTTATTATTATAACAATATATGAATCGGAATCGTATCATTGAATTTAATGAAATTATTTTATTTCTACTACTACTGTGTATGTGGCGTCTGTGACAGGAGTAAAATGGTGTGGATAAATCGGGACTGGCGACAATGATATTTTTAATGGGCTTTAAAATGGTATTTTTGAACTCGGGTTTTTTTATGGTGGGCTCGTTTTGAGTGTTATTTTTTGCTATGCTCGATAACATTGCTTTAATAGATATGGCTTCTTTCATTAAATGTTATTCTTGTATAATAAACAGTACTCTTTTATAATATATCTTACTTAAAAATTTTCTACATAGTTCAGTATTGTTTAGGGACTTCCCTTTTCTATTTTCTATTTATTTTATACTGGGTTACCATATTTTGCAGCAGAGGAGAGAAATTCTTTTGAAAAAATTAATTTTAACATTGCTAAATGAAAATATTTTGCAACATATTTTGTTAGAAAGACTCTCGCTTTTCGTACGTGATAAATTATTGAGCTTTGCGAAACCGGTATCAAGAACCGAATTACATCGGATTTCTCAATTTTCCCACGATATAAAATTGTTTAATCAACTGGTCACGGTTGTACCAGAGTGTGATGAATGGGAATGCATATCTTCAAATATGTCGTCGTTCATTCGATGATCATGAAATACTATTATTATATTATTATTAGGTATTTATTTTGAAACAAATTGAAATGTAAAGATTTTGAAATTATATAAACCTAAAAAAAATGTTTGCAATAACTACATGAAGTATTAAACAAATTTATTTAAAATTATTACTTTTTTTTATTTGAGCGAAAATTATTTCATTGTTCGAGCAAAGCATTTTAATGCGCCCTCGAACATTTGCGAGTTTCGGTTTCTCATTGCGTTTAAATATCGACCTACCTGCCTCACGTCCTACGGAACCCATAAGGAGAGAACAAAAGAGCTCGCACTCCAGGAACACTCGGTCTCTACTTCCGCATCACTCGACACTAGTGCCTGGCAAGGACGAGCTGTTCCTCGCCGCGATATCTGATACGCCCCAGCAACATTTTTTCGAGCCTTTTGTTATTCATAGTTCGCAATTGTTTGCCTTCTTTTGTTATCTCGCTAGTGCTGGCACAGTTTGTTTGCATTAATTTTGCTTAGGCTAACGTTACTGGCGTCGTATTATCGTGGAGTAAAGCGACATGGGGTGGTCATATACACATGCGGAGGCGGCATTCAGCGGGATAGGAATGTATGAATCGCATTTGGAAACAACGAGACTGAATGTCGGGCACGACACAAGCGAAATGTTTTTTAAAATATGAAAACTATCTCGAATTTCAAATATAGGCGAAGTTGTTTGTTTACTTTATTCCGCATCTTTTCAGAATGACGGGCGGAGTGGTTTGAATACATTTTGTTATAAAGAAATTCGTAGTTTTACGTTACATTTTCTACATGAACTAATAGTTATTATAAATATATTTCAAAAACAAGAAATACTGGTTTAAAAATCTGCCATGATTACTGAGTGCTACTCCCTAGCTGTTGAATATATGCGAGTGGTTTGCACAGTGTTCTGAGTAGTACAGTTTTTACTGTCTATTGCCGACTCACGATGGAAACGTAATAAGTTTTAAACGTTTCGATTATATATAAAAAACGTTTTGATTATATATATATATATATATATATATATATATATATATATATATATATATATATATATAAAACGTTTCGATTATATATAAAAGATAATTACATTTTCAAAAGTATAGTAAATGAAGTGGGAATGTGATGTTTCAAGAAGATGTCGATTGGAACATATGATTGGATTTTGATGAAATGAGAAAGAAATAAAGATAAAAACAGCCTTATAGGAAACTTTATGAAACTAATTATAGTGGACTATTTTTTTTTATAGTTCTCTAGTGACATTTCCCATAAAGAAAACCTTTTCTTGTAGATAATGCAACTCATGCATAACTCTCTATCTATATATACTTCAAACATAAAACTTCCTTTTTAGGGAGTTTGTATTGTTGTCCATCATTTCGCCCGAGCATAATTTGCTTTGGGTAATCTCAAGTACATATTACATATTTTGACCTTAGCTTCGGTTTCATTGAACTAGAAACACTGTTTGAATGTATTTATTTTCATTTTTATATCGTGTAACTATCAACAATTAGAAAATCATGTAAATATTATTCTATGCTCATATTCTAGTTAGAATTCTACCTAAATGCTAAAAATCGCTCTCCACAATTAATCAACGATTTTCGATTAAAAGTGTAAAAACTGATAAATTAAACTTTTAAAAAGAAAGCAGAAGCGATTCAAACATTCCTAAGAAGCGCTGAAAAGGTGAAAATAATAATTGTTTACCCCATTAATATAACAATAATGACGTCAACTCTTTTTGCGTTTTTTTAAATTTATATCATATTCGACCAATAGATACTTTAGACTTGGTTCGTCCAAAATTTGTGTTTGGGGCGAAATCAATCTAAATAACGAAATAATTGTGTAATTCAAATATTATTTTGAACTATAATCCACATGTGGAACTAATGATTCGTTTACGGCGATTGAAACAATCATCAGGAGACAGAACAATTGTCCACAATCAACGGGGCAGTTGGAATTTAACACTCACGGGATATTAATCGCTAGCTCTCCAGGCAGCTCTCCGGTACTGACTACAAATCGCTCAACTGGTATAAATTTACCTTCAATTACAGCGTTCGTAAATAGCGCTTGCTGGCTCTCAAGTCACACTGTGCATGGATTTAGTCGCTATTATATATCAGACGTGACACTGTAGATAAACAGAAAGTCATTTGATATAAGTAGTGTTTATATAGGAAGTGTGTTTCTATAAAAAGGTAGCGTGACTTTGCCCTTACAGTGTAAAGTGATGTGATAATACGTCACTAACTTTATTTTCACTTTATTTTACGCTATTGAATATATTTGGCGTTAATTTTGTAGAAATTCATCATTCACAATTAAATAAAACTACGTGATGTAGTATTATTTCTACTTTCTTTAAATTCTTTACCACAACCTAGGTTTCGTTGTATTATAATATCTTCAGGTGGGGTATTAGCAAAGATTTATGCTACATCACGTAGTTTCATTTTATTTTACGCTGTCTATTTTCCTATCATTCGTTTTGTAGTAACGTTTTAGAGTAGATCATACATAGGAAAAATTGAGTTTAAAAAAAAGGGTATACGGGTTATTTTAAGTCTTATTGTAATTATTAACATTAAAAATGCTAAAGTAAGTTTATTTATTTCTTTGCCTCGCTTTCAGACCTCAACTACTCAACAGATCATAAAACTTTGCGTATACATAGCCGGTGTCATGGAGGATAGTCTTTTTCCAGAATGTGGTTAATTTTCTTTGTGATACATATTTATGTGTACAAATTTATAATGCTTTAATATGACTAAGAAAATAATGAAAAGTAATAATCACAGATTAAAATGTGTTACTAAAGTTTGTTGCGGGTCACTTTGACTATGGGCGTTTGTCAGTAATTGTCAGCGGAGGAAAAAACTAAAAGGAAAATTTTAAAAATGATTTGGTAATATATATATATATATATATATATATATATATATATATATATATATATATATATATATATATATATATATATATATATATATGTAAACAGGCTGAAATCTTTTTAAATTTAAATATATTTTTATGTTATTCACCATATGTGACTGATAATCTTCGCAGAACCATAATATTAGTTGCGATTCATTTTCATTAAAGTTATAATTATTATCATCCTTAGTAGAAGCAGCAACATTTGGTGCATTTCACTCACATCCTTTTGTACAGTAATTTTTAAAGCGCATTATTCATAAAAAATAGTTAATCAAGTACGCATATAATTAATTAATCAATACTTTGTTTAAAGTAAAATTATTTTTATACTGGAACTTTTTTAAATCTTGAAATTTATTATTTTGGCACCGGTTATAAAAGGCAAGATGTAAGTTAATGTAAGCATTTGAAGAAAAGTTGTCAAATAGCTATAAAATATGATATATAAATAAGGGTATGTGCATTTGTTTGCATGTATTAAGTTGTCGCATAAAAAGGGTTATAAAGTATAAAAATTTCCTGTTTTTGGTTACATCTATATATATATATTTTCACTTCGTGTGAGCGTCTAAAAATAATTTTATACTTTTGACTCTTATTTCGTACTCAAGTAATACTAATTGAAACCTTATATCTTCATGATGTCCGTAGGGTAGTTGAATTAGATGAATGAATATATATAAATAAAGAAAATATATTTGAAAATTCTTTTGTTCTTTTTTCTTCTGGACTTCTTTTCCCTTCTTTAGTGAGACATGACTTAATCTTCTTTTTTCTTTTCGTATCCTATGTTCTTTTGGTTGGGTAAAGAGCATACACGATATTTCCCCTTACTTCGCTCTACTAAGTCCAGGTGACCGAAGTTGCGCGAAGGTTGCCCTACCTTTGTTGATTCGTGAAGCGATGTCCTCTCCACATGTGGTTCAACAGGCATTTCGAAATGAAATAGGAAATGCCTAGCAATATTTTTCAGTACGACATCACCCTGTCAAGATATGAATCTCCAAAGTGTTTTGCAGTATGAATGTGTGTGTGACCCTTTGAAGTTTTATCAATGTATGTCAAAAGTAAGTGCTTCAACGAAATATTATTTAGGCCAACTTTCAATATCAAATTAAAGAGATTAAGTTATTTTCCTTACACATATGAAACGTATCGTATATTTTACAACAGATAAAATAACATTAATATTTTTAAACAGTTTAATAGAAATACTGTGCAATATTACATGTCTAAAATTTAACATGTAGTTTACTGTAAATGGAATCCTCGTAGTGCGAGTTACTCTCGTACAAGTTTCTTGACATCGTTCTTCAGTTACTATCGCCGCTTGATTTTGAAGAAAAAGAATACTGAAGAAGACGATTAGTAACTGTAAGCCAATGAAATGTTCTACGTTACGTACGTCGTTTTTGCAGCGAAGCTCACGTCGGTGAAAGAAAGTTTAATGGTGTGAATGTTAGGTCAAACTTTTCGTTCAATCAAATTGTATAGTTTTACTAAACGTTAACTGTGTTTACAGCCACAGAAGTAGCAGTGTGGACTTTTATTAGACTTCCAATTTTATTTAGAAGTCAAAAGATTGAAATAAAATAAGAAATATAGAAAAGATAATTTTTGAGGATTTTTAGTATATCTCCTTTAGCATTTTGTGGTTTTAGAAATACTGAACAAATAAATAATAAGAAATTTTTTTGATACTATTTAACAAAATCGATCCGCATTGATTTTGTTAAATAGTACCAAAACACTCCAAAAAAAAAACATTCCAAAGATTTGGCTCAATTAAAAATGTGAATAACGATAAAATGTTTAAAAGAATTTAAATCTTACCTTTTTGAACACATCGAGCGTGATTTGAAAGTAAAGGTAAGAAAATGACGATAACAAAAATAAATAGGTTTTCCTATTTCCCAGTTAATTTGTTCTAAATTTTTGAATTAGTTTATTTGGAACGAAGATAGAATCTTTTTAAAGTAACAATTTTAGATTTTTGCTTCCTTCCAATTTATTTGACATAGTACATAAACTATTCGTGTAATTTTTCAGACGTAAGATATTATGTTCAAAAAGAAAATGAATAAAGTATCACAAAGAAAAGAGACAAAAAATACTGTTTAAGAGGATATGTGAAGGAAATGAAACTTATTACGTTTTATTGCGCGTGGAACAAGTATTTGAAACGAGCAGTACGTATTTTGCGTAGTGTTGTAAGTAATTAAAACCCATACGTAACAAGAAAGAGGCGAAAACAACCGAAGATGTTCGATCAATGACGGTATGTCGGTGCATTTGACTGTGTCGCTCTCGCCTGTATACTTAGCCGCGTAGCCCTTGTGAGTAAATTTCCTATATTTTTTGATGATGAGATGAGCCATAAGAAATTCCATATAAAAAGCCATAGCCACAGCAAAATATTGACTTTCTAAGCGGTAGTCATGAATGGAATCTGAAATGACCTTGTTGAATAAAATCTGAATGAACTATATATATATATATATATATATATATATATAACAAAGTCGGGTTAGTTACACCATTTATAACTCAAGAACGGCTGGACAGCTTTCATTATGTTATCGAAACGATTAACAGACTTATCTCAAATTCATTAATATCGTTTAGTTTTTAATGTAAAGCTTTGGGTGAAACATAATTGTCTCAGAATTTAATTTTTCGTCATGAAAACTTGTGCATTGTTTATCTAATAGTGATATATATGAAAGTTAATAAAAAATAACTCCAACTGAATTGTTAAATAAGCCATAAATAGAACAAACATCGGAAACATACATGAAAAAAAATTTGTGAATGAAATTCACTTTCCCCTAAATATCGTAAGAATTGATTAAATATATCTTAATTTTAAATATCATACGAATATATTGATTCTTTGTTCTTGGTTATACTAAAATGCAAAGTCTAAACAGAGCCTTAGCATATTTTTATTATTCACATTTAACATTTTAGTTAATCTTTCATTATCTTATCGTAATGATTTCTTATCTCTTAGATTAAGACTTCTCTCAAATCCATTAATATCGTTTAGTTTTTAATATAAAGTTTTGGGTGAAACATAATTGTCTCAGAATTTAATTTTCGTCAATAAAAGTATATTCGTGATCAAATTTTAGTTTATTTTTTTTAATCCGTGTCAATAAAAAGAACAATTAAACCCTTTAGTAGCAAACTCTTCATATTATAGGATTAGATGTGCAATCCGCATGTGGCCAGTTATTTTCCCCCTCTTACCAAATATTTACAGAGGTATCATTAAAATACTCATTTACAAATAATGTTAGTAGTTGTTAGGTGAGGCGAGAACGCACAAAGGGGATCGTTTGCGGACACGTGGTTTGCAGAAACATTTATTTTCTACATTCAGGCCATAAACACTGAATGATTGGCCCAGTGATTTGTTCCATAATGCAGGAATTATCGATGCACGCACAATCACAAATGTCATAACCTCACAAAGTGAACATTTTCGAAGTCACAATGTGCACTTCATCAAACTCAACTGTTTGAAATCACTTTTCACTGATCAATTCAGAAAAAATCGTTTAAAAGGAATTAATTCAATCGAATTCAATTGCAATAACGGTCGAAAATTAAATAAACATTTTTGAAAATCAATTATAATTTTTGTCCGTGTCTGTCATTTACGACATGCTTTTTTCTTTTCTTTTCTGTCATGTATCACATATTACGTTTTATACTCAATTAAATTATTCGTGATTTTCTTAATTTTCCAATGCCCAAGGAAACTTCTCGAAGCCGAGATGAAAAAAAATATTCAATAAATATATAATAATCATATAAATATTCAATGGAAAAAAATATCAGTCAATCCGTTCGCGATATATCATCAAAAAAGCCGTTCCATGCAAAATGTAGGGGAAAGGGAATTTTCTTCACAAATTTTTTTTCGAGAATTTTTCCAATGTTTTAATAGTTATTCTGCTATCACGGGCGGAGGCAAATCCAACAAATCAAAGATCAAGAAAATCGGTCCAGCCGTTCTTGATTTGTAAATTGTGTAACTAACCCGACTTTGTTTTATATATATATATATATATATATATATATATATATATACACATATATATATATATATATATATACATATATATATATATATATATATATATATATATATATATATATATATATATGTAAATCAATAGTTAATACACAAAAACGTTTATATAGAATTATTATAAGGTTAAAACTAAATTTCAATAAAATTATTCTCCTATGTCATGTTTCGACATAGGTTTCCAAATCAATTATAATCGGAATTGTAAGATAATTTTAAAGATATCTCAAAATATTCGCGAAAATACAAAAATATCGCCTCACGTCTCTGATCTTGCTGAAATTGGAATTATAATAATAGAAATAGCGTCACGAGAGATTTATTTAAAATTTATTGGAATATTTTAAATGATTATTCCAAATTTAGGTATTTGAGAATTGACGGTAATTTTATGTATGTGAAAGGTATATTTTGAAGTATATTTACATTATGAAAAATAGCAATAGTATTTTTAAATGGTTTAAAAGAAATACTACGTAATATTAAATGTTTTATGTGCCTGGGTGTAGACACTTTTATATAAAACAGTTAACATTACGTAAATTTTAATAAAATATTTGGCAAACACGAATGGAACGAAGTTTCTTGTTAGCGCAAGTTTTGTTCGTGTTTTCCAAGTTATTTTAAAAATCGGTAGCGTATCAGGAAACGTTTCTTAATAAGTCGATTTCCGAAATACACGTTTTGTCACATGCGGTTTATAAATAATTCAAGTTTTTTCCAAAATGGTTTTATGTGCGCATCTAGGGTTAGGTAACATGAGGGTTTCTCAAATTGTTTTTTTATGTACGTGGGTTTTATTAAAGTATATTGGGGAGCAATTTGGTTTTAGTAAAGTAGCGTATTACACTTTTGTACAAGACGAGTTTAAATGCCTAAAGCAATTATTTATTTCAAATAAGGCGCATTACATTTGAATTTACCGATTTCAACTAAAACTCTCGACCTATAATTACTCGTCATATTGTTCTTTTTGACAAGCACTCAGCGAGAACAAGGGGCATGTTGATTAATGAAATATGTTTATTTTAAATTTTAGGCCATTGTTACTCGCATGAATTGATATTGATTATGTCGAGTCGACGTGATGTACCTTAGTTTTCACAACATTCTTAAAGCAACACGTTCGTTGTGACAGGTGTGTTTATTATTTGTATGACGAATGATTGGCAGGCGGGTCGAGCGCGTGTTGACAATTTATGAAGCTGCATCAACATGTCTTTCATATATTTATGTCTAATTTGAAATATAATTCAGAGTTGAAGTTAATTGGGAAGATGTAGACGTCAAAGCTACATATGTAAAACGAGATAGTGTACAAGATAGAAGGTGCCAACGGCTATATATGAAAAATAAGATAGTGTATAAAAATGATTAAAGTTGTAGTGATATTAAAATCATATTCCAATACATAATTCTTTTTTGATGTCTCGTAATGATTCTAATGTCACAAGTTACAACCTGAAGGGTAATCATCAACATTATTACAAATGGTCATATATTTCAATATCGAGTGTTCCTATTTCCTAAGATGACAACAGCTAATATGAAAAACAAGATAATGTACAATACTGTTAAAGTTGTAGCGATATTAAATTCATGTTCCAATATATAAGTTCTTTCTGGTGTTTTTAATGATCCTATTGTCACAAGTTACGACCTGAAGGATAATCATCTACCTTGTTACGGATGGTCATATATTTCAATATCGAGTGTTCTTATTTCCTAAGATGCCAACAGCTTTATATGTAAAACAAGATAGTGTATAAACACTGTTAAAGTTACAGCAATATTAAAATCATGTTCCAATAATCATCTACATTATTACGGATGGTCATATATATTAATATCGAGTATTTCTAATAGGATGGTCGGCGCTCATTCTATTCCGACAATGTGTGGATTATGATAATTCAATCATATCTCTACTGAATTTGCATTGGACATCGAATATTTTTGGAGAGTTTTGCATCAAGTGAATATCGAGAAGAAGCCATGAAGTAGCACGGAAAAAACTACTGTATTCACTTAAATGCGACACTTATTTGACTAATAAATGGAATTTAGATTAAATACAATGTTTTTTTTGTGTGCCTATCAAATATTTATTAAAATTTTAGTAATTTATGATAGTTTTTTTTAATTGACGCGGGCAACAAGCTAGTAATGTTCTATAACGTAGAAAATACTTTTATTTTCATATAATTCTAATTTTCATCATTAATTAAGGATATTGAATTAATTTTAAATTTGAAGTTATGGAAAAGATTTTTAATCATCACTCCTCCATGATTTTATTGAACGTTGTCTAATATGGATATACCTAAAAGT
This sequence comes from Druceiella hillmani, assembly GCA_039881145.1. Lineage (NCBI taxonomy): Eukaryota > Metazoa > Arthropoda > Insecta > Lepidoptera > Hepialidae > Druceiella > Druceiella hillmani. The sequence goes on from JAYKKI010000008.1 coordinate 32,838,060, forward strand.
TTGACATTATCTGTAATTAATGGAAAACACTGTGTGTATTAGCTCTTATTAAAAACAATAAAGAAAATATTTAAAATTTGAAGTACGATTTTAGGAATTTAAAAAACAAGAAGAAATAGACTTTTGGAGATAATAGGTACTTTCAGTCACCTATAAAATAACGTTTTCTTTTCACTGTTCAGCCAGCAATTACACAGCGATGGTCAAACTTTTTTCACGTGTACCTAATAAAGATTTTCTTTTTTCAATTAGAAACTTTCTAATTAGAAATTACAAGTCTTAGCGTTGAGCGAAATACTGGGGTATTATTCATGGGGAGGTTTACAGGGGAAGAATTACTATTGATAATTAAATAATAATTTAATAACGTAAAATATGTACTAACACTTCAAAATTTTGTAGAGTATATTATTAGAACTTTGGCTTTTTAATACTCTTTTATTAGCTACATTTGTATGTACGAGTATGTGTGAATCTAAGGGAATCTTTCAATTAAATTTTCATCAACATATCAAAATTATTTAAAACTTTTGCGTACCTATTAAGAACCGATGACAATAAAATAATTAAAAAAAAAACAAAATTACCATAAAACAACCTAAACAATTTTTGGTCTTAAAAAAATTTCAGATATATTGTTTTAAGACAAAACGAAAAGAAATGAAATTATAGTTTAAAAAAACTAAAAACAAGTTTTTAGCAATATAAAATTAAAAATAAAAAAATAATTTTTAAATATAAAGATTTTGGCCGAGAGTCTGTCAAGGGATGTCTCACAACTCGATATAACTTAATATTTGAATAAGGTTAAAATAAGAATATAGTGATTGACAAAAAAATAATTTTAATGCAAAATAAAGTATGGGGTCCTTGATGTCAGTTGTCGTAATTTTTTTTATCGCTACCTATTTGCAAAGGTAGAGTCAACATGAAAATGTAATCCTTTTGCTTTTACTAAAATCATTATTTATTACATAATGCGAAAAAGCGGTATTATTTTTTAATCGACGTTATTATTCTTTCTCGCCAAATCAGACTAAAACATATTTTGGAAGGAAATGTTTTATTGTGATTATTACATTAATGTTCTCTTTTAAATAATTTTTAATCATGTGTTTATTACTCCACTTTAACGTAGCAACAATTTTCTTTTCGATTTCCTGTCGAAATGATAGGACGAAAATATTTTACAATATTTTTTTGATTTGAGTCGTTATTACTTTGAAACATTCCATTATCATTAAAAGAATATCCAGGAAAAAGGTATTTAAGAAAAGCACTGAATCTCTCTCGCTGAGTGAGATCCTTTCTGCTTAATACTCCTATCGAAAATATTCACAGCTAAATAACGTTTTCATTGGGAAAAAATATACCGCTATATATTTTTAAAATTTAAGTATTTAGATATACATAAAAAAAGAACATGTGTATAATACACATGTAAATAATAATTCTATGACTAGGAGAGGAAGAAAGAAGGGAAGGAAGCTAGGGGAGGAAGATATAGTGTATATAGATGGACCACTTCTTATCTCGGAATTCAACTTGTCTCTTGATTTGTCGGCGTGTGTTGTAGAGAGATACATTATGAAATAGATACCTAAAAGCTTAATATTACAAAAAATATATAAAATAGAAAGAAGCAGTTTATTAATTGGCTCGATAAAGTTTTTTGAATGACATTGTTTGCATTTTGTAGAGGACATTACTATGATGTGCCAAAAGCACGTACTAACCAAAACGTAACTATTTTGAAAATAAAAGATTAAAAGGGCTTTATGATGATATGTGTCTTTCTGTTAATTTTGATTCTAATTTTGTCCTCTTATTTATTTTCCTGTATAAAGTAACAGTTTTATAGGTTTATGAATGTGTAAACATTTTTCTATAAATAAACGCAGCTGTTCTCATAATTGGAAAATGTGTTAACTTGACGAAAATTTACGATTTTCAAAATTATGTTTTTTGTCATTTTTAAACTATATCGTAATTTTAGTATAAGTATGTTGTCGATTATAGTTACATGTACAACATTTAAAAAGTGTGACCGCGCTAGATGGCTAAGTAGGGCAGTGGCATTTTGAGAGAAAGTACGAGCACATGCGTGCTAGTTATGAGTTGCGTGATCGTTCATCAAGCTGTTTCGCGGTTCTCTTGCGGGCAGTCGTGGCCGAGCGGTTAAGGCGTCTGACTAGAAATCAGATTCCCTCTGGGAGCGTAGGTTCGAATCCTACCGACTGCGAAGATAATCTTCTTTTTACAATAGTTTCTTTTTTCAAAATGGCGATGCTGGCTGGGTATTGGATGACTTACAAACAATAAATTGCACCAGCTGAACAGAAGCGCTCATATCGTTTCTCTGTCACGTAATCTGTAGATGGTTAATTTTAGAGACAGTCTGCAGCTGTGGTTAACTTTCATAAGTAATATTTATTTTAGTTTGCAAGATACGAGATTGGAGTTATTATTTAATAAGCGATATCGATATGGCAGTACTTTTATTTTTGTTTATCATTCCGTCCCAGTGGAAGTGTCAACGTGCAAATTCATTGTTTGTATGCAAATATGAGAATTATTGCAAAAATATTGATTTGACCAAGCACAAAGCTTCTCACAACTTATCTCCAAAAATGGCTTGTAAACATTCAAATTTTTTTACGTTTGTTTATATATATATATATATATATATATATATATATATATATACACATAAATATATATATATATATATATATATATATATATATATATGTACATATATATATATATATATATATATATATATATATATATATATATATATATATATATACGCATTGTTATTTTTTATGACATATGGTTTTTATTGCCCTTTTCTTTTTTTATACGTCAATCTATTGCAATTTTATGCAATACACGACTTCACGAAACTACATCAAATAAAGGAAATGTGAGACAATTGGAATATGGAAATGAATTAGGAGTTAGGAAAAACGACTTATGGAAAGATAACTGATAAGTGATAACTTGGTTTTCAGATAAACATCGTTATATGGGTATGAAAGCTACAACTGACAAGAATTTTAAACAAACACGAGAAAACTAAATGAGGCTAAACATAAACTGACTATATTTCCTTTCATAACTTATTATTATGCTTTCAGTTTATTATTAATATGCACAAAAATGAAATTGTAGCGAATTAAGACGTGTATTCTGATTATTACTCTAATGTAATATCTCACATTATTTTAATCATTGATATGTATTTGATTTATTTCTCCATCTATGATAACAGTAAACTCCCAATCAAATTATGGAATTAATTTATTTCAAATTTACGCGGCACAAATTCAGTTTTTATCTTTACATGAACAGTATACGCCCTGTTTTTGTGTTTCTGGTAATAAGGCAAAGTCCCTTCCAAAAGTAGTTTATTTTAACCTCTTCAATACGATGTAAATTCAGTTTCTGTGCTAAGTAAACAGTGTACGTGTTTTCGTATACCAGGTGATAAAATTAGACGATTAGTTAATTTTAGTCTGCTTGTAAATTTCCCATTTTTTATGTATATTAATTAACTCGTTTATTATTTATATTTATAAATCCCTTTTTAATTTAAATCTGCTAAAGCAATGCAGGATATTAATTATGCTCGTAATTGCTGTACTTGGTAATTTAAATGTATAGTGAAGTTTTTTAAGTAAATATTCTAAATATTTATTCGCGTAATAGATAATTAATATACCAAAGGCTGCTATTTAAATTATAATACAAATGAATATTATTATTTCAAAAGTTGAATTCGTAATTTTGTTTATTTTATATTGTTTATAAAATATTTTTAGTTTATAAACATTAACATCAATGTGTCTTTAGTTTTTAATTGAAGAAGTTCTCATAATTTTTGATGCTTGTGTGCCTATATAAATTCCAAAACCATTAAGAGTATTTAAAATTTGAAGATTTTTACCGCATGGAGGAATTATTGAAAGTTGTGAGAGTTTCTGTTTTAAAGCTAAATATTTTTAATTATACTGGCTGAGTTAAACTTTTCTGCGTATATATTCTAAAAACTTACTTCGTATTTTATCCGATGAATATCGTAACAAACTCCTAAATGTTCTGAATGTTTTGGGAAAATCTGCAAGTCTCTTTTAGGTATAGTTATACTTGATTTCAATATCTTTTAAATATACATATGTAGTTCCATTTACAATTTCACATTGTAGGTACGTTTAACATATTCTTCTATTATTTAAATGAAATAACTAAAATTAATTTAGTCTAATAAATATTTATGTTAAATAAGGTTATAACACGTTTAGAGTCACAGAATGTAAAATGTTTTCATAGTAAACTCGTGGATATGGGAGTGTACCACTCTATTAGTGGCGTGTGGGTACGATATTTGTTTGTGAACCGTGTTCTCGTGAGACAGTTTGTTTATAAAATATTCTGCGTAAGAATTTTTTTTAGTAATACGTCTTCTTATAATATGAATAATATACTAAATGACGGAGTCAAGTTGCACTCGAAAAATAAAATTTATGTTTTCTTCGGATATTTTGACAAAGATACTGAAACTTAATTTATGTCATCGGTGATGAATGAAACCACACGGACGGTAAATAAAAAGATAAAATGAAAGTATTATATAATCGTATCGCAGTCGGTAGGATTCGAACCTACGCTCCCAGAGGGAATCTGATTTCTAGTCAGACGCCTTAACCGCTCGGCCACGACTGCTGTTAGATTATGTGAATAATGTACGCAAACATTGTTGGTCAGGTGGTGGTCATTTTAATAATTTTAGTATAGTTTTATACGACTGTGTAAGGGATGAGTAATGTTTTCGACGGACATGAGTATGTTGACGTGCGTGTGCAAGTTTTTCTGTCACAATTAATTATTTATAGGCAAGTAAAACAAGTGGACAGATATGCTGTATAGGTAGGTAAAGCTACATATTTTTATTAAAGTACAGGTGAGTACGTGACATCAAACCGAGTGAAAAGCTTATAAAGTTCAGCGATTATCGAGCCAGATACAAGAAAATCTCAGAGTAATAAGAAACATTTATTAGATTTACCGAAATGGCCCCGATATACTTTTAGACTAATTTCAAATGAATGATATCAAATAATATTTTTTTATAGATTTATAGACTTTATTTATATTAAACGTGCAAATTTTAGGGAACGATAATTAAAGAGAAGGCAATTATTATAAAAAAAAATAAATTGTACCAAAACACGCAATTAATTGTTATTGTTAATAGAAATCGGACATGTAAGGATCGGAATATGCATAATGTAAGGTGGTTGTTTATTTTTCTTGAAATTGTTAATAATTTAATTAAAAGTAATAATTTAAGGAAATAATTCAAATTGAAAGTGTTAATCAAATCTTAGTTTTTTCCTGATTTTTCAAATCAATATTTGAAAAATAAGAGAGGTACTTTGAATACAACATGTAGGGGGAATTTGAATATATGTTGTACATAATTTTGTAGCTTAATGTTTCATAATCGGGACTTAAAAATGAAAAGAATTATGAAAGAAATCATTTTAAAGGACTTTTCTAATTGCATTCCACTCGAAGCATTGAAGCAGTAACAGACGGACGTACGAAAGTACGGATGTTACGAAGTCATGAGGATTGCTCGTTTCACTTCGGATCACTATGAGTTCAATCAATATTTATACAAATAGTATTAAATAATTCCAAAATATAGAAGTAATTACTACAAGATACGAAGTTTTATATCAAAAGACTATAAACCAGTCGACATTTTACTTTTAAAATTAATTCGTGAGTCATTTAGACTAATGTAAATATTTGATAATTTATAAGTACCTTTTATGTATTTTTTCTACAGAGCTTTAAATGTATCACCAAACTGTTTTGATATTAATGTATTTCATAACTGGGGACTCAGGATTTCAATCGGTAATGGATTAATTTGAAAGGTTATAAACATACTTAGTAATGAATATTTATTATACTCTAAATAAAGTAAGTAGTCCGTATTCAAACTAAAATATTATAAAGCAGAAAAATTTGCTTGTTCGCGCTAATCTCAGGAAACAGAAAATTTGGATGTATTAAAAAAAAATTAAAATTAATATTAAAGAGATAATACTTTGGAGAAAATAATGGTCTATATTTTTTAATTATATAAAATACAGTAACCTGTCGCCATTGTGAAATATTATGCTGTATAGTATGTCTATAAGTATTGGCGTGCTTTAGAGTGTGACCTCTGTCGCATCTCGTAGTTTATCACTATATTATAGTGCATCTTGGGGTATTTTACGTTTTATTCTGCGACTTGACTGTTGGTCGTCTATCAGCGACTTTGCCAGAATATTTGGGTGTTTAAGGATTAGGAAGGGGATTATATATCACCACGCTTTAATTTATTGAGGGAGAATGATGGTAGAGCAGAAAGGTTTTGCGTTTGATTTGCTTGTTTCTGCGCGCTAATCTCTTGAATCACATACATGATTTAAAAAAAAAAGTTAAATAGCCCATACTTTACGGAATGTTACTGGCTATATATAATTAAACTACAATTAATAAGGGGAGAAAAGTCATATACAAGTTTCACAGAAATCGGTGAACACTCCTTAAACGGTGCAAGGAAGGGAGACTGGATTATTTATTGATTAATCATCCCGAGTATCCCTGTCGATATACCCTCGATGCTGACGACGGATGTCGTTTAGCGAATAGAGCGGGGGTGATATTGACCCCGGTTGAAGCAGCATAATTACGATATTTCGATGCAGACTAAACCTCAGCTAATTATGAATAAAATAAGTTCAGCTAATTATTAATAAAACAAGTTTGTTTACTTTCAGCTGATCAGTCAAGTTCAGCTAATTCTTAATAAAACATGTTTGTTTAATTATGTGTTTCTCTCGCATTCATGCCTCGACTGATTTTCGCAACAAGGTACTTAGAAAAAACTTGTTAAGAGTTGAAAGCTCTTAAGAGAATATGTACAAGACATGACATATTCGTCCGATGATAAATTATCATACCTACAGGGTTTATTAATAATTTAATACATCAAATTTTAAGAGCTTGTGCACAAGTTTTCACATGAATATATCATATTTAATTCTATTTATTCCTTTTCCTAAGTGAATACCACTGAAGCTTTTTTGTCCCCATTTAAAATACCCCTTTTCTCTTTTGGTTAAAGAAATTTTAGTATTTACGACTAAAATAATTTTCATATTAATTTCGCCAATTTTTTTGGTTGACAGGCAGTGTAAGCACATATTTCTTCATATACTCGTAATGAATGTACAGCTATTAATGGCTGTATAACTATTTGCTGTACGGTGCAAAACGTTAATGAAGCAGTTTCTTTTAAGTGCAAAATGCATTTTTCTTGTACTTACATTTTCCGAAATCCATATCTGAAATCATAATGTACCATACATATTTTGTATACTCGAATCTTTTACCACCTCGTTTAATGGCTGTATAAATATTTGCTGTACGGTGCAAAACGTTAATGAAGCAGTTTCTTTTAAGTGCAAAATGCATTTTTCTTGTACTTACATTTTCCGAAATCCATATCTGAAATCATAATGTACTATACATATTTTGTATACTCGAATCTTTTACCACCTCATTTAAAGAGCCTGTGTTATTAAGAGATAAAATAATTTTTTATCTCGAATTTTTTTTTGCCGGATAAAATTTTAAATTCACATGTGTCAAAGACTGCTAATGACCCTATGATTATGAAGATATAAACTATGGATACGTGCACTATTCTGATCTTTCAGAACACTCGCTTAACAAACGTCAACAACTTTAAAATTCATTTTTTTTCTGTATTTTCAGCCTAAAATTTGATCACATCACTGAGTTTAGGTCGCGACTCAGATGGATGGAGATTCATAACCGGTGCAATTTTCATAGTATTTTACTTTTCTTTACAAAATCTTGAAAAATTTTTGCAATCCACATATTTTGTTGGCAGATTAACAACCCTTTCTGTCCATTGTCTGGGTTTATATTTTGACAATCTTCTCACGTTCTTTATCCATAAACATATTACTTCTTTCTGTAAGTATTAGTTTATGGTTCACGCAAACAAGTGATACAATAAATTCGATTCCAATATCGGACTTTTCTGTTCATTAAAATGTTCAAAAATCGTCTGGAAAATCATACCTACCTTAAATTTCTCATCCCTCTGTCTTAATACTTCTAAATTCTTTTTCTACTTTTCAATCTTCATCCAAACCTCTTCCTAATAAACTTTATCCCTATTCTTTAGTTATATTTCACAAAAATTTGTTTATTTTATTTTGTTATCTAATTGTTTTTTAACTTTATTAATGCATTATACTTTTGAAGAAGATATTTATTACGTAGCAATAATGTTGCCAGATTAATCAAAATAAATAAATAAACAAAAATAGATTTTGTTTTAGTATTAAATAATCACTCGTTAGGGATAAGAGTGTGAATATAAGTATGTACAAGTATTTACATAGTTTATATATATATATATATATATATATATATATATATATATATATATATATATAATATCATCTCAATCTTATGTCTAATGAAACAAAATAACTGTGGAATTACAACCTAATATAAAGGATAAAAGCTAACGTACAACGTAAATGTTAATGCTTTCTTATAATATTTAGTGTCTAGTCGTATGTTTTTTCTTAATTCATGACAATTATTATTCAACAAGAAAATATTATGCGTATTAAATAACCATAACAAGAAACGTTTCAGTCTAGATCTGGCAATATAATTGTCTCAAATACTACGATTGAGATTTATTATTTTGTTGCCAACCAAATACAGACAGACATGCTCAGGTCGGCCTTGTATCCTTTCATTTTTTTTTCATCAGATACGAAGCTACATCTACATCTAAGCGGACATTAAGAGAACGCGCCGGGGAATTAAGACTCATTTATCGCTAATAACGATCGGGGACGGTCTTTGGACGCAAATTCCTACTCTTGTACATAATCATTTCGACTTTTATAATAAGCTTAAGCGGTTTTACCATATTTATGTTTAAGTTGTTTCTTCGCTGATGTACTCTTTGATTACTATTTGCGAAAATGTCATTAAATTTATTTATTATGGTATTTTATTTAGAAGCTTAAAATGAGATGAAAATGTGGGATAGAGGTAATTAACATATGCAAAGTTAATTTTATCTTGACTACTTTTAACGCCGTTGTGTAACTTTAATTTAATTATATTTATTTTGTTATTGTTTGTACTATATTGACCGTTTATGTATGTGTTTTTAGGTATATGTTATATAAATATATACGTATATATATAGGGTTTAAACGAAATTTAACAAATATAATACAAATACAATGTTTTGTTGTCATTTATTGGAATAAAAGGAAAAGGACTTAAAGTGTATTATAAAATTTTAGCGTATTACATAAGGTATATTTCATATTTTGTTTTTTTATAGATTTATGTTTGGTGTGCGAATAAAGAATAAACATTAACAGTAATTAATGGTTTTTTAATACAAGTAATTAAAACTCTTTTTATCCTTTTTGACAGCCGCTTGTAATGGGAGTTTTTTTTATTTTTGAAATAATTATTCAAAAATCACAATATTAACATAGTACCCACGTTAATATTCATAAAATATTTATTCGAGTAGCGTAATAAAAACCATTTTTATTACCTATAAAATATTCACTTACTATTGAGTTGCCTGCATTTGATTGACAAAATAAATGATACTTTTGTTTAGTAGTTTGATTATAATTAAGGAAAATATAATTTATTTTGCTGATCAGAGACCATTGTTGACAAAAGTTCAGTAGAAAAATTGTATATACCGGTATGAAAACATTAAATTAAATTGTCCTTAGTGTGGTTAATAGATGCACCGACTTTGCATCTATTAACCTCACTAAGGACAATTTCATTTAATGTTTTTATATAATTACCATAAAATTAGATTAATTTGGCTTAAATTAACCTAAAATTAATTTCTTCAATATTATTCTGCAGGTTCCAAGGTGCTTCTAAATAATTTTAAAGCACATTACTTCCGTAATCTGTAACAGGTATAATATATAAATATTTCTCATATATGCTATCCCTGCATGTGGTTTCGTTTGTTTTATAAAAAAAATGAAATATGAACGTAATTTTTTGATTCTATAATAATTTACTTTTTTTATTACATAAAATATAGAATGAATTAATATAATTTTAGTTACAAACAAAATTTCTACATAAGCATATTACCGCTGTATTTTGAACTGTTTGCCTCGTTATAGTATTTTTACCCCTATAAGGCTGTAGATTTGTAAATAATTAAGAAGACAGAAGTTAAAGCATTGCCTGAATATCTATATCGAATATCTGTATCTATAAGTATCTAAAAAGTAACTGATACGCTGATCTGTATCTAAAAGTAACTGATACGCTAACCTATGAAAAATTTTCTATAGGTCGCCAACATAAGACCGTAAGACCGCTAATATATCATATCATATATTAGCGGTCTTGTATAGTTATCTCTTATTATCATTTATATTTTTATCGACTAACGGTAGCTAAGGTGTTAAGTACATTGACTATCTGCATACATTGGACAATATCTAACTGAAATTTGAGATTTATTTTGTGATGGGACGCTTAATTTATGAAAGTATATTCACAGGTCATCATAGTGAGGTCGCACCATCAAGTATCTCTTATTCTTTTAATATATCTTATTAACTCCAAGATAACAGTGCTTTAAAGGGTAGTTTTGTTAGCCGATTTGCAGGTAACTCAAGGTGCATGATGTATGAGCGAAATGTAAAATATTCTTATTAACTTTTAAAAAGCTCTGAAAATCATTCATTGTCTATATGTCCGGGGGTTTTCGTTCAAAGTAAAATATTTTAATGTGCATATGACACCGCGTATCCTTGGAAATTGCTGTCTTAGCAGATTTACAGTTGTATTATTTCGTTATGTACGAGTGTAAACAGAAGTTTTCTACCTCTATGATTCCATTAATTGTTAGCTAATTCTTATATAATGAAGACTGTCTCTTAGTTTCGATGGCCATTTAGTCCACAAGAAATACTATTTGCATTTTAACTGACTTAAAGAACTCATAGGGGTTGAAGTTGCTAAATTTTTCCCACGTTCTCTACTTTGATTAGAACTTAACCTCTTACAATATTTATTTATTTATTTATTTCAAAGACTTTGTCCAACTTACAGCGTTAGTTTCTTTATCGTAAACACAAATAGTTTAAAAACAAAAGTATAATAAAAACAACAAACGAAGAAGATTGAAAAAGATCGTAATTTGAAATGAATATTAGAGACAGGTGATCGCTGCAGGACGTGCGTTCTAGGTAGGTGAAATAAACTATGACTTCGTCCTTTCGTTTGACAGCCGGGAGAATGAAACTCTGTTAAACTCAAGATGTAGTGGTTATAAATGTGATAATTTAATAATGCATGTTGTCGCAAGCAATTCCCTTCGGAGCTGAAAAGAGTTGCATCCTACTATACCCATTATAAAATCTGAAGGGAATAAATAAGTACGGTAACCATATGAATATATGAAAAAAAATATATTTTAAAAATTTTCTATCAAAATCGTTGACTTCAATTGTCCTTAGTGAGCTTAATTGACGTGAAATCTGCATACCGATGCATACAATTTTTCTATCGAGCTTTCGTCAATAAATTCAAACCAATAGAATTGAAATGTGCCCAGTGGTTGCATCGAATTTATAGGCTTTGCTTTACATTTGATTATTGAATGCGCTCCATAATCTGAGTCAATAATGAATTCGTTGGGAGTTTGAATCAAGGATGTCATAGGCATTTTCGCATGGATCTACTTATATGTTCTTACATTTTTTGAATAGAACGAAATATATTATTTTATTTTCAATCTCCTATTATTCTGAAAACTTCCTATCTGAAAGACTTTCGCTGAAGGCGCCGACTGTAAACGGTTTATTATTTTATATGGATTTTGTGGTTTTAAATTTCCTACTTCAATATTAAATTAGGATTAGAAATGATTTCATTATCATAAATTTTTTTTGTATAATAATTGATTAAATTATGTTGAAAGTTATTTTTAATTTGCTACGGTTCTGTGTCTTTAATAATAAAGGCTGAATACTAAGAAGTTCTAGATACATCGTTGTCCACAAAAAATGGGCTGCTTTCATCTTCAAAATTGCTAAAGCGAAAAGTATTAAAAAACAGTGTTACTACAAATGTTTATTGGAAAATTTTATAGTTTTCCTATAATATTCGTTAAAATAAAATTGGTAAAATTAACGAAAAAAAAAGTTTAATCCGGTCTTAACACTAAAAATAAGCCTTTCTTTAAAACATTTTCGCTTGGAATTCTTTAGGAGAAATTTTGAACAAAAATTGAAGTAAACGCTATTTTCGTGCGAGAATTTACTGCTATTTTTAAATGAATAAGCTGCGTGATAATTGTAAAGCTTGTGAAATATACGGCTCACAGTTATAGTGACTAACAGACCAAATACACACGTAAAATAAATAAAATTTTATTTTGGTATTTAAGGGGTTTAAAGAACCAGAACCAGAAGTTTCTACCATAATTTTAGAAGTTGAATTTTATTTAACTAAAATCATTTTGACTACTTTAATTTTAAACAATACAATATTTAAAAAAATACACAATATATATTTTTTTATTCTACATTAGTAAATGCACGAAGTTTTTTTTCTCAAAAACAACGTGCGTATTTTTTTTAAACTGTTTGTATTAGCAAATTCAACTTGAATCATTAATAAATACAAATAATTTATTAAGACGATAAATAACAATCATCCCTAATGTTTATTTAACCAGAACGATCATTCATCTCACTTAGGCAGGCATGGAGGCTTTCGGAAGTGCTTTCGCGCTATTGTACGCAGTTATTTGTAGTTTTATTGAGATTTTGGTTTTAAATTTTTTTTTCCATAAATTATTTTGATGACATGCAATAGTTCAAACAATTATAAGTGTTTGACACTGCTAGCGCCTAATTAAAGCTATGGTGTTCCAGCTCCCGCAATTCTTCGAATATTTAAACGAAACGAGTAAAATAAATATCAAAAACTTTCCAAAAAAGTTAAATAAATTTATTTTAGAATCGATAATTCTAGTTATTTATTTTATTTAACATTTTTGGAAAGTTTTTGATATTTATTTTACTATTAACAGTTACACTAAGCCACAGACCAACGACATACATAAGATACATAAAATTTATTTGGTATAGAAGGTGATTTTGGGGGAGTTTTCTTTTTTAGCTTGTCAGGTCAAAATAATATCCATCGATTAAAAAGATATGATTAGACACATTTCTTTGAAAATATTCCAAATCTTATGCTTTTAAATACGCTAATAAGTCATCATATAGAAAAGAAACCTCTGTAAAATTATGCTTTCAGAGAGCAACAAGTAATTATTTACTAAAGGCCTGTCCTTCTCCTTATTAAATTACTCTGATATTATGAGTAATTAAATAAGGAGGACAGGTATATATTGTGGTGACCATAAACTCATTGATTAAATTTGAAGATCATGTTTACAAAAAGGTAATTTATGTTTGAAAAGAAAAACAATTTAAAAAGATATATGTTTAAAAAGGTGTAATCATATTTTAATGGTTACATTAATATTTGGTTGAATTAAAAAAAAATATTTTCTTCAACTATATTCAACACGATATGTCAAATAAAAAACAATTTTCTAGTTTCGATTTGCTACTTTTAAAGTTTTCATCTAAATATTTATTTTAATTTTATAGTGATATGTGCCAGATAATATGCTTTGTCGCTATGATAGATAGATATTATTTTCTGTTCGTTAGTCGATTAATTTATGAAGACCAAATCCGTAATAAGTATAGAACATGCTCACTCTAGTTAACTGGGTATTTCAAATAAGTCATAAATGTCGTTATTTCACACCTAAACCTTTAGTTTCGATTTATAGTACTGAACCCTTACAAGCGAGTTACGACGCGCACCTGACCGTTCATACCTTGAAATGTTTTCGCCATATGTAGTATCGGGGACATCAGCAAACAATAACAGCGGCTGTTAAGTCAAACCCAGAGTTGTTAGATTATGCGTCTGGAGGTCAAGCGAGCCGCGCCCATACTATGCGTGGTCGATTGTTATTTATAACGCGCCAGTGTTTACTAGGTTGCACGTTTAAATAATGCCGTGGTGTCTTTAAAAATTGGACAAAAGTCGTCGCATGTTCATTCCGGGTTGTTACATGAGTTGCAGATTACTTTAAAATGTAACTAAGCGACGACTGAACAAATTATAAAAATGCCATCACGTTGTTATTCTTTTAGATCGATGTTAAAACACTCAATGCAAATAATTTGTAAAGAATGGTTTATTTGTAATACGATCATCTGAATGACGGACTTAGGAAGTGTGACCATATAAAGGTTGCTTGTTACGATTATACTACACGAAATTGCTCTATCATTAATTATATAAATATTTTGCTCTTACGTACATTATACAAATTATATACCAATTTGAAAATTTGTTTACAAGTTTAATTAATCATTAAATTTATTAGTTATTCGATGATACAAAACTACACGTTTCGTTGGCCAAGAGCTAAATATGTGTTTGGCTTTAAAACAAATATATTTTTTCCGTCATTCGATATTTTAAATAGACCGATTTAGGTTTATTTTTTCTTAAGGTACGAACCAAGATAGCCGCAATGAAAATAGTTTTATACAAGATAGCAACAGACATTTCTCATGTTATCACCATTTTGAAATCTAGGGTTTTGGAGAGTAGCAAAGAGAAGAAATAAAATCAGTCTTGAAACATATAGTCAATATGAGTGGATAAAGAACGGGGCGTTTCAATTTTCTCTTTATTCATCCAGTTGATATGGAATTCTTTTAAATCGGCGTGTCATTAGACAGACGTTAATTGTTTTAATTTTTTCCCTAAATAGCGTAACGCGTGCTGATGCATAAAGCATTCGACTTGGATGCTTCCTTTATTTTAATTAATTTACCTATGTCCCTACACATATCATAAGAGTTTTATTTCTAATAGTATCTTGTTTTCTGAGGTTATCCTTTAATTATTTGTGTACATGAAATGTCCTGTTTACTTGCGGTTTCATCCGCATTTTAATGTTATATAGATTTTAGTGTATTTAATTGATACATATGGCGGGTTTATTGCTACGAGAGTAACCTCTTACATCCAACCAGATCACTAGTCCTGTGCCATTAGATGAGTGGCTGGGTATCGAATCCGGATCCCCACGGTGCACTGCGCTTTCAAAGTCCGTATGCCTTGTGATCAATCCAACACACCACGGCGATGATAACATACTTAAATTTTCTCAAATCTTATTTTATATACGCTATGAAATATAAGAAACTTTATTAATCCTAATCAAAAAGCATAATGTTACAAAAAATGAAATGTAGTTTATCATTTTACCTGTGGTATCGACTATAGTTCTTAGAACTCCTTTTGCTCTATTTTTTGTGGTTCTATACCCCGAGAGAAAAGTAAAAGGAATCCTCATAATCAAGCTTGAGGTGACCCATAATGTTTCCCTGTCTTGTAAGATTTAAATTGTGGATGTGAAGAATGTGAAACAATTCTAGATATTGAAAAATATTACAATTTTCATTGAAAATTTTAACAAAATTTTATATCAACTAACTCGGACCAACAATTAAAAAATGTATGGAAAATTACGGAATCTTGCTTTAAGTTGTTGCGACATGCATTTGACTATGTTTTTAAAGCCATTTTTTTATTTTTTCGATTACTATAACTTTAATTAAAACTCGCGTATGATGAAAATAATAGTAATCGCTGTCTACGCATTTTCTAATTTATTTAAATTGAAAAGTTTGAGAAAAGCGGTCACTTTCATCACAACCCTATATTAATTTCCTATTTTTTATTTCTAGGTATTAAGATACTTTACTTATAGAATTTGTGTTTAAGTTTACGGAAGCTGTGTTTGGATATTTTCTTAAATATCTATAAAACATATTCATAAATATTAAATAAAAACAACAGCGTGGACTATAACATAGATACTAAAACTATTTCTTCTATAAATTTAATAGAATCTGACATATAATAAGTTATTTGTTATATTTCCATAAAAGGTAATTTCCCGCTCGAGTTTCAATATAGCCTTCAGATCTTCTTAGAAGATCTGAAGTCGTACAGTATTACTAAGTAAGTATTTATTAAGATCAAATAACCGCTGTGTAAATAATATAATTACCCAAAACAATGACTTTGATATTTATATCAACGATTATAAGTAAATATTTGTAGAGAGGAGATGGTGTCGTAGTTATACTCAATAGATCTTGCGTGTGGAAATTAATAATGAACCAATTTCCTAGTTTGTTTTGTAAACAAATATGTGTACTATAGTAATTGTGTCTTAAGAAAATAATCCAAGTAATGAAACTTCATGAAAAGAAAAAATCTTCGAAGAATAAATAAAAATATTTTGTTAACATATTTCGCGGAATTATGCGGAAAGTTAATATCTTATGGATTGTGACGAAGGCATAAAAGGTGAAGGTTTGGCATATAAATAGCTGATTAAAATGATTTTACGATAGTGATTTGTATCTTTCAGTATGTGTATAGCCTTTTCCGTCTCCCTCATATTTTGTAGTAAAATATATTAAGTCAATATTTTAACTTTTTTTAAATAATAATTAAAAAGAATCACATTGCTGAAAATGTAGCTGCTTTATTATATATACAATAAAGCGGATTTAAGCTCGTTATTGGAATAAAATAAGATTAAAGTTTATTATTTGACATTGTATGCAATAGTAAATAGGGCTCAAGAGAGATTTTCCCATACGGATTAGCCATAACGGATACTTAATTTCTCCGGCGCGCACCCTTAATGATTGTTTAGATGTTAATGTAACTTAATTTCTGATAATAAAAATAAATATACATAACTATGTTCGAACTGTTAATCTATGCTTAAGGAGCGGTAAGCTGAAGGGTGGCGTTGAAGGGAAGGGTGTTAGTTTTATCTTTTCGTATTATAATTCATATTAAGGTGAATATAGATTAACGATAGCGTTGAGCATGTGAAAGAATATAACAACAAACGGTTGTATACGAGCACACGAGAAGTGTAACTAATGTGATACAAATGTAATAACAATGGCAAATTAAACAGTAACGCACATTAATTCTAATAAATATAACTCTAACTAGTGATTAGCCGTGAACCATTAAGCATCTCCATAACACCATTACAGAATGCAGGGAAAAATATTAAAATAAAATACCTTTAAATATTATTTGCTCATATTTCTACAAAAGCATGCGGTAAAAATACGATGCAATAGAAAGCGGTGACCATTTTAACTGCAAAGTGAATTAAATAAATTATCATACTACGATGTGCCTCGCCTCATCATTAACGAACGGCGGCTCGAATTACCAACTCAACTAATATTGATTCCAGTCTTGGTGTCAATTCATTCAGCTGCTACGGATACAATAATATTCATCCTTTCATGTTATTTATTTTGAAGATGTTTCATTGCTGGCATTATGATTTTAAAGCATAATTCCTATAGTATTCTTTTACTGAGCTATCTTTGTCCGCGGTTTAGCTCGGGTGGACTTCACGGTTTATTCGGTTGTTAGCGACAGTGCTAAATGGTTAATGGTTATTTTACTATGTCAAGATAGTCAGTAAGCAGATTGATACTTATTTTCAATTTTTCACCTTTTTTACTTCGTGTTAATAAATATTAAATAAAACATACTTCAGTTTTTTTAAGTAAACATACTTCAGTTTTTGGTAGTAAGTAAATACTTGTGTTTTCCTAAAACGTCATTTAAATGAATTCATTGTTTTTTCTTTGTAATGTGAGTCCTGTACTCACACATCAACTCGTGACATATAAAATCTCGTGATCAATTCAGAATTTCTCAAAATTTTATATGTTTTTAGGGAAAATCTGACGATAGATTTTGATATTCGATTGAAATTATGGAGGAAAGAAGGAGATCGAGCTGAATAAGTTGAATAATGCGAATGAAGCCCATGGGACCAGTTGATTTATTGAATCGTTGATTCAATGTTGATAACAATTATTTATACACAGAGCGATATATCGTGGATATATCGTATACTCGTATGTATTAGTATGTAGAGAGAGTCAATGTGATTGGTTTTCAGTGTTAAAACAAGTTAACTCACAAGGTGCGGCACGTTTGGTAGTTACTTATACTGAGCCCGGAATTTTTGGAATCTTCAAAAGTTATAAATGGATTTATAACTTTTACTTTGGATGTGAGTTGAAATAAACAAATTGAAAAGCTTTTGAAACATTCAAAATTTTTTTATGGTCCGAATTTTTGTTATATTTTCTGTTTTCTGGTCGGAAAATAACTGTTTCATATTCCTGTAACGTACACAGCAAATCGGTAGCGTTAATCTGTTAATGATCAATGAAAAATGGTGGCAAGTGGTTGGCGCTGATCCACTCCCCGTCTGAGCATCCCCGAAATGTATGCAATTTTTATTAAAACATGATCTGTAATGATAATAGTATTAATTACTTTACGTAGTACAATCAAATACTATCTGAATTTCACAAAAAAAGATAATTTTCTATTTTTTCTTTTTTCCGTATTAAATAATGAAATCCTGTATTTATTTCACTTGTTCAGGGTTAGTCTTTTGGTGACTACAAAAAAATCCGGCAACGCTAATATAAATACCGATATCTTTAGACTTATAAAACGGTATTTGAGCCATTAACACAACTATTGAAGCAATATTGACTTCGTAGGCTTTGATGACAATATCGGATAAAAATATTCAAGTGTAAACATACATTCGACGATGACAAATAAAGGAAATAGGCATAATGACGTCGCGTGAAAGCATGAGGTTCTGATATTCTAGGATTTATGTAGTTTTCCCCCAATTTTCTTCGTATTCATCGTACAAATTTTTCACAAAAAACAAAATAAATTTGTACACATTTTCTCAAGGAGTATTCATAATATTAAGTAATATTGAAAAAATATATTTATTATGATCGTGGTTAAATCGATTAGGGAAATACAGGCGTTTTTGTGTGTACAATCGTATGGGTAGCAGAGAGCGTACAAATCATGATCAATATTAGGGATAAAGGATACTAAAACCCGGCGTTTTCCCCATTTTAATATTTAGATCTTATCGCAACTTATATAAAAGTTTGACGCTTAAGGATATAGAAAGTGTATTTCAAGTTATTTACGAATATTAATACGAGCCTCTCATGCTTCCTCTGATGCTTTCACAATATAAATATATTATATCTTTAACAGTTGTAAGAAAAATATGTTCTGATTATCCTGATTTAATAATATTATCTTTAGTCGTTTCTGTCTAAGAAACGGAAGGGCGAATCATTTTACGTATATAGTAATAAAATCGTTTTAGAATATTTATAACTTCTCCTTGGATTTAATCGCTCCCACAACCGAACTTTGTTTTATGTATCAGAAATTCCGTACTAAAATATTTTTGAGGTTTTTACCATTGTAAAATCCATGGTTAAACAGGTTCTATTATTATGCTATACTACGTTAAAAGGTTTTGAGTAAAAACGGCTGTATCACGTGGACATATGGAAGAGCGAGTGACAGTAAAAATGTTTTCTTTAACTAGTTCTCTTTAAATTTATGTGTAATGGAGTTGAGTTGTAAATAGTTTAGCGTGAGAGTTGTAATAGTTTAGTTACGAAATATAAAACATACATTATAAACTCGTGGAAATGAGAGTGTCTTGCTCTACAGTGGTTTAGGTACGATATTTCTTTGTGAATAGTGCTTTCTTGAGAAAATTCATTTATGAAATATATTGTGTAAGAAATTGTTTTTAGGAATACCTGCTTTTATAATGTGACTATTAAAAAAGAAGACCAAGTCATTTCGTGCACGCAAAATAAAGTTAAACTATATTTTCGCATGTTTTTATTAAGTTGCTGAAACTTTATTTCTATCGTAAGAAAAGAATCAAAATGAAAGTTATAACAGTATCGCAGTCGGTAGGATTCGAACCTACGCTCCCAGAGGGAATCTGATTTCTAGTCAGACGCCTTAACCGCTCGGCCACGACTGCTGTTAGATTACGTGATTAATGTTACATAATTATTCATGCACACTTGATGGTTCAGGTGGCCGTAATATATGTATTTCGTGACCATTAATGAAAGCAAGAACTGCTATTTGCTAATTAATTTGTTGCAAATTGAATTTTATTCGACAGTGCAAGCGGTGAGTAATGTTTTCATCAGAATTGTGTATGTTCGTGTACGTGTGCAGGCTTTTGCTGTCATAATACATCATTTATAGGAAAGTAAAATAAACAGACCTGTATTATAGAGCCAAGTATATTTGTTGAAGTGCTGGTTTACATGAGATTAAGCCAAATAAAAAGCACAGACCGTTTTTCGATTAGTGAGTCAGGTATAAACAAATTTATTAACTTTATAAGAAAAGCTTAATATGGTAAGGGAATTGCATCGGTATACTATATTTAGGATTTAAAACAAATAACAACAACATTATTTTCACATTATTCCTACTAAATATGTATGTTTTGAGGTATGATAACTATTAAAATTAAAAAAAATACGTACCATTTAACAATTTAATGAAAATTATACGAATGCCACCGTTAATAAGAATTAAGCAAAAGTCATTCAGAAAACATAACATAATGTTCCTTAGTTGTTTATTTCTTATCAAATTATTTATGCAATGTGACAATTAATTTGTATTCAAAATTTTAACAAAATCAACGTTTTTTTCTAAATTTTCAAGTAGATGTTCGACAAATAAAAAGAAAGTACGTAGGTATTGTGATCACATTTAAATCCGTTTTGACAATTAATATTTCGCAATCGGGAATTAAAAATGAAAATCGAATAAAAAACGTTAATTTCCTTTTGGAAGACTTTTCCATTGCATCATGGAAAAGTCTTCCAAAAGAAAATACAGTTTAAATTGTTTTTTTATCCCAAGTAATGCCAAAAAAGGCTTTTATTAATGTATAATTTGCTTATTTTCTTTGCAAGACTAATTTTTGGAGAATGTTCGTCTTTCAAGTGTCATCCCGGTCAAATAAAAGCAGTTTCCTTCAGGGCAAAAGGAATTTTTCTTATACTTTTTGAAATTCACATCTGAAATCAGAATGAGCCATACAAATTTTACGTACTCATGCCTATTATCACCGCGTCTACAAATCTAAAAAAGCGTCTAAAAAAGATAAAATGTAATTTTCACCCAGGAATATAATTTTTTATCCTGTATAGAAATGAAAATTAATTTCTGTCAAATTGGTTTTACTAGACTTTAGAGACGTGCGCTATTATGATCGTGGATGGAAGAAGATTGTGACCGGCGTAATTTTTACACTTTTCACTACTTTACAATATCCCTATAGTCCCTCTTATCTTACTGCAAGATTTATGACTTTTTATGTCCGCTGCCTGTGTCAACATGAGTGACTTTTCGTCCATAAACGTGTACTTTTTTCAATGAGCATTCATTTATGATTCATGCCACCAAGATATGGAACAAATTCGATTCCAGTACCAAACTTTCGTCGTTCATTCAGGTTTTCAAAAATCGTCTGAATAAATTAGATTTCCCTAACCCTGCTTTCCACAATCTATTTCCTTTCCTACACACTTTTTTTTCTACTCTTCAATCCTCGTCCACAATTCCTTCTAATAAGTTTTTCTTTTTTTTTAAATTGTTTCACAAAAAATTATTATACCGATTTCGATGATTCTTTATATTTAAAAGAGGATACTTTAGGGGTGATCCCATATAAATATGATGTTAATCTGACGATTAGGTCCGGAAATGAATGATGGAACTCCTTAACAAACGGCAGTGAATCAACAAAGATTCGAGATATTTGTTAAGGGTAGTTGTTACTTTACAAAATAATTACACCACTTATCAGGTCAGAGTCTGATGATAAGTTCATCTCCTAACAATGGAAAACCTTAAAGGATGTTAGTAAATCAACCGTGATTAA
The DNA here is from genome assembly GCA_039881145.1 of Druceiella hillmani. Taxonomy (NCBI): domain Eukaryota; kingdom Metazoa; phylum Arthropoda; class Insecta; order Lepidoptera; family Hepialidae; genus Druceiella; species Druceiella hillmani. The sequence goes on from JAYKKI010000008.1 coordinate 32,860,183, forward strand.
ATATATTTATTACTAGTTGTTGTTACTTTGTAAAATAACTGCACTATCGACCAGGTCAGGGTCTGACGATGAGTTCTGAAGATGAATAATGCAATTTCTTAACGGATGGCAGTACATCAATCGTGATTCAATATATTTGTTACTATCAATTGTTACTTTAGTTATTACTTTAACGAGCACGGAACTCATCAGTGGCTAAAAGCTAACCACTATCGGCTTCCACAATCGCTTAGTTTTTGTATGTTGTTTTATCAACCAAGAAATTGGTTATCAACAAACTTTACACAAAGAGAAAATTATCTGTATAATATATTTTGCCCGTGATTTTCAATACTTATAATATTCTAAGAAAAAAAATGTGATGATTACTATTAGTAAACTAAAAATACTAAAATAAAAACTAGGTACTAAATTAAATAGTGATAATAATTAACTTGTTTAAGTTGGTCGACAGTGCTTCAAAAATAAGGAACTTAGTTATTTATTGCAAATAAATAGGTACTTATTTTGTGTTAAATATGTTTTACTTTTTATTACCTAGTTTTTTGAAGTCTGTTTTTTAAAAGATATTTTATAAACGCGTTATAGTTTTTTTTATTTATATTTATATATATATATATATATATATTTATATATATAGATATATATAAATTTAATATTATATATATATATATATATATATATATATATAAATAATTATATATATATATATATATATATATATATATATATATTTATGTAAGATACATATCATTAAAATAAATAAACAAAGATGGAATTTTCGTATATACCCCATTATGAATAAAAGTCTCAATATGTATGTATATTTAGATAGTATATTGATAATGTCGCGACAACCATTTTTTCTCTTTCCCAAACACCATGTGCAAATAATACTTTTCGTACATAGTTCACAGTTCAATCGTATGTTTTTTATCATTTAATAATAATTGCTACTCAAGAAGAAAATATTACGCGCATTAAATAACAATAACAAGAAACGTTTGACTAGATGCCCGGATCTGGTAATATAATTGTCTTAAATACTGCGATTGAGATAAGTCGAATATCTTGACCCAAATACCGCCCCTTTGTTTTGTTTCCAACCAAATATAGACAAGCATGCTCGGGTCTGCCTTGTATCCTTTCATTTTTTTTCATCAGATACGAAGCTACAATAACATCTAAGTAGACATTAAGAGAACGCGTCGGGAAATTAAGTCTCATTTATCGGCAATTACAATCGGAGATGGTTTCTGCGCGCAAATTCCAACTCTTTTACATAATCTTATTTGACTTCCATAATAGGCTTAAGTCGGTTTTATCATATTTATGCTTAAGTTGTTTCTTTGCTGTTGTACTTTCTTATTGCCATTCGCGAAAATGTCATTAAGCTTACTTATTAGTGTATTTTCTTTTGAACCTTGAAGTATTGGAATGAAGATTTGGAATGGAGGTAATTAATATAACCAGCATATATTTTGAGCATTTTTAATGTCGTGAAACTTTAATTTAACGTCGTTGCTTGAAGAATGTACTGACCTTAAATATGCGAATTTTAGGTTCATTTTATATAAAAATATACGTGTGTATATAATGAAATTTATAGATTACCAAAGAATTTCATTTTTTATTTGACCGGGATGACACTTGAAAGACGAACATTCTCCAAAAATTAGTCTTGCAAAGAAAATAAGCAAATTATACATTAATAAAAGCCTTTTTTGGCATTACTTGGGATAAAAAAACAATTTAAACTGTATTTTTAAATTCTAGTTCGTGGCATGAGGGACATTTTATATATTATTTTTTATGGATGTATGTTAGGTGTGTGAATAATGTAATAAACATTATTAATAATTAATGGTTTTTTAATATAGGTAATTAAAACTCTACTTTCTGTGAAATTCTCCTTTTCAACAGTCACCTGTTATGGAAGTTTTTTTTAAATAATTATTAAAAAATCGTAACCGTAATAAAACACCTACGTTAATATTTATAAAATATCTCACTTCAATAACATCGACTAACGTAACAACGACTACTTTCTGATTATGTAGAAAATAAAAACGTACTACAAAATGCTACATAGCTTTCTATATTTGATCATCACATTAAATGATATTTTTGTTGAGTAGTTTGATTATACTGAACAAAAATATAATTTTGTTGCTGATCACGAAATATTATAGACAAAAGCTCCGTAGAGAATTTGCATATAGCGGTATGTGCGCTTCGCGTCAATTATATTCGGATAGAAAGGTTTTTGAAATATATTTTAGTATTTTATGCTTTCATATAATTAATATGAAATTAGATTAATTTTAAATAAATTACTATCATTTCAGAAAAATAGTTTCTTTAATATTACTTTCCAGGTTCAAAGAGGCTGATAAATAATTATAAAATATATTATCTCTGTAATCTGTAACAAGACAATTAATATTGGTATTTTATTACATCACATTATTTAAAAAAAAATACAAATATGAATGCAATTTTTTGTTTCTATGCTGCTTTACTTTTGTCTTATTTCGTAAAATACGGAACAAATATAATTTTATTTGGAAATAAATTTTCTACACAAACATCTTCTTCACGCGGCATTTTGAATTGTGTGCCTCGTTTTAGTATTTTTTTACATCTAAAATAGCTATGGATTCATAAATAATTAATAAGACGGGAGTAATAGCATTGTTTGAATACCTGTAACACTAACTAATTTAGAGGATAGTTCGGAAAAGTGACTGGCATGTCTAGCTGTGAAAGAATTTTCATAGGTTGCCAACGTAAGGTCGCTAACATCTCTTATCATTGGTATAATCATGCCTTATCATTATTTGTACAGTCATCCACTACTGAGTAACGGTGGCTAGGGGCATAAGTTCACTGAATGTCCGCGTATATTGGACAATATCGAATCGAAATTTGATATATATTTTGCACCGGGATGCCTAACGTTAATAATAAAACATATCCATAGGTGGTCACCGTAAGGTCACGCCATTAAATATCTCTTATCGTTATTTATAAAGTCATCGACTTCAAAATAACAGTGGTTTAGGGGGAGGTTCCTTCACGAAATGTAACGAAATTGCGAAATATAACAATTTGTCATTCATTTTTTAAAATGCTATGAAAATTATTCATTGTTTGCGCGTCCTTGGGTTTTCGTTTAACGTACATTTAATGAACATATGCCTTGCGTAACCTTGTCAATTTTTGTCTATTAGATTTATAGTTGTTTTAAGTTCCTGGAAGTATTTAAGTGTTTTAAGTTCATTTCGCCAGAAATACTATCTGTGTCTTAATTTATAAAAATACTCAAAGGGGTTGAAGTTACTAAATTTTTTCTACGCTTTTTACTCTGATCAGAAATTAACATTCCAAAGCTTTTGTCCAACTTACAGCGTTAGTTTATGTATCAAATGTATAATTTTTTAAAGACAGGAGTATAATAAAACAGTAAACGAAGACAGGAAAAATATAGTAATTTCAATTGACACAACCATTAAAGACAGGTGAACGCTTCAGGATGTTCGCTCCATGCAGGTGAAAAAAACTAAGACTCCGTCTTCTCATTGAACAGCTAGGAGCATAAAGCACTATTAAACTCAAGATCGAACGGTTATAAACGTAACGATTCAATAATTTAAAGAAAATACATTATCAAAAGCAATTTCCACTGGAGCTGAAAAGAGTTGCATCCTACTATACCCATTATACAATCTGAAAGGTAAAAATAAGTATGGTAATTATATGAATATATGAAAAAATGAAAAATTTTCCATCCAAATCATTGAATTCAATTATCCTTAGAGAGCGTAATTGACTCGAAGCTTTCAGTACATACAATTTTTCTACTTAGCATTTTCCAACAATTCCAAACCAATAGAATTAAAACCTGCACAGTGGTCGCATTCGTTTGAGGGTGTTTACATGATGACTCGCTTAATAAGTAATTAATTCATAGGCTTTGGTTTATATTCGCTTATTGAGTGCGTGGCATATCTGGTTGAATTTTGAATTTATTAGCAGTTTGAACTCGCCGCTCCCTAATGTTATGTATATGGCTTTTGAAGGCTGATATTGGTTATGCGATGTTTTTTATTATATACGAACCTATTTTAATTGCAGTTTATCATACATATATAATAGATAAACATATTTATATTATAGGCAGGAAGAGTTTGTAAGTTTCGTTTTTAGTTTCTCAATGGAAAAAATGAAACCTTTTGTCACCAATTTTCTCAAAAACCATTTGACATTGAACCTTAAAATTTGGCAAAACGATAAGGAGTTTGTCAAAATTTAACATCCAGAAATATTTATGTCGAAATATTTTAGACTGTCAGTTAAATTCGAATTGGATTTTTTCATTTCATAGGATTCAAAACATTTTCTTTATAATGTTATGTGAGGTAGACCCCATCTCTAAAGCTGCTGAAATCAAACATATGAAATGAGAAGCATTACGAGAGGTTTAATCAAGAAATTTTAGAAATTCATGATATTTTGACGTCTGTGAAAGTTATAAAAAGCAATATACGACGATATTGCACGACGAAAACTAATATTAATATTTGTAAATAGTTTAGTAGAAACGCGTAGTATAGTGACTTTAAAAGTTAATATGTATCTAACTGTCAACGAATATCTCGTAGCCCGATATCCAGTCATACTTGAAAAACTTTGTAAGTTTTATTATTAAGTTTTATATCATGCCAGAATTTCTTTTGTACTTGAAAAGCATATTCTCTTGTGTATATGCTATCTTCGTTCGTTTTGATAGCAACTTCTGGCTGATTTGAAAAAAAAGTCACGAATGCTGGATCACTCGCGCTCTTCTTGTGTTAAGTGCTCTTTTATTGCAAAAAACTCGTACCATTTTCTCTCTTACTTTTATTTGTCAATGATATTTAACTGAGATGCAACATTTTAAAAGATTTGCTAAATATAATGATCATAATTGCAAATTGTCGAACGATATTCGGTAATATAGATTGTTTGCTATTTCAAATGTGGTTAAAATGGACATCCTCTCAAGCAATTCAGGATGTCATAGACGACTTCGCATAGGCCTACTCATATGTTCTTGCATTTTTTCAAAAGAACTAATTATTTGATTTCATTTTTAATCTCATGTAATTCAACTAGAGCTGATAATATTGGTTGAGACCTATAAATAAGGGACCTACGTAAATATCCAATACTACTTAATCTTTTCATTGTTTAGTATTAAATGACAAGAGTGGACGTGTATTTTCTGTGTAAAATTTTCCTTCGGGGAGTAGCAATTTGAAAAACCGACTGTAAACACGGCTTATAATATTATATAGATTGGTTTTATGTGTCTCACTTCAATATTATGTTGGGGTTAGAAATTATTTTATAAGCGTATAGATTTTTTGCATGTACATTAAATTTAATTGAATGACATTGAGATCTATGTTTTATTTGCAACAGTAGTGTGTATTTCATAATAAAGGCTATTTTTTGCATGTACATTAAATTTAATTGAATGACATTGAGATCTATGTTTTATTTACAACAGATGCGTGTATTTCATAATTAAGGCTATTTTTTCATGTACATTAAATTTAATTGAATGACATTGAGATCTATGTTTTATTTGCAACAGTTGTGGGTATTTCATAATAAAGGCTGTTTTTTGCATGTACATTAAATTTAATTGAATGACATTGAGATCTATGTTTTATTTACAACAGTTGCGTGTATTTCATAATTAAGGCTATTTTTTCATGTACATTAAATTTAATTGAATGACATTGAGATCTATGTTTTATTTGCAACAGTTGTGGGTATTTCATAATAAAGGCTGTTTTTTGCATGTACATTAAATTTAATTGAATGACATTGAGATCTATGTTTTATTTGCAACAGTTGTGTGTATTTCATAATTAAGGCTATTTTTTGGGAAATTTAATGAATTAGGATGACTTGTATCGATTTCCTTACTCTCTGCTTGTTTTAGATCCGCTAGTTATAGTTATTCGTAGAAAACCTTCGTTTTTTTGGGTTTTACATAGCTAAAAGAAACTTTATAATATTACGCACCTGTCCGTCCGCCCGTTTTTCGGCCACGTTTGTCTTTTTTTTAAGAAACCATTCGTAACTAAATAGTTAACAATTAAATATGTGGAAATTTTGGACGTCAATTGAAGTAGTCTAAATGTATAATTTCTAAATATTTCATGTTCTAGATATATCGTAGTTCACAAAAAATGTGCTCCTTCTATCTTCGAAACTGTTAAAGTAAAAATTATTGAAAACAATTTTGCTATATAAGTTTATCAAAAAATGTGATAGTTTTGCTGTAATATTCGTTAAAATAAAATCGATAAAACAAACGAAAAATAAACAATTTATCCGGTCTTTACTGAAACCATTACTTAGCCTGAAAAACAAAAAATACGTCTTCCTTTAACATCTTGCTTAAAATTTTCTTTTAAAATTATTTAGGAAAAATTTGGAGCAACAACTGACATTAATGCTATTTTGGTGCGAGTATTTACTGCTATTTTCGAAGGTATAAGCTGCGTCATAATTATAAAGCTTGTGAAATATATTGCCCCCAGTTTGAGTAATTAACAAGTCAAATACACACGTAAAATATATAAAATTTTATATGGTATTTAAAGGACTTAAAGAACAGAACCAGTTGAGTCTAACATAATTTTCAATGTTGAATTTTATTCAAGTAATATAATTTTGACTTTTTTATTTTCAGTTAATTATATTGGCGACATGCAATCATTCAATCATAAGCAATTATAATCGTTCGACGCTGTTAACGTCTAATAAAAGCGATAGTCTTCCATGCTAATACATTTTCTCGAATATGACTATGTGAGGAGTTATAGAATTTGAGTAGATATGAGTTAGTTATTTAATTTAACATTTTTGTAAAGGGTTTGATATTTATATTATCATAAACAGTTATTACATTAAGTCACAGGCTAAAAATATACGTAAAATGCATAAAATTTATTTCGTATTTAGAAGTTGTTTTTGGAGAAGTTTTTTTATAATCTCAAAATATTCATCTAGTAAAAATATTTGGTTTATTAAAAATTTAAAAAAATGTTCGAAAATATTCTAAATCTTATGCCTTTAAATGCTCTAAGAAGTTATTACATAGAAAAGTAGCTCCTGTAAAATTATGTTCTCAAAGTGTAATACGTAATTATTTAGAAAAGGTCTATCCTTCCCCTTAATAAATTATATTCGGATCGCTCGGATATTATGAGTAATTAATTAAGAAGAAGGACATATATATGGAGATAGCAAACATTTGTGGCGAGGCTTGCAAACAATATATCACATAAGTAAAAGTAGAGAAAATAACCTGCCACACCATCTCTGCGATCCAGATCAGATACTGCGGATGCTGATCTTATTTCTTTTTATGATATCATCGTAAGATACCATCTGTCGGTGTGGATGGTATTTCTGCACGAATGCTGAAACTTACACTACCGTACACCCTTACTGTGGTTACCAAAATTGTGAATCTGTCGCTCACCTCTTCTACTTATCCGGAGATATGGAAAAAATAGTTGTTATCTCAATAGGCAAGAAAAGTAGCATTCATCTTCGCCCCATAAGCATTCTACCGGCAATGTCTAAAATAATAGAAAAAATTGTTTGTAATTAGCTTAAAATATTTTTAGAATCCATCGAGGCGCTCCCCCTTACCCAATCAGGTTTCCGTGGTCAACACAGTACATCCACAACTCTTCTATCTATTACTAATGATATCCTATCCTCAGCTTATAAGAGGGTGGCTACTCCTGTTGTTCTTTTGGATTATTCACGTGCTTTTGATTGCCTAAGTTTGCCAATTTTAATGGGTAAATTACGATATTACGGCTTATCGGAATACGCGTGTGAATTGTTTAAAAACGATTTTAAGCGACGGTGCCAGTACGTCAAAGTATTCGATGGTAATCAAACTCTTACCTCAAAAGTTCATGTCACTTCTAGAGGTGTACCAAAAGGGTCAATTCTAGCGCCACTACTTTTCACCCTGTACACGTCAGATATTTCGAGCAATTTAGAGCACGTTAAAACTTATTTTCACGCTCATGAAACGCAGCTGTACAAATCCTTTCGCATGGGAGACTAAGATAGAGTGAGCGAAAAGATTAATGAAGATCTCATAAAAATCTGGAATTGGTCGTGTAAACGTGCCTTATTGTTAAACCTTTCCAAATCCTGTTTTCTAATTACTGGAAGTAGGGCTCGGATAGCAAGATCAGAATGACTGAAGCTCGCCATAAACGCGAAATCCATTCCCACGGTGGAACTCGCCAAGAATCTAGGCATTATAATGAACTCATACACGTAACCACAAAAATTAAATGTTGCTTTATGCGTCTCAAAACACTACAAAGATACCGTCCTTATCTCTCTGTTCCCGGTAGGAAAATTCTATTCGGCTTTTGACCCAGTAAACGGAATAAACTTTTAAAAGATCAATCCGTAAGCGGCTTTTGACCCAGCAAACGGAATAAACTTTTAAAAGATCAATCCGTAAGCGGCTTTTGATCCAGCAAACGGAATAAACGGAAATTATTTGATTTAAATTAGATTTATTATTAGTATCTTCTTTTCTTTGTGCTATGTTTCTTCTATGGGTAATAATGTGTCTGTAGTTATATGTCTGTATATAATACTTGTATTAAAAATAATCATTAATATTATTATATATTGTGTATCTGAGTTTATGTGTATATATGTATGTGTATGTGTGTATGCGTACATGTGTATATGCGTATATGTGTGTATATGTATGTATGAGTATAAATTTGTATATGTATGTGTGTGTATGTTGTATATATCAACAGGTGCCAGCTGTAAACCGGCCGTGTCGGCGATGCTTATAGCATAACTGCACAAGCCGAGCTAGTTACCTTTTTGTGGATAAAATAGGGAAAAATTTAAAGTTACGGCGTGTAACTTAATCTTTATTTCGTCCTTAGCTTTAAGACAATTTCTGTACATGTCTATTACTTTACTTGTTGTAATTCATATGCACAAATAAATAATATTATTATTATTTTTACATACTGAGGTGATCATAAATCGTTGATTAAATTTGAGGGTCTTGTTTACAAAAAGGCAATATATATTTCAAAAGAGAAAATTATTTAAAACGATATATGTTTAGAAAGGTTTTAATCATATTTTTAAGGTTATATTAATATTTAGGTAAATTAAAAAAAAAAGCTATTTTCTTCAACCATACTCGACTCGATATGTCGAATAAAAAAAAAACTTTCAAGTTTCCATTTGGCCCGTTTGAAATTTTCATCCAAATATTTTTAAATGTTAATTCTATAGTCATATATGCCAGTTAATATGCTTTGTTGATATGATAGATAGATATTATTTCCTACATTATTTTCTGTTAGTTAGTCGATTAATCCACTGAGAATAAAACCATCATAAGTGTAGAAAGTCTGGAGGTCAAACGAGCCGCGCCCATACTATGCGTGGTCGATTGTTAGTTATAACGCGCCAGTGTGTTTACTAAGTTGCACGTTTAAATAATGCCACGGTGTCTACAAAGAGCTAACAAAAGTCGTCGCATGTTCATTCCAGGTTGTCCCATGAGTTGCAAATTATTTTAAAATGTAATTAAACAACGACTGAACAAATTACAAAAATGCCATTACGTTACTATTCTTTAATCAATGGTAAAATATTTAATATAATTAATTTGTAAAAAATGGTTTATTTTTAATCTGAAAATCTGAATAACGGATTTGGAAAGTGTGATGAAATGAAGCGTTTCATGTCGTCACACTTTCCAAATGCATGTGCAAAAAGCATATGCTCAACGTTTATATTGTTTGAAATTGCCATTTCTCTCATCATTAACTGTATAAATATTTTGCTCTTACATATTCGGTATATTCATTTTATACTGTATAATCAAATTTAATCAACCTGAAAATTTGTTTACAAGTTTAATTAATTTTTAAATTAATTAATTATTCGATGATACAAAACTGGGCGCTTCGTTGACCAAGAGCTAAATATGTGTTTGGCATTAAAAGAAATATATTTTTTCCCTAATTGAATATTTTGAAATAGACCGATTTAGGTTTATTTTTTTTAAGGTGTACCAAATAAACCGCAATAAAAATAGTTTTATATAAGATAGCAACAGGCATTTTTCACGTTATTACCATTTTGAAATCTAGGGTTTTAGAGAGTAGCAAATAGAAGAAATAAAATCAATCTTGAAGCATATAGTCAATATGAGTGGATAAAAAATGGGGCGTTTAATTTTTTTATTTAGTCAGCCAACTGATACGGAACTACTTTAAATCGGCGTCTCATTAGACATATGTTAAATTCATAATTCTTAATTGTTTCCCTAAATAGCGTGACGCGTGCTGATGTAAAGAGCTTCCTTTATTTTAATTAATTTACCTACATATATTATAAAATTGTTTATTTCTAATCAGATCTTGTTATCTGCGGCTAATCCTTTGATTATTTTTGTAATAAAATCTCCTGTTCACTTGCGACTTCATCCGGGTGGAGTTCGGAATAATATTTTGAAACTAATTTTTTCAAATATTATTTTATATACGCTATGAAGTATACCAAATTTATTCTAATGAAAAAATTTAAAATAATAAAAAGAAAACGAAAAATAGTTTGTGATTTTACTTTTGGTACTAAATATAGTTAACACCTTTGCCTCTATTTCTCCTGGTTACATACCCCAAAACAAAAGATAATCCACACAAATCTCAAGCTTCAAAGTGCGCCCAATGTTTCCCCTGATCTGTAATTTTTAAACCGTGGATGTGAAAAATTTGAAAAACCTAGATACTAGAAAATATTAGAATTTTCAGAAAATTTTAATAAAATTTTATGTCAGATAACTTGTACCAACAATTAAAAAATTTATGAGTAATTACGAAATCTTATCATGCATTTGGTCAATTTTTTAAACATGTTTTTCGACAATCATCACTTCACTTAAAACTCGTGTATGATGCAAATAATTGCTTCCATATCGCTGTCTACGCATCGTTTGTAATTTATGTAAATTGAAAAGTTTGAAAAAAGGCGGTCACTTTCATCACAACCCTATATTCATTTCCTATTTTTTAATTCCACTCGTTAGGATACTTAAATTATGGAATTTGTGTGCAAGTTTAGAGAAGCTGTGTTTTTGATATTTTCTTAAACAAGTCAGCGCGAACTAAAACATAAGTACTAATTATTTCTTCTATAATTTTAGTAGAATATGACATGTTATTTGTTACATTTGTATGGAAAGTAATTTCCCGCTCGAGTTTAACCAATATCTAATGTGGCCTTCAGATCTTCGCGCGGGCGTACCACATTACTATGTAGGTATTTATCAAGATTAAATATCCGCTATGTAAGCAATATAATTACCCGAAATGATGACTTTGATATTTATGTCAAACGTATACAAGCAAATATTTGTATGGAGAAGGCTGTGTCGTAGTTATTCTCAATAGTTCTTGCGTGTGGATATAAATTATGACCCAATTTCGTATAAAGATTGTTTTGCTGACAAATATGTGTACTATAGAAAATATGCTATAAGATCATGATCCAAGCAATAAAAATTTATTAAAGAAAAGTAGTTTTCAAGTATAAATAAAAGTATTTTATTAAAATATTTCACAAAATAATTCGGAAAGTTAATATCTAACGGATTGTGACGAATACGTATAAGGCGAAGGTGTGGCATTGTCAGGTAAATCGCAAATTAATATGATTTTGCGATGGATATTTTTATTTTTCGGTATGCGAATTAAATAAATATTGTTACTTCCAATGGATTAAATATCATTCTCCCCCTCCCTCATATTTTGCACTAAAATAATTAAATCAAGAATTTTCACTTTTTTCGAGCAACAATTAAAAGTAATTATATTACTAAAAATATAGTACTTTATTATGAATACAATAAAGTAGATATAAGCTCGTTATTAGAATCAAATAAGATTAAGGTTTATTATTCGATATTGCATGCAATAGTGGGTAGCACCCTAGGGAGATTTTTCCTTGACGATTATAAGCCATAACGGATACTTAATTTCTCCGGCGCGCACCCTTATTTGTTATTATAACTTCATAAAAAAAAATATACAACAAACTGAGTACAAACTGTTTATCTATGTTTAAGTGAGGATAGGCTGAACGGTGGTGTTGAAGAGAAAGATGTTAGTTTTATCTTTTCGTATTATGATTCATATTAAGTGTATGTAGGCATTCAAATTAAAGGGGTATAGATTAACGAAATGTAAATTTTATATTAATAGTATTTCCATTATATATTAAGAGTATATTCATTTATTAATTTCCTGAAAGCTTTACCACCAACTTACAGATTTGTCCAAAGCGTCGGGCATGTAAAATAATATAACAACAAATGGTTCAATACACGTACACAAGAACAACAACTAACAGGATACAAAAGTAACAACAATGACATATAGAACAGTAACATGCATTAATTCTAATAAATATAACTTTAACTGGTGATTAGTCGTGAACCACTAAGCACCTCTACAACAGTATTCCTGGGCGCATCTTGCAATACTGCATTAAACAATGCGAGTGCATGAAATACAAGTGAACGCTGTAGAATATTCGTGCGCGCTCTAGGCAGATGAAATAAACTACGACATCGTCCTCTCATACAACAGTCAGTAGCATTAAGTTATATTTAATTTAAGGGGGTTACAAACGTTATCATTTAATAATTAAACAAATGCATTAATCAATGAAATTCCCGTCGGAGCTGGACGGAGTTATATGAGATACTAAATCAGAATATAGAATATCTCGGGGACAGGTGCAGTTTCAATATATCTCACATTTCATGTATTTTCTCTTTTAAATAAATGAAATGTTGTACGTATGTAATGAAATGTATGACGTTTTGTACAGATATAAACACATTTTTTCTTAATTACATGTTTCTCAACGTTCGCAAATTTGGTAAAATGGATCCTTGTAGCGCAGATTTTAAGTTCATGATGCGTTGTCATGTCGACCGATCGTATAGTTTTGATTTCATTACTCTTGGGTCAAAATAGTAATAAACACTTACTCCTCCATCTTAACAGAATCAGGGAAAACGCTATTTTCTGTTTGTTATTTTATTATGACATAAATTACGCAATTAATAAATATGTACGCCCTGTATATTAGCTGACGATTTGCTAAATTTTGTAAAGGATCAGAAGCAATTCATTTGAAAGTTGGTTTAATGAACTATGGGAAAAGGATATTAAAACAAAATATCTTTGAATGTTATTTGCCCATATTTCTAAAATGTTTGAAAGCATGCAGTGAAAATGTGAGGCAATACCAGGGGTGATCATTTTAACTGCAAAGTGAATTAAATAGATTATTATACTACAATGTGCCACGCCTCATCATTAACGAACAGCGGTTCGAATAACCAATTCTATATTGACACCAGTTGCAGAATGTTTATGTGATGCTGGGCGTGTGAATTTATCGTTCATTCAGTTCCCATGGACACACTGATATTCATCCTTTAATATTACTTATTTTCAAGGTGTTTCTTTACTGGCATTATGATTTTAAAACATAATTCCTATAGTATTCTTTTACCAAGCTCTCTTTGACCGCGGTTTAGCTCGGGTGGACTTCACTGGTTGTTAACGACAGTTCTAAATTAATGATTCTTTACTATGTCAAGATAATCAGTAAATTCATATTTATTTTTAATTTTTCAACTTTTTTACATCGTATTAATAAATATTAAATAAAACGTACTTCAGTTTTTTTCAGTAATATGACAATATGTGTGGTTTCCCCAACTACCATTTAAAAATTTTGAACTCATTGTTTTTTTTTGGAATATGAGTCCTGTACTCACACATCAACTCGTGACACAAAAAATCTCGTGATCAATTTAGGATTTCTCAAAATTTTATATGTTTTTAGGGGAAATCTGACGATGGATTTTGATAATTGTTTGAAATTATAGAGAAAAGAGGGAGATCAAGCTGAAGCTGTTGAATAATGCGAGTGAAGCCCATGGGGGCAGTTGATTTATTGAATCGCTGATTCAATGTTGATTGCAATTATTTATACACAGAGCTTTACATGGATATGTTGTATCTGTACGAGTATGTAGAGAGAGTGAATATGGTTGCTTTAGAGTGTTAAAACAAGTCAACTCACCAGGAAAGGTGCGGCACATATTTATACTGAGCCTGAAGTTTCTGGAATCTTCAAAAGTTATGAGTGGATTTATGTACGTTTAATTTGAGGATCTTTCATTATGTGGTAAATAACTATTATTTTGCACGCGAGTTGAAATAAAAAGTTGAATAATTTATTCAGAATATTCAAAAATGTTTTAAGATTTTATTTAAATTGACGTGTAATGTAAAATGTCACTACCATAGTATGAATGGCGATGACGTGTTAATGCTACTTGCCAGATCACGTACTTATGGCGAAATTTTTATAAAGAATACAGTGTTAAAAATAAAGAAAATAGAATAAGTAAAATCATAAGAAGTTCAGATTGTTAAAAAAGTCAGAGTGTTAAAAAAGTGTAATCAGCTAATTTCAGGCACATCTTTATTTGACATATCGAATATCGAATTATGTACTGACGGTTCTACATTTGACATTTGTAAGCGAAGTTTATTTTGGGGGGAAGTATTGCGTTTAACAAAAGTAGTAAAATGAATATAAGAAAAAGAAACTACACAGAAAAAGAGTGAAGATATTCCCCTCTCACAAAGATGTAAATGAAAATATCAAGTATAAATAACGCATCGACGGAGCAAATGCCGAGATACCTATATAATAATAGTGGATATAATAATGAAAGAGTAAGTACAGTCAAATGATCAAGTTTATAATGAAAATAGAATTTATTTATTTGTTTATTCAAGAGCCTACAAAACAAGTTACAGTCACGTAGCTATATAATAAAAAAAACCTTGTATAAAACTATACTATAACTCTAATTATATGCGCACAAAATGGTTAGAGTATTTATGTATACTTTTTCATGGGTTATTTGTGTTATTAAATAAATTACAAAATGTACTGATCGATTATTAAAGTTAGTATTCACTTATAATTATATTATTTTCTACATAATGAGCAAAATATTAATCTATCGCAGCTGATTTTAATTTATAAATAATATATGTTGTATTTCCTTTGTCTTTTTTAAAAGTCCAAGGATGGATGTTAAGAAACAATATCGTTATGCAATCGGCACATTCGAATTATGTGGTTGTAAATTGGTATTATTGTTATAAGTCGAGTATTGAAGTTGAGTAGAGTCAATATGCGAATGTACGATTTCATGTAAATATAATAGTTCAGCGCATTTTAGTTATGACAAATTAAATCTCCGTAGTCGGATATCATAGGATCTATACTCTCGTCCAAAATGAAGTCGGAATTGATTCGTTTGATGAATATAGAATTAATTTGTTTTCATGAACGTAATTTCTTTTTTTTTATAATATGCTAAGAAACGTGTACTTTATTTGTTTCTTTAGGCAAAAAGAAGTCAACAGTGCTGACTTTGGCTCTATATAAAAGCCAGGCTGAGAAAAGAGTTGGCAATGGAAAGGCAGCAGCGGATGGTCACCGGGGGAGGACCATCTCCTCCGCCGGTGACCATCCGTGATTAGTGACATCCAAATTGATTACGTCAGGGTTAATTGTGGATGTCCAATCAAACCATTTTGCCCAGCAATTCAATCGAGGTAAACAACGCGTGTAATATAATCAAGGTGAATAAGCGTATGATTAATATTTTATTTATAGTGTTTTTAGAAACTGATTAATATACTAATGGGACACCAAAAGTTTTTATATTGATTTATATGTAATAATTTTTTTTCGGATTTATATTTAGTACTAAAGAAGCAGTATTACAAAGGAAAGTCGTTTGTAATTTAATCATCTTTAAAATCACAAATTGTGAAATTCATTTAAGATCCTTTCCACTGGACTTTTATTTTATTTTCTTTCTAGTGATATGCGAAAATGAGAAGACTAGCTCCATGAAACCCACAAGAAAATTTTGAAGATCGAGAAGCGAAGGCTCGTGCTGAAGTTGCAGAGAGGGAATTGGAAAATAAATTAAATACGTTTTTAGATATAGATTTCATTCTATTTTGTGTTTTAGATATTGTTTTTTTCTTATTTCGTTTTAATTTTTTATATACCATATTTATATACTTCCTGTACTATTTTTATTTTCTTTACTTTTATTTTCATAATAATTTCTGCTCATATTGTTTGATTTTATATTTGTAAAATTTCATAACAGTAAAATGTCCATAATAAATTATATAGTCATTATTTTGTTGTGTGTAGAAAGGTAGTGTCGCACGTTAAACATTTAAAACATTTAAAAGCTAAAAATGTTAATGTTTATATTTTTGATCTTACACAAAAATGGGGGGAATTATTTACTAATTGTTAAAGTCGCGTTTATTTTGTCAGGCTTTGTAATAAAGTTCAATGAGTATACATTTCAATTTGGGAAGAGATTAGTAAAACAGATATTCAATGAGATGGTATATTAACCAATGAAATAGGATTTTCATATTGAAACCCTATGATATCTAATCCGAGAACATATGTATTATCTATTCCAAACTAATTTAATGCACGTTTTTGTTTTAGTTATGGGCAAATTGGACCATACGTTGTATTTCAATAACATAATTGTTACTGAATGTAGCTTCTGTCATCATTTGTACTCGAATTCAATAGTCAGAAAACAAATTTTTTTTTTTACAAGTACATATATGTTAAATTACTGAATATTAAGAATAAATACGTATTGATAACTTCCTAAATTAAAGCAGTCACTGGCTTATTTCATCGAGTTCAAACTAATTGAATGCACAGTTTATAAGTCTGGCTATAGGTAAAGTGAACCATCCAGTGCAATCTAATTTGAATCCAGATTTTAATATACTAGCTATAGGTATAGGGAATTATTTATTTTAATGTATTTAATTGATACATATGGCGGACTTATTGCTATGAGAGCAATCTCTTACAACCAACCGTAGCACCAGTTTAGCCCCGTTCGACGAACGACCGGGAATTGAACCCGGGTCCCCGCGGTGCACCGCATCGTCAAAGGTCGTATGCCTTGTGATTAACCCAACAGGCGACGACAAATATTTCGCTAGTCAGATTGAATTTCAGTAATGGAATTTTTGAATTGTAATAATTTAATGTTATTATGTGTTAATATTTGATGATTTCTATCCAACAAATTTAAAAAGGCTCTTTTAATTTTAACTTCTTAGTCTAATGTTACTAAATGTATTTATTTTGTTGTATAAATTTGATCTTGTTCATTTGCGTTTTACTTGAAAATAATTATATTGTCAGCATTTTTTAAATAAAGAATTTTCCATTTAGATTTAATGATATTATTTTTTATTTACTTAAATTTGCATATAGTGTTACCTATTTTATACATTCCAAGAAAATCGTAATTCAGGAGTAAATCCAGTTGTGCGTCGGCGTTGATACGCACAATAGTTTTTAAAATACTTAAGGTCTAATTTCGCTCTGACCAGTCTGTTAGCTAATCGATGTGATGCAAAATCATGTTAGAAGATTTTTTTTTCAAAAATGCTGTATTTATAAAGGGCATAATATTAGAGAAAATGTTGTGTTAATAACTAATTTTACTACATAAATCATAAAGAAAATATCAAATGAAATGTTTCAAATATAAATAAATAAATTCTTATATTCATCGAGATGGCATTGTAAATTAGGGTTGCAACACGTCTCATATTTCCCGGGTGGATCGAATTTTTATCACGTTGCAAGTATTTCGATAGGATGATAAAGGTTTCATATTCTTGGAACGTACACAGCAAATCGGTAGTGTTTATATGTTAATTACTATTGAAAGATGGCGGTAAATAGGCGCAGTACTTGGCGCTGATCCACTCCTCGTCTGAGCATCCCTAAAATAAATGCAATTTTTATTAAAACATCATCTGTAATGATAAAAATATTAATTACGATTAGTTATTAAAACATGAACAATAATGGAAGTATTAATTACGTTACGTAACACAATAAAATACGGTCTGAATTTTACAGAAAAATATTATTTTCTATTTTATATTTCTTTCGTATTAAATGATGAAATCCTGTGTTTATTTTATTTGCTCAGTGTTAGTCTCTTGGTGACTATAAAATCTGGCAACCCTGTTGTAAATACCGACATCTTTAGGCTTATTAAATGGTCAAATAACTGAACAAACAATATAATAATTCTTGAAGCAATATTGACTTCGTAGACTTGATGTCAATATCGAATAAAAATATTCAAGTGTAAACATACGTTTGACGATGGCCAATAAAAAATAGGCATATGGACATCATGTGAGTATATGAGAATTTGATATTTGGCCTTCACGTAATATGTAGTTTTCTCCCAATTTTCTTCGTAATCATCGTACCCATTTTCCTAAATAGTGAAATGTATCTGTACACATTTTATTTACGAGTATTGATAATATGAAGTAATATTGAAAAATGCATTTAATATATGCGTGGTTAAATCGATTAGGAAATTGCAGGGAAATACAGGGGTTTTTGCGTATTTAATCATGATAATGTATTAGAGATAAAGAATGCTAACTTCCTGACGTGTTTTCCATTGACTATTTAAATTATTGCAATTTATATAAAAGTATGATAATTAAGGATATAGAATGTTTATATCAAACTATTTACAAATATTATTATATTTTTTCACAATATGAATACATTGTCTAGTACACTTTTTACAGGCGTAAGAAATATATTATAATAAACTTGATTTTTTATAATTCTAATTGTAGTCGTTTCTTAGACAGGGAAGGGAGAATTATCTTACTTATATTTCTAACAAAATTATTTTGGTATCTTTATAAATTGCACTTTCGATTAATCGTTTCTACGACCGAAAGCAAAATTTTCTTGTATTTGTCAAAACTTACGTAGCAAAATATTTTTAAAATTTTTTGCAATTACGAAATATGTGGATAAATAAATTCTATTATTATATATATAAATTTCAATATAATACGTCAAACGGTTTTGGGTAAAAAAGGTTGTGTTAGACGTAGGTATGGAAGTGTGACTGATAGTATAAAGGTTCCGTTTTTTGCTGTTGGAATATGAAACTCTGAGTGTAAATTTTTTCGTCTATATTTAGGTAATAGTCGAAAGGAGGTGTTATCGGATCAATATATTTCATTTATCTTAAACACAGTATTATAGATAATGATATTACCAAGTCATGCCATTTAATATTTTTAATTGTAGTTCACAATATTTTTGTTTTGTTTTTGGTTATAAAAGTAATCAAGAAAGAAAAGAAAAATGGGAAATTTTTGAATGAATAGAGAGTTAGTAAGTAGCTTACAAAACGAGGAGTGGAAAACATAAAGCATACGACCGTCTCTACACCTGTCAATCCTTTTCGCCTTAATTTTTAAAAGTAGCGTCTTTTAATTTGTTTTTATTTTTTCTTTATATTCTTAATATTGTTAATAAATGAAATTAAAATCCGATACTACCGTTCATTATCACGAGTTATTATTAATAATTAGTAAGAAATTTTAACGAGGGATGACTAAAACTTTAATACGTAGAGCAACCAATGAAGCCTTTGGTTACCATCGATGCTTAGTCTCGGCAGAAATGTTGAAAAGATAAACGTATAGCAGAGATTATTTTCAATATTCCACCGATAATTTGGGTTGAGAGTTTGGAAGTTGGAGTTAAGAAGTTCATTTTTATTTTATTCAAGAGAGTGTAGACAAACCGTCTATGTATTAGTCGGAGATAGATATCTACGTTTTTTCCTCGTTCCATTAAAATTAGACGCGAACCGTAGTAAAGTTTTTTATTCTTGTTGTAACCTACATGATCAATTCTATTTTTATTTAATGTGTAATTCCATATAAGCGAAGCGGCGGGTACTGAAGGTCAGTAAAGAAGAAAATATTAACGCGATAATAAATTTAATTGAGATAATGATATAGTACATGTATTTAATAGTCTGTACTAGGTAGTTTCAATTATATATATATATATATATATATATATATATATATATATATATATATATATATATATATATTTATATATATCAGTGTACCATTTAAAATTTTCCAATGAAAATACATTATTTAAGTAGGATTAAAATCTTTCTCCAAGAAATAAATGAAAGCATTAATTTTGACGAAAAAGCTTATCCTAAACTTTATATAATAGACTCAAAGTCATTATGGGAATAAAATATGACCGAATGCTTGCACTCGGCATTTGCCCCAGCGAGTAAGCAGAACTCGAGACCGATCCTTGATGGTTATTAGCGATAATGTATATTTAATACGGCGGTTCGATATCTTAATGACCACTTAATGGTTATGGTGACTTGGTTCTTGGTAAATAATAATAACGATGCAATATTGTTGAAATTATTTTGTATGCATTTACCAAGTAGCCAAGCTAGTTTGGTACATTGGTTTAAATCACATCAAAAATTTAAAAAAATACTTATTATTACAGTAAGTTCTAATTTTAATATAACATTGAAAGAAAACATTTGGGCCTGGATTGCAATTATGCTCTCTTTTCTACCGCAGTTTGTCATTAGCATATCTGTGTCTATAAAATAGTCAAAGTACTTTTAATAACCTTTATATTCTTTTCAGTCGTGTAACAGAGTAAATGCCCAACGGCTGTGAGTCGACAAAGTCAGGAGTATGATGTTTCTCTGTAATAAATTTGGCTGTATGTCAGACACGTGGATTGTCCCGTATAAAAGCTAATAAGTACATTTTATTTTGTAAATTTTGACATTACGAAGAAGAGAAAACTTTTCATGTATTCAATTTCCCTCGTATAAATCATGGCAATGTAGTACGACAAACACGTTCCCAAATAACACACCTATAACTTTTGAGCAAATAACGTAATGACTTATGAAACAATGAATCTTCTGCTGAGTCCGATATTTGTTTGAAATTAATACACCTCACGTAGGTATGAATTTATCAAGGAGGCAGTGTAGGAAATAGGTTGAATACCATTTGCCTCTGGAAATTAATTATTCATGGGCGGAATTTATGGCCCACTTTCACACGACCTGCTTTATTAACAGACACGTATACAGGTTAAACAAAATGTTACGAAATTAAAAAAATGCATGATAAAATAATTTAACCTTCAAAGTGAGAACGGTATCACCGTTCTCACACAAATAAAATTGTGATCAATATACAAATGTACAGACATGCATTTTTGCGTCTATCGTCTAGTTTTTATGATATGGTATGGTCTTTTCTGAGCAGGATGTCCTCGGCACCTATCCGAAAAAAAATTGTGCTCCACCAGAAGGTTGCAAAACATCATATTTTTTCATAAAAATATTGACATGTTAAATTTTTAATAAATAGTAAAAGTCTATTGTGAACATAGCCTAAGCTTTTAACGCTTGCGCCGCTTCGCATTTTGAATGGCGCGACATACTGTACAGTAGCAGAGGCATGCGCTGAATATGTATTGTATGACAAACTGCAATGGGGGATGGGGAAAGATATATACCAACTTTAACAACAATTTTTTTTTAACAAATACATATCAAATAATCCTTTTTATACATTTAGGGGGCACATGAGGGCACATCTTCTTCGATATCAATCGTGTGCGTCAGAGATAATCAATCGCGGTTGCACATTTCATTTCTGTGGAATGTGCTTTCATTCGACTATAAACCTCTACGAATCAATTTGTTATCACGACGGCACTGTTTTAGTATCCACTGACAATAATCTATTCTAACATTGTAATCACGAGATAATAGAGCGTGGACTTTTCTGTATTTATACGGATACTGGCGATCTTTATTTAATATTTTAAAGACAGTACAGTGGCCAATGCAAAAATCTCTTCCTGCTTTCCGTGTACTTGTCATCGGATTACGCCTGAAATGTTCCAAGACTTGTTCTTCAATACGTGAGTATATTTTACGTGCCTTCAGCATGCTGTCTGGTAATCGGATAGTCATCTCGTATGAACTGGACTGCTCCAATTATCGTCCTGGCATCACGCGGTTACCGCTCTTCCCATATCACCTACGATTAGCAGCTAATGCTCTTGATGCATTTCTACCACGTTCACCATATGGTAACACCATTTACGTGTACTCTTGAGCAGTAAAAAGTTGCCGCACGTGAGGCATGTTTACACTACAAAATAATAACACAATACGTTAAAAATTTATCGACACAACACGACTGACAAAGAGATTTTGCAATGGACTAAATTGATAATTCACCTTGACCACGAATGTGCTCTCGCATTTGAGAAGAGAGTAGCAATATAGCATCTTTCTCTTCTCACTTATCAAACAATCCATTTTCATCTTTATTACTCATGCATAAGATATAATTTATTTGGGGCATCCGAACGACTGGACTCGTTATTTCATTAATAATTATAACTTTACTTAATAGTAATGAAATATGTAAGGATTCGTGTAGACAGTTTTACTTGAAATTTTTATTGCCTTTAATTTCTAAACCCTTTGAGAATACAAATTCTAGTTTTCACCAATGATCGATATACAACCAGGAGATTCATCAGTATTTGTTTTCGAATAGGGCTCGCGGACATCTTTATATACTACTTTTTTAAATATATTTTACATATTTCGTTTTCAGATAGAGATCGCCGACAATATGTATAACATTGTTTCTGATGTAGTGTATACATAAAAATATATAGTTTACAAAAAGTTTAATATATATATATATATATATATATATATATATATATTCTGATTTAGTAAAATTATTCTTTTGTTAATTTCACTGAGAACTCTCAAATGAAAAATCCGTATTCATTAGGAGCTTTCCTTCCCATTTTGCAAGTCGTGGAAAGTGCACTAAGTACGTACGTATGTGCCTATTTACCCACATTCTTCGAAGTAATTTGTGCTAATCTACTAAATTTCCTATGAATTCACAGTGTAGTCCTTTGCTTACTTTCATTAAACTTCTCCGGGATGCTAACGCAGTATATTCAAAATTTTGAACTCAAGTATAATAGTTGGTCAGGATTAGAAATGTTAATGCATAAAATGAAATTTCTTTCCCATTATTTTTCGTTTTTCCAATTATTATGAGCAAGATTATATATGGAATATTTTACTATCTGTCACGCGATTTATTTTAATGCACATTTATTTAATTTATTATCATGTTAAAAACGTCAGTTCATGATTGATGATACGTGACACGCAATAAAATTAAAAAATTCTTAATATGTGTCAGGAATGTTTTATAAATATATTAATTATCTTCTGCGACTTGGTTCGCATGAAATTTTGATCAAGATGGTTGTTGTATCCATAAATAAACGGTCGGTAAAATTCTGGTAAATAAATCTGTCGCAAAAAAGGCAAATCGAATATTGCCACTAATGTAGAATTTCAGCATGAAGAATTTCAAAATTTGATACTAAATCAACTTCATAATATATCGCATACAGAGTTGAATGATCATAAGAGAAAAGAATAAGTTCTCAAACTTAAGCTCTCGACAAAGTAACCATGGTTTCGACGCGGCTGCCATCTTTGTCTGTAGCACGCGGGCGGTCTGTCTGTAACTTTTTGAGGTAAGGATAAAAAATTAAGTTTATTGTCTTTACCGCCTGAAATACTTTGCTGATTATAATAATGGGTAAAATTATGGATCAATACAAATAACTTGCAGTTTTTCTGGTTCCGATCTAATTAGTTTTTCTTCAAATTCTATATGATGTATGTTTGCAATTTACTAGAAAGGCCTAGGCGATGATTCAAAATCTTAAAATTTTTGAGAAATTTACGGTTTTTTTTACGTTAATGAAAGATGACTTTATATTAATAATAATGTTCATAAATAACATAATTTAAGAGAAATACTTCGTATCCCTAAATGCTTATGTGCATCAAGTGTACAGTACTATTGAACTGCGCGTTCTACTGTTGCCTTTTTAAAAGTAACTACTTCACAATTTTTATATTAGCAATATATGTAGTCTACGATCCAACAACTTCAGAAATGAAAAAAATAATAACGTTTTATGATAATGTGTTATTTGTGGATATATAAATATATTTGTTCTTATCTTATAGAAATAACTTTATTTTATTTTTATTACGAATATTTAATATATTTATATCTACATTTATATCTCCATATTTTAGTACATACACCAAATTGATGATTCGTATTCTCTTTGTTTTTTCCACATAAAATGTAAAAAAAAATATAAAATAAAATGCACAAAACTCCTTTTAAAAATAAATTAAGTGCCTATTAAAAATATGGAGTTCCCCCCTTATACGATGCTAACGCTCGTCAGTATCTCTGGGCGTCCGTTAAGAGTAGTGGGAGTCACGATTTATTAATAATAATAATATTATAATTTTATAGTACTAATATTAGACACATTATTTATTTACGCAGTAAAAATTATTTGAATGTTTTCAAATTCTAGTATTAAACACATAAAGATACTTTTGAATATTAAAAAAATGTTGGGATTAAGTCACATATATAAAGTGACATTCTTAAATAGAGACAAAGGAAAAAAAAATGTGCGTGTCAGCTTTGGCGCGCAACTGGAGTTTACTCCTTAAGTACGATTGTCTTGGCATGTATAAAATAGGTAAAGGGGTAAATAAACGCATCTCTTATAATAGTGATAGCATGTATGTACTTTTTATTCATATTTATTTGATTCGTATTAATTCTTTATCAACTGGAATGACATCACCAATAACTGATGTCATCACCCATAACTGATGTCATCACCCATATGTATTGAAAAGGTTTGAGAACTGCATTATTTGTGACATTTTTCTTTTTTAATAATATTATATCTCTAACATTATTAAAGATACAATATCACAGATACTTGTATCCACAGAATTTGTATCATAATATGTGTCTACACGAAAGCAGCACCAATTAGAAATCGGGGATAAATTGCCTTAGCACTGCTTTAATTTAGGAAGTTATTAATACTTATTTATTTGTCACATTCGGTAATTTAATAAATTCTTACAAAAACATGTATTATATTTTGAAAAGTTATTTATTAGTATTCTAAATTGGAATTCAAAAATTCATTTATTGAAATTTAATTTTACTAGCATCACGATTCCCTTTATCTATAGCTAGAATATTAAAATGTGAATTAAACTTAGTTTTCACTGGATGATACACTTTACCTATACCAAGTTGTTTAAAACGTGCATTAAATTAGTTTAAACTAGATGATATAAGTCGGTGACTGCTTTAATTCAGGAAGTTATCAACTCTTCATGTTTGGTAATTTAACAAATACTTGCAAAAACATATTATATTCTGACAAACTGAATTCGAGTACAAATGATGAGAGGAGCTATATTAAGTAAAAATTCTACTATTGAAATGCAATGTATGGTTAGATTTATCCATGACTAAAATAAAACGTGCATCAAATTAGTTTGGACTAGATAATACAAACCATTCTTTCACAGGGTGTCAATATAAAAATCCTATTTCATTGGTTAATACACCATCTCATTGAACATCTATTTTACCAATTTCGTTCCAAATTGAAATGTATACTTATAGACCCTTATTACAAAGCTGGACAAAATAAATGAGACTTTAATAATTAGTAAATAATTTCCAGCATTTTTGTGTAAGATCAAAAATGTAAACATTAACATTTTTTAGCTTTTAAATGTTATAAATAACATGCTACTTACTGTCTTTCTGCACACATCAACATAATGACAAGACAATTTATTATTAAAAATTTAACTGTCTGTTGTGAAATTTAAGAAGTATAAAATAAAACACAATATGAGGAGTAAAAATGATAAAAATAAAAGTAATGAATATAAAAATAGTACAAAAATTATATAAATAGGGCATATAAAAAATTAAAACTAATAAGAAAAAAAAACATTTAAAAACACAAATTTAATAAAAATGTATAATTAAAAAAATTAATAATCTAAAAAAGGATTTCATTTATTTTTAAATTTCTCGAGCTAGACTTCCATTGCGGATTCCATTGCGGATTTTATGGAGCTTGTATTCTCTTCTATGTCTTTGCTTCATTTTATGTCTCATGCAATTCTTTTTAATTCTTCCGTCAGAAGCAACTGACGTTGGCTGAATATAAGCCAGATATCCAAATGCTGGATGCTGGTGCGTCTTCTGCTTATCGGTATATTCATGTCGACGTCCAACATGATTTCCTGCACCTAGGGTTGCTAACCGTACTGTTAAAACAATATTATACTTTATTTTGTTTTACAATATTGTTTATTTTTGTAATAAAAAAAGTTTACAAAATACTGTTTCCATCGTCGCTATTATCCAAAATTGTATAAAAAGTAAACTGTCAATGTCTCGCACGCAAGTGCAAGCTCGCAACGAACGCAGGACATAACCTTTTGTAGCTATTTGTTTCCGCCAATTTCGTACATATAGTTTTCGTTTTCTTAATGTAATAGATAGAAAGTAGACACGATTCGTGTTTAGATTCATCCGATTCTCTTCCTACCATACTTAGGAAGAAAGCCAAATTAACTAAGGTAAACAAAAGTGTAAGCAAGAATGGGAATGCAGATTTGATTGGTAAACGTGTGATCCTAAAAGTGATTACAATGCTATATGTAAAATATGTGCCCCAAACTTTACTGTTTCGCATGCAGATATTGGTCTGGTTGGGATGGATTATTATGGGTGTTTTTGTTAGCTAACGGAAGATGATTAAGTACTTGTTACTTGACTATTTTTTAAATGTTTGTTTTCCTTCCGTTTTTTTAAAGAGCATATAGACAGCAAAAAATACAAGGAAAAGATGGAATTGAACAAATCCAGTGGATTGTTACAAAAGTTTTTTTCCTAAATCATCTATTTCTGGATTAGCCTCAGTTTCCAATTCTAGTGATATGCCAAATTTACAGCATCCGAGTTAACGACAGCATTTCATTTTATTAAACATAAGTTATCAAATAAAAGCCAGGATTTCAACATGAAACTTAACAAGATTATCTATTGTGATTCCAAAACCACCACTCATAAAAGATTGGGTGGGACAAAATCCCCATTTGCATTAGTAATAGAAATTCATACTCTGCGCAATGTGTTATTGATCAATTAAATAACGATAATTTGTTCTAGTATCTACAAACTGATAAATAAATAATAACAAAAACATAAAAATGTTTCCTCTATTAGTTCAATATTTCACCCCGCGGGACAGAGTTCAACAGAGATTACTGGATTTTTGTGACAATGTAAACGAATCTGCAAATGGGATGTTTTAGTCATCAAAAATTCTTTGGAGTTTTACGAAATTTCTTTCAGTTAACTCTCTGACCTAAGTGCTGACAGTACTATTGCAAATTTTGGCCAAATTCACTCTTTATACACAAATATTTTGGAGGCCGTGCCCGATTTAATTAAAGGGGATTGTCATGTCCATATTGTTAATAATTCAGTAAATGAGTTAGTTAAAATATGACATTGAGAACATAATTTTAAAGATCTGTAATCATTTTCCTGTCTCTGCTTGCAGACGGGAAGAATTGAAAAGATTTGTAACGCTTACTGAAGGATAGTTTCAAGAAATCAAAACACGCATAGGAACACGTTGGCTACCTCTTTTACTAGCAATGGATAACATTTTTATTAACTGGAGACCAATTTGTAATTACTTTGTCAGTTTGGATGTTGACGTCCATGGTTATTTAAAATTTATTAATGTTATATAGAAAATTGGAAAATGATGTAGTTTAACAAACCTTCAATATGCTAATTTTCACAAAGGTTCAATATGTATATGAAGGTAACAAACTTTTTATATGCTAGTCTTGTACTAAATGTTTTCTATAAATCAATTATAAAATTAGAAGGCAATAATGTAACCATTTTAGATGTTTATAATATAAAGACACTTTAAAAAGTAAATTAATACAAAGAAAAAAAGGTAAGTATTTTGACCATCAAACAAAAAAAAATTTTAAGTCCCCCCACACTCAAAATGATAATTTAATACTTCTTATTGATAAAGCTATTTCATATTTGGAGAAATGGTTTGATTTCAGTCAAATTAATGGGCATACTCTGATCAGCAATTTGTCATTAAAGTCTTTGGTCATCTTTGATCATTTTGAAATAATAATTTAAAAACTTAATTTGCCTAGTAAGCCTATATCGATATGGATAATTTATATACGGAATTAATACTATTCCAAGTTATTTATGGAACGATATCAAAGGACAAAGATTTTTTTGACGTGAATACAGGGCAAAAAAGGAATAATTTTTCAGTAAATACTTCTCAAGAAATTAAAAATATTTCGAAAATTGTCTCATGTCTACTTTCTGTTCCTGCTACTTCGGCTTTCACAGAAAGAGTGCTTTTTGTAATGTATATTGTAAGCGGTGGGACAATAGAAATAGATCTTTAATTAATATATTAAAAAATGAGCTACCCATTTATTTCAATTTAGATTTAAACTGTGGAAAGGCTTATGAATATTTTAAAAATGAAAATAAGTTGTTAATTTGTGCGAGAAACTTCAGAAACATGTTTTTGAACATTTTAAAAAATAAAATATTATTTTTTTTCTAAAATGTTCTTTATTTTAATACTACGATTTCAATCCGATCAAAATCTGTACCTCAACCCTAGGCTGACCAGCAGGAACATCTTCCGTGGATGATAATGGGCAAAGTTTCCGCGGTTTCAGCAAAAACTTCACTTCGATTGTTGCTCAGACGGATCTATTGATAGTTGACTCAAATTAATTCAATGTCAATTCATGAATATCACAAGATTCCGTGTAGTTTCTTTTTCTTGTATTCATTTTACTACTTTTGTTCAACGCAATATTTTCAGCCAAAATAAACGACGTTACAACTATCAGTAAATATATCAGCGATATGTCAATTAAAGATGTGCCTGAAATTAACTAACGATTGATGCACAATATGTACTGCGCGGGCGATGCCAATTAAACGTATTGATATCTCACTCTAAAGATGCGGATATCTCACCATAAATGTTGTGCGAAGAGGCCACATAACGACTAAATATTTTTAACGTTCTGAACTTCGTACGCTCTGAACTTATGAATTTACTCCTCATAAAACTTCATAACTGGCGCTATATATGAAGATCGATCCTTAAGGAGTAAATTCCGAAAATATGCCCTTCAAATATTTTATTTAAATAATCAGTCAGACATATGAGAAATGTATTTTTTATGAAAATAAAAGATTTCTCATTTGTCTGACTGACGATTTAAAGGTTATATTTTCTAATGTTTTGTCACTGCAGTTTCTACAGAATTCTTTGAACCAGCAAGATAAAATAAAGTGTAGATTCGTTGAATCAATAAATCGTTGAATTATTTGCTTTTTTGTATTTTAAAAAATACCAGCTTTTTTAAAAAATTATATTCTATTTCTGCAAGGCCGGAACCATTTTCGTTGGTCTCCTTTTTACACATCGTTTCATGAAAGTTTACGATAGAGTTATTCGTATGTTTATATGAAGGGAACTAGCCGGCGGTAATTATATTATGAATGATTTGGATGTGACATTTATGTTGGAATCTATAGGAGTGGTATTATTTTACAATTTTTTTAAGTTCGAAAAAGAGATTGTACCTAGGAAGTTTCCACTTCGTAATTTTCTTTGCTTTATTTCTACATTTTAAGTAGGTATAGTGTCCTATGTTGCCTAGAATATTAGAAACTTAGGATTAGTTCAATGTCAATAACATGTTATTTATAGAAATCGGAACAGATGTTTGCGGCGTTTAATGAATCTGAATATATTCATATACATCTACCTACATACATGCATGTGTACAGAAATACATACATACATACACATACGCAGATTTAAATTATATCCACTCTTTTGGTTTTACCGTAGTAGCACGGACTACGGTATATACGTATATATTTAAATATCTACCTACCTATTAATATTTAGTTATTTCATGCATTTTTTATATCTGTATTTTCTAATTTATTTACCTGCTAAATACTTTGTTATTATCTTAGTTATATCAAGAAAAGTTGAAAGGGTTCAAACTCGTTGAGTTTGCTCCTCACCTCTGAAGAGTTTCTGTCACCATCTTCTAGCTCCATAATTGTACCCTGCGTTTGCTAAAGAGCATATTAATGTCGCTCTTAGTTGCGTCTTATTAGATTGTCTTTAGACCTGTATCATCCAAGCTCAATTACGGTATCTGCACTTTTCACTGTTGATGAGTTCTGTGGTGTACCTTCAATTCTCAAAGTCAGATTTTAACCAAATTTTCATGGAAATATACTGGGGTATATCTTTTCAAATAAAATAGGAGTCAACTAAATTGCTTGATAAATATCGAAGATATAAATTAACATATACAAAAAAAATTAAATCGGACTTCCTTTTTTTCTGAGGTTAGTTTTTAGGGCGCTGTTGTTAAAATAAGGAAGGGCTTCCTTGTTTTAACAACGGAATCGTTTCTCGATGTTCATTTGTTATTTAATCTGTCTGTCTGCATATCACAGTTGTTTTCATCGCAGATTGTTAGTGCCAGAAAACTGTAATTTTATGGCTTGGTTGTATATATTTATAACCCCTACAATGTTATGAAATAAAATGTTTTAAAGTGGAGCTGATTTTTTTCTCATATCCCATTTGTAATGTTGAACAGGTCTTTCAAAACATTTTGGATTATTGAATATATTTGGCTTTAATTTTGTAGAAATTCATTATTCACAATTAAATGAAACTAAACTGAAGATTGAAGAATCTTTGCTAATATCCCACCTGAAGATGTTGTAATACAACGAAACTTAGGTCGTGGTAAAGAAATTAAAGATAGTAGAAATAATATACTACATCACGTAGTTTCATTTAATTGTGGATTTTGGATTATGTTATGGAAACTTTATCGATGAAGCAATCATTTTTGTTAAGAAGTACATGTCCTATCAGTTAAACCGCTATTTTCGAATACATAAAATATATTAACAAAAGTAGTATGTATGATGAAATTAAAAGGAAAACTATCATCGTTAAGAAGACTTTACTAGTTAACGAGTACTAGTCAACCAGATGTGAAGTAAAAAGTTTATAGAAACTCCATAAATATGATTTAAATAAACTATAAAAATAATTCTTTTTTTAAATGTGTATTTATTATATTTATGGAGGATATACTATTTACGTTGTAAAAAATTAATACTTATAAATAGTTTAATTGAAGTGCTATATGTATCCTCAAATATTTGTGTGTGCCCAAATGTGAAGAAATCCTGCTAGTATTAGTTCTACTCGTATTTGATAGGTTTTTATAATACTAGTTAGTGCGCCTCTTATTCGATCATAATTTGAAATCGGTTCAATTTTTTTTATTTTACGTGCAGCTCATTATTTTTTAATAGTTCTTACTTCTTAATTTCAAAACCATTAAGAGCATTTAAAATGCCACAATTTTGAATGTATGGGAAATTCATTAAAACTGTTGACAGTTTTTGTGTGAAAGATATTTTTATTTATTTTTACTGAGTTAATTTTCGTATATATATATATATACGAAAATTAACTATTAATTAATATATATATATATATATATATATATAGATATATATGTATATATATATATATATATTTTTTTTTTTTCTTTTTTTCTTTTTTTTTTTGCTTGAAAGATATTTTTATTTATTATTAATGAGTTCTACAGTGATGTACGTACGATATTTATTTTTGAACCCTGTTTGCGTGAGAAAGTTTTTTTTATGAAATATATTGAGTAAGAATTTACTTTTAGAAAGACCTGATTATTAAAAAAAGAAGACCAGGTCATTTCATGCTCGCAAAATAAAATTGGACTATATTGTTGAACGTTTTTATAAAGTTGCTGAAACTTAATTTGTGTCACTAATCCTAGTCAGTTAGAATCTAATTCCTAGTCAGACGCCTTAACCACTCGGCCACTCGGCTGCTGTTTGCTAACACGATTAATGTATGCACACATGATTGTTCAGTTGGCCGTAATATATGTATTTCGTGACCATTAACGAAAGCAAGAAGTATGTCATTTTACTAATTAATTTGTACATTTTATACGAATGTGGAAGCGGTGATATAGTAATGTTTTTATCAGACTTGTATATACTCATGTACGTGTGCATGCTTTTTCTGTGAAATTAAATAATATAATTTATAGGGAAGTGAAACTGACGGATCTTTAGTCCACGGAGAGCCAAGTAATTTTGTTAAAGTACTGATTTGCATGACATTAAGCCAAGTTAAAAGCTTAGATTGTTTCTCGATTAGTGAGTCAGATATAAGAATATTTATTAAGTTTATAAAAAAAACGTAATATACAGAGGAAATTGCGCGATGTCCTTATTTTTAGGATTTCAAATTAATAATGACAAAAAAAATATTTTGACATTATCCATATTCACACATGCAAGTTTTGAAGAATGGTAAATAAAAAATATATGTTATTAAAAAATAAATTCCATAAGAACACGTGTCATTGAAAATTTAATAAAAATTATACGAATGCGTTTCAGAAAACGTACAACATAAGGTTTTAATTTTTTTATTTCTTACGAAGTTATTAACGCATGTTTAAAAATAGTTTGAATTGAAAGCTTTAATCAAATACCAACACCTAGATTTTTTCTGATTTCTCAAATTGAAGTTTGAAAAATTAAAGAGGAGTGGGGTGTTGTTTTGTACATTGAACCCCGTTTTGAAGATTAATATTTCGCAGCCGGACATAAAAATAGAAATCGATAAAAATTCTGAATTTTCTTTTGGAGGATCTTTCCACTTTCATCCCACAATTAAAGATAATTAATCTTGTTTATCTAAGAAAATTGTATTTATTTATATTACTACTAAAAATATAGGGTTTCTTATTTTAATGTTAAAGTTGTCTCTGCTTCATTTTAATTATAGCTTTTATGTATAGGCTGCAAATTGCTAGAAATTTTCTTGTGATAGTCCTTTCGTTCAAGAACATACGATTCGTTATTTTTTTCTGGAATGTTTATTTTATATTGTGAAGTTTTCTTTATTGGGGAAATATACATTTTCTTCTTTTTCTTTCTCTTATAATGAGTGGATTTTATGTTGTCAAGCATTGGAATGAGAGGTTATTTTCTATAAAGCTTTTGCACTTATTTTTGTATGGTGATAGAATGTAGGTAAGACTATTTTTATTGAAATTTTAATTCATGGAAAAATTTACCTTTTGTTTGTTATCCAGGTGTTAGTAAATTTTTACGCATTGTTTTGGATCTGGTCTTGGTCAGGTTATTTTATTTTCAGGCGAAGAAGAAAACCATGTTTCAGTTTCAAAGGAAATGTATGTGGAAAAACATTATATTTTTTAATACATATTAACTGAGGTTGCGATCTTAAGATGTATGTGTTTGCATAATTTCCTACACACAGGTTTAAAACTGTAGTAACTGTGAAGCAGTGACAGGCGGACGTATGAAGGAACGAACATGACGAAGTTGTAAGGGTTGTTTTACTAAGAAAAGGTAAGAGTTGTTCCATTAAGAAACCCTAAGAATTATTGTAGCGAATCGATATTCCTATGGATAGTTTGAAATTCTATCGAAATATTTAAGTAATTATTACAGGTTTTCGATGTTTTGTGTCTATGATATTTGTGACTATGATAAATGGTAAATGTTTTAATTCGTCTGATATTTAATCTGATATAAATAGATGATAATTTATAATAATCACATACTATTTTTATGGAAACTTAATTATATTACGAAGTTATTTTGACATTCATACCCATTACAACTGGTGACTATTTAAATCTGGTAATACGTTAAATTGAGTGTTATAAATGGAAATATTAATGAATCTTTTATTATATTTAAAATATCATAAACAGTTTTAATCCTAACTATATTATTTATATAATCTTCCTATAATTAAAAGGGGAAAAATGGTAACAACGCTAGAACGGTGTTTCACCTGCATTGTTTTCCGACTTACATCTAAAACTACACGTTCGATTTAAAAAAAAATTGTTGTAGGTAGTCTATAATTTGTGGAAGATTATATTCTTAATGCGTTACGATTCACAAAGGCAGAGTGTTGATAAAAAATGTAACAGATGTCGTGGAACATTGTTTAAATCCTACGAGATAGACAGAGACAGGCTTATTTATTTAATCGTCCTGATTATTCATATATTTTAATCGTCATATTACTTGATCATCCTGAGTATTCTAACCGATTTACTCCCAGCCCGATTACCTATGTTGTTTGGTGAACGGAACGGAGGTGTTTAGTGGCTGCGACTGAAACGCAACTTATTTAGATAACTCTATGCAGATGAAATCGCGGGGCATAGCTACTTATAGATGAAGAGGGTTTGTTTATTTGTTTGTTTTTGCCGCTTTCATTTCTTAACTACTTTATCGATTTCCGTAGACATTTGAATAGATATTCTGTGACATATTGCAAAATGCCTTACCATATATTTATAACGACTGACTGAAATTCGTAAGAAAACTTCTACAAGAGATGATAAATTAGTACGATGATAATAAATAGTTCAGTAACAAGTAGTTACTTTTTGAAGTTATACTTCTTTAGGCGCGTTATGAAAAAATGATGAGAGTGAAATTTTAAGATTCGTCACACAAAAGTCACAGTACGAAGTTGCAGTAGTTGCAGTCTCGAAACAAAAGCTATTGGCACCATCGTCGCCTCTGTTCACTGTTTTCATATTCATAGTATTTATCCACATGTTTCTAGTGTCTACATTCACACACGTGTTTTAGTTTCATATAAGTGCGATTTATATATGTGCTGATAAATTATATTCAGTAGTGATTTAAATTCCATATTTTGATTAATATATTTACTATTCGTAAATATTAGTGAAAAATTGTGTTTATAGACTTTTTCAAGTGCTCCAATATAATTGAGGTTATCTATCCGTATGTATTATGTAATGATGCCAAAGAAGTATAACTTCTCACGCGCGTACATAAGTACACGCACCCTTTTTTATAATAAATAGTTACTTTCCGCATTTCAAATTCTTTGCATTTACACATTTTACGAGTTTGTATACAGGTTAACATATGGATACATCATATTCAATTTTGTTTATTTAAGTTTATAACACAGAAACTTTTACCAACATAATTTTTTTGTCCCCATTTCACATATTAAGAGACAATTTTCCCCTTTTTGGTTGTTACCCTTTCTTTAAGAAATGTTAGTATTCAGGACTAAAAGAACTTTTCATATTAATTTCGGAAATTTTTATGATTTACAGGCTGTGTAAGCAGCTATTTTTTTATAGACTCGTAATGAATGTGCAGTTATTCATGCCTGTATAAATATTTGCTCTATGTGACAAAATGTTAATGAAGCAGTTTTTTTCAGGGCAATAAGCATTTTTGTAATGTTTATACTTTTTGGAATCCATATCTGAAATCAGAATACACCACACAAATTTTACATACTCCTATCCATATACCTATTATTATTTCATCAAAAGGATCTGTGTGATGGAGACAAAACATAATTTTCACTCCGAAAAATGTTTATCCTGGATAAAAATTAAAATTCATTTGTGTCAAAGATTACTACTGACTCTATTAGATAGGTAGAAGGCGCTCTGATGATCTTGCATGGATAAAGATTGTGATTTGCGCAATTTTTCCATTTTTCACTACTTTAGAATATCTTAAAAATTCCTACAGCTTCTCTTGTCTTGTTGCCATACCGACACTTTCTGTACATTGCCTCGGTCTACATTCTGAGCATAACCTCACGCTCCTTATCCGCAAACATGTTACTTCTTTCAATGGGCATTCATTTATGTTTCGTACGAAACAAACTCAATTCCAATGTCAGACTTTCAACGCCCATTCAAGTTTTCAAAAATCGTCTGAAAAAATTATTCACTCTTAACGTTACTCTCCACATTCCGTTTACTTTCCCCTTCAGTTTAACACTTCTTTATTTTGCTACCCTTCAATCTTCGTGCTAAATTCTTTTTAATACATTTCATGTTTTTTTCCTTCTATTTATTATTTTTTCACAAAAAAATATTCATTTTAATATGTTGTCTAATTATCCTTTTACTTTATAAGCGCATTGCAGTTTTTTATTAACTGGGAGAGATGTTTTATGTAGCGATGAGATATATGTATACATATAATCAGTAATACGTAAATGTTAATACTTTTCTTACATAGTTCACATTTCAATCATATGTTTTTTCTTATTTAATAATAATTATTACTCAACACGAAGACATTACGCGCATTGAAAAATAACAACAAGAAAAGTTAGTCCCGATCTGGTAATATCATTATATTAAATACTACGATTGAGATAATACCGCCCCTTTATTTTGTTGCCACCCAATATAGACAGACATGCTCAGGTCGGTCTTGTATCCTTTAATTTTTTTTTCATCAGATACGAAGCTACAATAACATCTAAGTGGACATTAAGAGAACGCGCCGAGGAATTAAGACTCATTTATCGGCAATAACGATCGGGGAGGGTCTCTGCGCGCAAATTCCGACTCTTGTACATAATCTTATTTGACTTCCATAATAAGCCTAAATCGGTTTTATCATATTTATGCTTAAATTGTTTCTTTCTTGTTGTACTTTTTGATTGCTATGCGAAAATTTCATTAAGCTATTATGGATTTTGTGCTATTATGTATTGTACTTATTAATGTATTTTCTTTGTTAGCTTAATGTGAGATGAAGATTTGGAATAGATGTAATTAATACATGTAATGTAAATTTTATTTTAAGTACTTTTATCGCCGTTGTGAAACTTTAAAGACAAGTGAACTCTGCAGAAGGTGGTCTCTAGGTAAGTGAAATAAACTATAATTTCGTATTCCCGTTTTACAGCCTGGAGCATAGAACGCTATTAAACTCAAGACCGAGCCATTATCAACATGATAATTTAATAACTAAAAAACCTGTCAAATACGAGTGGAACTTGCACTAGGAAGTTCCGTATACATTCAGGCATTCATAAATATTTAATGGTATATAATATTCCGATTAAACTACTTATTATTATATTAAACTATCTTATTATAGGTGCATTTTAATAAAAAAATCTTTTTTTTTATGATATGCCTATAGATAAATGATTTAGTACTGCTGTGAGACCTTACATCTTGCCAAATTCTAAATCAACATTCAAATCCATGATTCTAAATCAACGAGAAGTACCCTCTAAGTTTTATTCACGAGCGTCGAAATATGTGGCGTAAATGGCCGTATATTTTGATTGCCTTGAGTTAGAAGTTTGATTTTCTTACAGCTTCAAGGGCCGCAGGTCTACGTATTCGATATTAATTTCAACTTGATACCTCTACGCGTTCCTGAGAAAAATGGTCTTGATAGACAGACAGACGAACAACGAAATGATACTATAAGGGTTCCTTTTTTTCTTTTTGAGGTACGGAACCCTAAAATGCATTACTGCAAGCAATTCCTTTCGCTAAATTATATCCAACTATTTCTATTATATTTATATTTATATTATATTTATATTCGTAAGGAGAGATAAGTACTATTATAAAAAGTATACTTAGTTAACTCAATTGACGCGAATCCTGTATGTTGGTAAAAAAACTGTTCTACTGGGATTTTGTCAACAATTGCAAACAATAGAATTAAAATGTGTGCGGTGGTCGCACTCGTTTGAGAGTGTTTACATGATGACTCGCTCAATATGTAATGAATTCACAGGCTTTGGTTTACATTCGCTCATTGAATTCGCTTCATATCTGAATCAATGTTGAATCTGTTGGCAGTTTGAAACCACCGCTCTTGAATGTTGAGTATGGGTGATGACGGCACATTGTTACACGATGCTTTTTCACGATCTATGAAGGTATTTTAATTGCAGTATGTTAAGTCATAAATATATTTTGATGTTATATACAGGAAAAGCTTGTAAGTTCCTTTGTGTTTATAGTGTCATACCTAAAAAGGAAAATAAAATGGAAATCTTATACCAGCACTTAAATATCCGTTTCTCTGTCGGTTAGAGCCGATTTCCTCAGAAATCGTTCAGTGCTAACTTCTAATTTGGCATGGGAATAAAGCGTTTAAACCCTTAGATATTTCAATAACTGAAAAGTTATTATATTTGTATGAAAATATATTTTAGATTAAGTTTAGGGTTCAGATTAAATTTTATTACCATTTTTAAATTAAATGTGTGGAAAGTCGATTAAAAGAGCAAGTTAAAAGAATTACAAAGTTTTTCTCCGTAATGTAAAGCGAGGTAAACCCCATCTCTAAAACTGCTGAAGTCAAAATTATGGAAGAAAAAAAACAGAGTTACGAGAGGTTTACACAAAAGTATTTTAGGAACTCATCGTGTTTTTGTGTCTGTTGGAAGTGTACTAGGGCAATATATTTGCATAGTGAAAAGTAATATTAAGACGTGTAAATAGTTTAGCAGAAATGCTATGTGTTTTTAAAAGTTTATATGCACTTAAGTATCTACGGATCTCTTGTCACACTTAAAAGATTCTGTAAGTTATGAGATAAGTTTTCAATAACTAATGAACTTATCTTAAAATTTCTTTCGAAGTTGGAAAGCTCAACTTCGAAACTCTACTCTGCTAAGTAGCAGAGTAATTATTTCTTGTAATTTATTTTAAATTTTTTACAAATTTTTAAATTATATATGTACTATTTTCTTATAAACACATGTGAATGCTGAATCGCTGGCTTCGTGTCTGAAGAGAATTTTTATCAAAAAGTCATACAATCTTCTCTGTTGTGCATGTACTTATTAGTCAGCGATACTAAACTGAAATTCAACATTTTAAGGCACTCGCCATATTTTACGTTTACAGAATTGTTTCTAATGTCCAACGATATTCAGTAATATTTATTAATTTATATTTAGAATTTGGTAGAAACTAATTTTTCTGCCGGGCAATTCGGTACGCACACGAGTATATTCAATACACACGTGAGCATGTTCAGTGCAGTTTGTTGAATGGAACGAATTATTTTATTTAATGTTCTCTTATTCTACTGGTGCCGATAATATTGATTGAGTCCTATATACAATGAGCCTACGTAAATATTCAAGTTTATTTCATTGTTCAGCGTTAAATAGCAAGACTATTTCTATGTGAAATTTTTCTGCCGGGCTATTCGGTACGCATACGAGTATATTCAATACACTCGTGAGTATGTTCAGTACAGTTTGTTGAATGGAACGAATTATTTTATTTAATGTTCTCTTATTCTACTGGTGCCGATAATATTAATTGAGTCCTGTATACAATGAGCCTACGTAAATATTCAAGTTTATTTCATTGTTCAACGTTAAATAGCAAGACTATTTCTATGTGAAATTTTTCTGCCGGGCTATTCGGTACGCATACGAGTATATTCAATACACTCGTGAGTATGTTCAGTACAGTTTGTTGAATGGAACGAATTATTTTATTTAATGTTCTCTTATTCTACTGGTGCCGATAATATTGATTGAGTCCTGTATACAATGAGCCTACGTAAATATTCAAGTTTATTTCATTGTTCAACGTTAAATAGCAAGACTATTTCTATGTGAAATTTTTCTGCCGGGCTATTCGGTACGCATACGAGTATATTCAATACACTCGTGAGTATGTTCAGTACAGTT
Source organism: Druceiella hillmani (assembly GCA_039881145.1). Lineage (NCBI taxonomy): Eukaryota > Metazoa > Arthropoda > Insecta > Lepidoptera > Hepialidae > Druceiella > Druceiella hillmani. Next base: position 32,900,035 of record JAYKKI010000008.1, read on the forward strand.
TGTTGAATGGAAGGAATTATTTTATTTAATGTTCCCTTATTCTACTGGTGCCGATAATATTGATTGAGTCCTGTATACAATGAGCCTATGTAAATATTCAAGTTTATTTCATTGTTCAACGTTAAATAGCAAGACTATTTCTATGTGAAATTTTTCTGCTGGGCTATTCGGTTCGCATACGAGTATATTCAATACACTCGTGGGTATGTTCAGTACAGTTTGTTGAATGGAAGGAATTATTTTATTTAATGTTCTCTTATTCTACTGGTGCCGATAATATTGATTGAGTCCTGTATACAATGAGCCTACGTAAATATTCAAGTTTATTTCATTGTTCAACGTTAAATAGCAAGACTATTTCTATGTGAAATTTTTCTGCCGGGCTATTCGGTACGCATACGAGTATATTCAATACACTCGTGGGTATGTTCAGTACAGTTTGTTGAATGGAACGAATTATTTTATTTAATGTTCTCTTATTCTACTGGTGCCGATAATATTGATTGAGTCCTGTATACAATGAGCCTACGTAAATATTCAAGTTTATTTCATTGTTCAACGTTAAATAGCAAGACTATTTCTATGTGAAATTTTTCTGCCGGGCTATTCGGTACGCATACGAGTATATTCAATACACTCGTGAGTATGTTCAGTACAGTTTGTTGAATGGAAGGAATTATTTTATTTAATGTTCTCTTATTCTACTGGTGCCGATAATACTGATTGAGTCCTGTATACAATGAGCCTACGTAAATATTCAAGTTTATTTCATTGTTCAACGTTAAATAGCAAGACAATTTCTATGTGAAATTTTACTGTCGGCGTATTAATTTGAAATACTGTAACTGAGGACACAGACTGTAAATACGGTTTATTATAATATATATAAATTTTGTGGTTTTAAATTTTCCACTTAAATATGATATTGCTGTTAGAAATTGTTTTATTATTATATAGAAAATAAATATGATTTTTGCCTCATGTTTATTTGAAATGATCGAGTGGGTATCGGTTTGAATAAGTTCATCATTCGTCTATAACGTTTTTGTAATGTATCTATGTATACACAAAAATTGGTTGAATGACGTTGAGAGCTATGTTTAATTTGTGACGATTTTTGAGTCTTTAATAATTACGACTGAATACTGCGAAATATAATGATCTAGGATGACGGGTTTCAAGTTAATTTCTTTCTGCTTGTTTCAGATATTCATAGAACGTTTGGATTTTATAACTAAAAAAGAAAAAAATTCACTATGTTACTCAAGTGTCCGTCCGTCTTTCTTTCTGTCATAGCATTTTGTTTAAAAACTATTTGTAGCTCTGCATTTAATAGTCAAAAATATTTGTATGAAAATTCAGATGTTCTAATTGAAATTCTTGAAGTTTTTAATTTTATGCGTTACATATTAATTGAAAGAGGAAATTCTAAAGGTTTTAAAGCTATTTTTTTACAATATTTTATGTTTTAGAGATGTCATTGTTAACAAAATATCTGCTCGTTCAATCTTTGAAACTTCTAAAGTTAAAATAATGGAAAAACAATATTACTAGAAAAGTTTGTCGGAAAATCTGATAACTTTGTTATAATATTTGTTTAATAAAGTAAGGTAAAGGTAAAACAAATGGAAAAGCAATTCATCCGCTTTTTATTGAAATCATTACTTGGTCTATAAGTTGTGTGTCCTGGAACAACAGAAAAAAAAATAAGTTCCTTTAAAGTCTTTGTTTAAAGTTTTGCTTAGAATTATTTAGACAAGTAGAATTTTAATGTAGTGCTATTTTTATGCGAGTATTTACTGCTATTTTCAGGTTGCATCAGCGTGATAATTTTGATACTTTTGAAATATACTGCCCACATTTACAGTAACTAACAGGCTAAATACACACGTAAAATACATACAATTTTATTTGATGTAAAGTAATCCCTCTAGAGTTACTTTTGAGAAAGTTTTTCCTAGAAGAGTCTAACACAGTTATTAACATTATTTGGGCAATTTTACTTTTAAACATTAAATAATATGCATTTTTTTAAACGAGTAAATATATCGCGTGTAGTTTTTTAATTACTGTTTATTGTTTGTGGTCATGAATAATTAATTAGAATGAGAAACAACAGTCATACTCTATTTTTATATAAAGGTTTTTTCCTTTTGCATGCAGTTTTTTCTAGATTCACCAAGTATTTTAAAAAAAAGTTTTCGGTAAATGATTTTGGCGACACGTAATCGTTCAAGCAATTATCTGTCTTTGACGCTGGTTACGTCTAGTAAAATCGATGAGCTTCTATGCTAATAAAATTCTTTGAATATTTATACAAATTTATAGAACTGGAGTAGACAATTCAAGTCAGCTCAGTTAAACTTCAAATCGTCAGTCAATCTTTTTTACATATGTAAAGTAACATGGCAAAGATATACATATAAAATATAAAAAAATAGTTTTTAAAGTAATTTTTAGAGTGTAATTTTTGGGTGAGTTTCTTCTTATTTCGTTAGGTAAAAATAATGTACATTTTCAAAAAAGTTAAAAATGTCGTTCTTTCACACGTTAATCTTGAGATTAAATTTTTAGCAATGAATACTTATCACGGTAGTTACGACTTGCACTTGACTGTTTATACCATGAAATGTTGTCACCACACGTAGTAGTGGGGACATGTAAATCTTTAAATACCATTGTATTGTCCCGCATTTGGGTTAGTTGTATCGGCAATCAATTATAGCAGCTGTGAAATCACGCCCACAGTTGTCACATTACGCGACGGGAGGTGAAGTAAACCGCACCCAGGCTACGCGTGGTCAATTGTTATTTACAACGAGCGCCAGCGTGTTTACTGCTAAGTTGCGCGGTTACATAAATAATACCGTGGGATCTATAAGGAGCGAACAAAAGGCGTTCCGGGCTGAAAATGGCATGAATTACTTTAAAACGTAACTAAGTAACAATTGAACAAAACTATTATATTATTTAGCTATTATTTTACATTAGTGTTAAAATACTTAAAATACCTTGTAAAAAAAATAGTTGGTAGTTTTTCAAGCAACTGAACAACGTACCACATGAAGGTTGAGTGCGTTATTAAGAAACTACATAAAATTGGATATGGAAGTGTTTAATACACGGAATAGGATAAAAAAACCGTTTAATAAACAGTATAAGTATTTTAGGATTAGATTAGATTTAAATTAAACTATTCATAAATATTAATATTATCCACAGATTTCAAATACTAGAAAGGTGAAGAAAAGTAGATATAATCGGACAATATCTAGTGAGAATCGTAATGATTGATTTACTTTCATTTATTTATTTTCTTCATAACGTATGACCGATCGAGTGAAATCGCATACGCTTCACAAGTTTTTTTGTCACAACGCCATATTGACAAATTGCATTGGGGCTGCAACTTGAATTTGATATTTTATTTATAATTTTGAAATTTACGTGTCATCCTCAAAAATAATTAAATGTAGTGTGTAAAAGTGTAATTCAAATATTTTAAAAGTAAAGATGGAAACTTCAATTTGATATATATTTTTCTTACATTAGTGCTAAAAAGTCATTGTGGGGAGGGAAAGAGATACTTGAAATTAAAAGTCTCTTGTTTGTGTACTTCATTATATCTTTATTAATTTATCTTTATTTAAAATCGTTGCAACATCTGCTCATCAATCTTCCCTATTAAAACAAAATCAATGCTTAAATCTTAAATAAGTTGATAGATGAAGTAAATAATATATTAATAAGATGTAATTAATCTGCAGCTTTACTTAAACTCTATGGCTAAAATCTTTAATGATGAAAGTTCATGATTAAAGACTTAATATTGTCACTGCAACATCTTTTTATAAATGAGAACATTTTAAATAAATATAAATTAATAAAGATATAATGAAGTATATAAATAAGAGACTTTTAATTTCAAATATCGCTTTCCCTTCCCACAATGACTTTTTAGCACTACTGTAAGAAAAAGATATATAAAGTTGAAGTTTCCATCTTTAGTTTTAAAATATTTTAATTATCCATTTATTTACATGAGCAAAAAGGACAAGTATATAATTTTTTAAATTTTGCAAAAAAATAGTAATAATATTTGACATAGGTAGTTGTCCTGTGCCCTTCAGTCTTGCGCAGTTACGACAACATAACAAATAAAAAGAGAGAAGTGGCATATTCGTGAAATTGTGTGGGAACCGATGTTGCCAAACTGTATTTTGAACGCGCCAATTACATTTCATAGCACACCCCCACCCATCTTAAACGACATTTGATGTTGTTTTTCGCTCTCGCATGGGTATTCTGTGCATATGTTTATCTTTTTCATACGAACAGTTGAATATTGGATCCATAAAAATAAAAGATATGTTAACTTTCAATATCGAAATAACTTTGACACAATCAACTATGGTAAGAAATAACTCCTTTAGGAAGGTTGGGTTATACGATTCTTATTTTTACTCAATTCATTGAAAGAGTAAAACATTTTTCTTTCTTTAAGCAAAAATAACGAAGCACTTGCTCACGTCGCTTCATTGCAAATGTCAAACTAATGTAGACGAAATATGCTTACTTTAAAGTAAGTAGACCTTTGCTTACTTATGGCATGCTCGTCACACTTATATGTCATTTCTAGTTTGCCCTTGTTCTGTGGTTAAGACGACTAATTTGAAATCGTGTCAATAAATTTGAATTAAGGTTTAGCTAAGTTTAACCAATGTTTAAGTCTAAATATTCATATATTAATATTTACTCATATACCTGTTGCGTTTGCATTAAGCCACACCCGTAAATATTAGTCTCCGCCTTTTGGTTACGGCTGTGACGCAATTATGTGTCATCTGCACTTAGTATTTTAAATTTGTGGTATTATAATTCACCATATAAATATTTTATTCTTAACAGTGTTTATTACTTTTATACTGTAAAATTAATTCAACAAACTTTTGAATATTTCTTTATAAGTTTAATTAATTTGTCATTTTCTTAATTATTAAACAGGGGGTATATCCGCCAACGGAGCATGTTGGCGTAGCGACAACTATGCATTATATTTTAAACCAAATAGATATTTTGTAGTTGTTTATTTTGAAATAGTGTGATAATAGCTTGTTTCTATATTTAAGTTGTATCAAATAATCTGTGATGATAATAGTTTATAGCAACAGACATTGCTTATCCCATTATTAGGTAGTCTAGTATTCTGGAGAGTACCAATGAAAAGAATTGAAATCTATATAGAAATATAGTGAATATGAGTAGATAAATAAGGGGATATTTTAATTTTTTATTTGTTCAACCAGTTGTGATGGAAATGCTTTAAATCAGCGTGTCATTAAGTACATGTTAATTTTTTGTTCTATTCTTGTTTAGAGCATCTAAATCGAATGCTTTGTTTATTTTAATTAAATTACCTATGATTAATGTTGTAATTAATTCCAAACTTCACACAGCCCTTATTTTGTATTATGATGGTAATTCTTCCCTAATTTTCTATCACATGAGCAGTAGTTATCTCGTCCAATTATTTAGTTGTCGGTCTGTTTTTATTTAAAAATTTCGAATTGATTCTAAATGAATGCACTATTGTATTTTCCAGACAAATGTTACGCATCGACATTTTGTATCACAATTGTTAACATATTTTCCCTTGCTGTATGCAATTCACTTCTTTGCGATGTGTAAATACAAAAAAAAAGTACAACTAATATCAAAACTTTAACTGTTGTATAATGGTTATGGTGTCATTTTGAATTATTTCAAATCTTGTCAAAATTCTGATCGAAACTTTAATGTTACAACGAAAAAACAAAATTGACTTTAAGATTTAATCTGTGGTTTAAAATATAATCAAATAATTTTTTTGTGAACGTTTACCCCAATAGAAAAGTAAATAGAACCTTTATATGATAACCCACACTTGAATACATTTTCTAAGTAAAGCACAATGTTTCTACCTGCCCTGTGATTTTTAAATTGTTGATTTGAAAAAGCTGAAAAAATGTTAGGTACCAGCAAATATTAGAATTTTCAATGAAAATTTTAATAAACTTTAATAACATTTATTTCATTTAACTCGTACCAAAAATTTAAAGAGATGTGGATAGCTACGGAACCCTACTTTACGTTGTCGTGATATGCATTTGGCCGGTTTTACAAACATTATTTTTGATAATCATCGCTTTATTTAATCCTTGAAGGTAGTGCAATTTATACCTTCCATCTTGCTGTCAGCCCGCCGTTTGTAATTTATATAAATTGAAGTGTCCGAGAAAAGTGCCGATTTCCATTGCATCCCTTTATGGTTTCCCAATTTTCTAATTTCTTGATTTATATACTTAATTTATAGTAATGCATTGGGATTTGTGTGTATGTACAAAGTTTTACTATAATGTCCAAAGTGAAAGTCCTATGGTTGTGTTTCGAAATTTTCTTTAAATATCTCGGAAATATTTTCAGAAAATTTAAGTAAAGATAACAACGATCTTCTGAGTAGTAATGCTGGGTCGTACTGTGTTACTATGAAGGTATTTCTTAATATTAACTATTCTTTTGTAAACAATGTAATCACCCGAAACAAGGACTTCGATATTTATGTTGAATATACGCAGGTGTTTCTATGGAGGGACTGTATTGCAGTTATACTCTATGAATTTTGGGTGGGGAAATTTTGTCATGGAATGGCCCAATTTCGCAAAGGTTTGTTTTGTAAACAAATATGTATGCTACAGGAATTATGTTTTAAGGTCATAATGTGAGTAATACAACATCTTTAAAGTAAAAAATAGTTTGAACTATAAATATCTACAAGTATTTTATTAACATACCTCACCGCATTACTCCGAAAGTTTATATCTTACGGATTGAGATAAACAGATATATGATATTAAAGAAGGACTTCCAATAGATGATTTTTCTCATACTTTGCAGTAAAATACATAAAATCTGGATTTTTTTTGCGAATAATAATTAAGAAGATAGACGCTATGGAATAAATATAATAAAATACGTTTAAGCTCGTTATTCTAATTAAATAAGATGAAGCTTTAATTATTTGACCTTCTCTACAATAATAGGCAGAGCTCGAGGCAGACTTTTCCTTGATGGTTATTAGCGATAACGGAGACTTCATCTCCCCGACGTGCACCCTTAATGACCGCTTAAATGTTATTGTAAATTCATTTCTGATAATAAAAATAAAGATACATAAAACCGAGCACAAACTGTTAATCAGTGTTTAAGTAACGATAAGCTGGTGTGTTGAGGGTGGTGGAGTTGGAGGGAAAGTATTGATTTTATCTTTAAGCCGTAAGGGTTTTACTGATATAGATACAGTTTGAAAAATATTTCGTGGATTTTCTTTTTTAATTAAAAAAAATATAATAATGAATGCTGTCTTTTACAGTTATAAAGACATATTTATATTTATTTCAAGTTTCCCGACGTTCGCAGGTTTAGTAAAGCGACGGAGATTTTTATGTTTTTTTATGCGTTTTCATGTTGTTTTGTCATCGTTACTCCCAGGTGAAAATAAGAATAAACAGTTTCCCCAGTCCGCGTGGGATGCTGGAAAACTTTATTTTCATTTTGTTACACACCTTACATATTAACTGATTATGTAAAGCATTAGAAGAAATACGTTTGAAATTTCATTTCGTGCACCACGGAAAACCTATGTCAAAAAAAATATCTTCAAATATTAATTATATATTGAATCTATGTGTATATATATGTGTGTGTGTGTGTGTGTGTGTGTGTGTGTATGCGTGTGCGTGTGCGCGCGCGCGCGCGCGTGTTTGTGTGTTTGTATATTTGGATATTAATTGTTTAAAACATATGCGAGATAATACCAGGAGGTAACCATTTTAACTGCAAAATGAATAAATTAAATCACTGAATTACGATGTGCCTTCATTACTCAGCGTCATCATTAACAAGTGGCGGTTTGGAGTTTCCAGTTCAACCAATATTGACTCCAGTCGCGGGATGCACTCAACATCATTGTAATGCGGTGCATGTGAATTTATCGTTCATTCAGTTGCCATGAATACACTAATTCACTATATTTTGAAGGCGTTTCATTTTCAGGATAATCAACCGACAGATATCCATTTTAAAATTTTAGCTTCTTTACGTTGTATTAATATATATTAAATAAAACATACTTCAGTTTTTTTTTATAAGGTTCTAATTAATATGAAAATATATATGTTCTTTGTATAGAACTATTTAAATGAATTCATATCTTTTTTTGTAAAGTGAGTACAAACATATCTAATTCTGACACAAAAAATCTAGTGCTATGTTTAGAAAATCTCAAAAATTTATGTTATTAGAGTAGGTCTTAACATATGTTCTGATATTTGGTTGAAACGATGGAAGAACGAGGAAAAGAACCGGTTGATGGTGAATGATGCCAGTTGTTACACCCGAGAGTAGTCGTTGATTCAAAGTTCATTTCAGTTGTTCATGTACAGAGCTTTTACGTGGATATATTATATATGACGAGTATATAGAGAAAGTCAAAATGATTAATTTTGCATATTGAAACAGATAAACTAGTCAGCACATGTGGCGCTATTTACACTGAGCTAAAGATTTCAGGAATCTGCAGAAGTGATAAATGGAGTTATAATTAAGTTGAATTTGAGAATCTTCCATTAAGTGATAAATTATTTTTACTTTGGTCGTGAGTTGAAGTAAACGAGTTGAATATTTTGTCCAAAATACTCAAAAATGTTTTAAAATTTTATTTAAATAAATGTGTATTGTAAAACGTCCCCACTTGAGTACGGATAGCGATAACATGTGGGTGCTGCTTTTCAGAATATGTATTTTTTTTATAAATAATACAGTGTTAGAAATACAGGTAACAGAATCAGACTATTTAGTAAGCCAACCGATGTATTAAAATATTCATGTTTGAAGGTTTTTTTTCAAGAATGCTATACTTATGAAATGTGTAATATTAGAGAAAACACTTATTAAAAAATAATTTTATTGCATAAACCGTTAAGAAAATGTCAAATGAATTGTGTCAAATAAAGAAATAAATTGTCATATTCATCGAGCTGTTTTTGTAAATTAACGTTGCAAGACGTCCCGTATTTCCGAGAAGGTCCGAATTTTTGTTATATTTCAAGTATTCTACTGGGAAAATAAATGTTACATATTTCTGGAATGTATACTGGTAGAGTCCATATGTTAATGACCAGTGAACAATGGTGGCTAGTATGCGCAGTTGTTGGCGCTATTCCAATCCCCCCAGTGAACCTCCCTGAAGTATAAGTACCTTTCATCTTCTCAACGTGAACTATAATGATAATACTAATTACATTTTGTAACAGAAAAAAAATTATAAAAAGGATAATTTTCTTTGCTACTTTCTTAATAATCAAATCCTGTATTTATTTCACTTCTTTACTTTCAAAATATCGGGCAACCCTATTGTAAACATCGATATCTTTAGACATATAAAATGGTTTCTGAACCAACAATACAATAACCCTTGTAGCAATATTGATTTCGTAGTTGTTGATGTCAATATTAAATAAAAATATTCAAGTATAAACATAAGTTCGAGGGTGACCTATGAAGAAAATAGGTATATCGAAGTGATGTGAGAGTGTGGAAATTTGATATTTAGTCTTTTTATCTGGAAGTATTTTCCCTCCAAGTTTATTCGTTTACGTTGTACACATTTTTCCAAGAAGAGAAGTAAATATGTACACATTTTTATTCTAATATAAAGCAAAATTGAAAAAAAAATTAATTTATTATAAACTCCATTGAATCGATTTAGAATTTAAATAAAATACAGGGGTCTTTGTATGTACAACTGTGTGTTTAGCAAACAGCGTTTAAGTTATGATCATTATTAAGTTAAAGGAAATCTAGTTCCCCAGCGTGTTTCCTATTGATCGCTTAGATTGCAAATTATATAAAAGTTTAACATTTAAGCATAGAGGATATTTTTATCAAACTATTTACAAATAGTAATAAAATTTTTTGGAAAATAAAAACATTATTAAGTACGTATTTTTCAGGCGTATCTTCTAGTAATTCTGATTTATTAATAATTTTAACTTTGGTCTTTTGTTAGATCGGGGAAGGGAGAATCATCGTAAATATAATTCTTATGAAATTGTTTTAGAATCTTTACAACCTGCCCTTTCAATTAATTACACCGACGACCGGAAGCAAAAGCTTGTTTTATATATTAAACTTCCGTACTAAAATCTTTTTTAGATCTTTTCATTGTGAAAAATGTGGATAAATAAGCTTTATTACTTTGTTAATGCCAATACACTACATCGAATGGTTTCAAAGAAATACGCTCAGGATATTGAACCCTAATAACAAAGAAATACAATTGAGAATATTTTCTTTCATACTAAGGTATTAATTGGGTTTCATCAATTCCACATAAACTTATTACAAACCTAGTATTATTGATAATGACGTCACCACTGGTGACTCACCAGATCAAGCCATTCAGTATGTTTAATTATAGTTAACAGTTATCATATCTTCTTTTCACATACATATAATTTACAAAGAAATTAGAAAAAGAGGAAAATTTTCGAATGAATAGGACAATATCTGACAAAACGATGAGTGAAAAAACGTAAAACACGTGAGTGAATCAGGTTTAGGAGTCTTTAAAGCAAACAATTTTTTTTATATCGTGTTTGCATATTTCAATTTTTTCCTTGCTTTTATTTTTTTTTAAATTAGTTTCTTTTAACTTGTTTCTACTTTCTTCGTGTCCTGCATGTGCATGATTGTAGTTAATAAATAAAATTAAGATTCATTGTTTTGTTCATTAATGCGAGTTATTATAAATAAATTGTAAAAAGTTTTAATAAGGCATTATTAAGATCTTAAAACGAAGACAGAGTAATGAAGCATTGTATTACCATTGAAGTTTAGTCTTGGTAGAAATTATAAACAATGAATACATTGCAGACGTTATTGTGAGAATTTCTTCAATATTTTGGGTAAATATATAATGTACTCTTCAAACGATAAATAAGTCTGAATGAAATACATTGTTTTGCGTATTGCTTTTTATATATTGCTTAAATTGCAGTTAGCATAGTGTGATGTAATTGAGGGTTGATTATTTAAAGTACGCGATGTACACATCTATGGAGTCACTTTTAAATAAAGGATACATTTATAAATGTGTTACTGGTCAAATCCGATTTCAGGCAGAACTATTTTTGTCAAGGCCAAACCAGTTTAGAAAACGCGTGTTAGGTAAAATTAGTTTAGCCTAGGCGGTATTAGTTTGTCCTGACAATAAAATTCACACTTAAGGTTAAACTAGTATTGCCTAGGCAAAACTATCAAATCAGGTTAGATGGTTAGGTTATTTCGGGTTAGGTTTTGTAAGCTTAGGTCAGACCAAGTTATGTTAGGCTAGTCGATAGGCTATGTGACGCTAGGTTAAGTTATACCAGGTTAGGTTAGGATAGGCTACGTTACGTTGTGTTATGCTGGATTAGGTTAGATCATGTTTTACGACGACTCATATACTTTGAGTCGTAATTACAACAATATATCTCACTTTGAGCAAAAGAGTGTCCTTTGTTTGAAAGTTAGAAAGAATTGAATAGAGACTTATTTGAAAGCGTAAGACCGAGGAAAACAATTTGGAAGCGCAGAAAAAAATAATTTATTCGTTTCAGTAACTTTAACTAAATCATTAACTAAATGATTTATTCTAATCTTTTACATTTTTTTCACTCTAAGTTTTGTATGCTACTTTTTGTGCATTCAAAGAATTCCCATTTTTATAGTTTTATACCTCAAAACGACAAAAGGAACCCTTATAGAATCATTTTGTTGTCCTTCTGTGTGTCCGTGTATCTGTCTGTCTGTCAAGACCTTTTTCCTCAGGAACTCCTGGAGGTATCAAGTTGAAATGAATATCAAATACTTAGGCCTACGGTTCCTTGGAACTGTGAAAAAATCAAGCTTCTAAGTCAACACACTAAAAAAACTCTAAAAATACTGTCATTTACGGCGCATTTTTGACAATCGCAAATAAATCAAAACCTCTAGGTCCTTCCCGTTAACCTAGACTCATATAATTAAGCAAGAAGGCTACAGCAAAAGTAAAGTATTTTTGGCCGAATTTGTAATTATATCACATAATTTTGTTTAAATGTGCGCCTGAGAAGGATATAGTAGGCAAAATATTTTTATTCCTTAAAATTAAAATTTTGTAAATAGTTTAACAGGAATATTATACTATTAAAAAGAAAATAATATGACTGTAGATTATAACTAAAAATATTAAATATCTGGTGATATCAATATCACCTGATCTGGTGATATCAATATCAATAATACTGTTTAAGATAAGTTAAATGTATTGATTCGATAACGTCCCCTTCCGACTACTATCTAAATATAGCGAAAAGGTTCCGTATCTTAAAAGTAAAAAAATTAACCTTTATGCTATTCACTTGCACCAGTTTTTCTTCAAAACCGTTTGAGGTAAAATGTTGGAATTTGGCATAGTAATAGAGTTTATTTATCTAAATTTTTCGCAATGATAAAAACCCAAAAAATACCTTACTGCGGTAATTTAATACATAAAAGAAAATTTTCCTTTCGGTTAGGAGAGTGATTCATTGAAAGGAAAATTTTATTAGGTTTTATTATAAGTTTATTTTCCCTTCCTCTATTCCGTTCTCGTACGTCTTTTATCTACTTCTTTTGTAAAAAAATATATTAATATAATAGTTTGATGAAAACATTTAATATAAAATTTGCAATTAAATCTAAGTGGTCAATAGGAATCACGCCGAGGAACAAGGTATCCTTTATCATTAGTAATGATCATGATTTCAACACTGTTTGCTACCCACGTGGCTGTACACATCGACATCCTGTATTATATTTAATTTTCAAAGCGATTTAATCAGTTTTATGACAAATTTATTTTTTTTATTTTGTTCATGTTGGTATGACTCTTTGGGAAAATGCGTACATTTTATTTCGCTTCTTGGAAAAGTGCGTACGACGTATGTGAAGAAACTTGGAAGGAAAATAGCTAGAAAATTATGACTCGTATCACTTCAGTGTACCTATTTTCTTTATCAGTAACCGTCGAATGTATGTTTACACTTGGATGTTTTTATTTGTTGTTGGTATAAAAGCCAATGAAGTCAATATTGTTTCAAGAATTTTTGTTATGTTGTTTCAGGGATAATTTAATATGTTTAAGGATATCGGTAATTACAATAAGTTTGCCAGATTTTCAGACAAAAAGGTATGAGACAAAATTGTATTTTTCTTATTAATTTCTATCAGTAATTTGTTGCATTACATAATTAAATCCATATTATTATTATAGTACACATTTTAATGACAATTGCTATATTTCAGGTATCCTAAGACAAAGAGTATGAGAGCGCTAACCACTACGTCTATTTGCCACCATGACATGATTAAAAGACGAACGCTATCGATTTGCTTTGTACATGACGGTCTTTTTCGCCGTAAATTCCAGAAATATGGAACAGTTATTGTTCCGGCACAATACTTAAATTATGACACAAATTCAGGACCTTCCGGGAAATACGGGACATGCAAGATTAATTTACAATAACAACTCTATGAATATGACAGTTTACACTTATGCATTTTATCTGTTTGACACAATTCATTTCACATTTCTTTTGTGATTTAGGCAATGAAAATAGTTTGTAATGAATCTGTTCCCCAATATTAGACCTTCTATAAGTATATAGTTTTTGAACAAAATCTTTAAAAATGATTGTTGCATATCATTTATTAGCTTAGAAAATAAATTATATGACGCCATAAATTTTAAACAAAATGCATAAATTTTTTAAAACAAAAGTGAGTTTCCAACACCGGAAGTGAGTTTCCTTTATAAACATGTATATTTAAGCACACTTATTTAAGTACACTTTCTGGCAAAGAGCATCCACACTTCATCACCATCAGTACACCGAAGGAGACGTATTACAATATGCTTCCGTTTAAATAAAATTTAATAACCTTTTTGAATAATCTAAATAAGCCGTTCACATCCAAAGTCATTACGTCCAGAGTAAAAGTTAGTTACTTGTTTACGTCCAAAGTCATTCAAGTCCGAAGTAAAAGTTAGTTACCATTCAATAGAAAATTCTCGAATCCAAGATTAGACCCTGTTAAAACTTTTGAAAATACTAGAAGTTTTAAGCTCGGTATAAATAGGGGAATCTTCGCTGGCAAGTAGTCTGGTTTTAAGTCAGCACAGGCTTGACTTTATATACAATACGTCTATGTAAAAATACCGTCTTTCAGACATTGGAATTGACTTTGAATCACCGTTTGAATAAACCAGCTACTTGCGTGGGCTTTAATTGTCATCAGTTAACTCTCCGCGTTCTTCAATAATTTCATTAGGTCTCTTCAAACAATACATATTTTTTTGAGAAATTTTAAACTTACCACAAGACGTCTTGCGTCAGGTGTTGATGTGTTTTTGAAAAGTTTCTTATAATAACATACATTTTAAATTTATAAAGGTACACAATTTTAAAAATAATTCGTGTACGCAAGTGTAATACCGAATGTGCCTGTTTTGTATACAGGTGATTGTGTGCATTAAACTTAGTATATTTGACGCGTTTTTCTGTAAAAAAAATTTAAATTTTATTTGTTTGAATCACAGTTTTGGTATGATTTTTTTTTCAGAAATGGTTGAGAAATGTCATGTCGTCAACTTAGTTTGATGTACAGAATCACCTGTATAAATAGTGGACACGTTTTTATTAGAAGGTGTATGTATGTACACAGTTGTAGCAAAGAACGAGCTTGTTAATCATACAGGTGATTCTTATATACTATATGGGATATATGTATTATTTTTAACTCAGTATACAAGTATATTAAAAAGTTTGGAAATAATTTTTATTTCTCTGTTTGTGCTTATATTCAATTTAAACAAATGAATCCATTTTAACGAGTTAATACCAGTACCTAAATATTGTCATATTACTTAGAGCATAAGAAAAGGTTTTGAGATATGTTTTATTTACGACGTGTTAATACTACGTTAAGAAGTTGAAAAATTAAAATGAAATATCAGTTTACCGAATACCCTGATATGGTTAGTCATTGAACACTGTCCCTAGCAACTGAATATACAACAAGTTCACCCGAACTAAACTGCGGAGAAAAAATTACTATAGTTGAATGCAAAGAACTCTCGCTTAATACGAACTGGTTTCCTCATATATTTTTATCGAAGTGAAAACTATTGTTATACTGTGGGATGATTATTACTTAAACGGTATTAGAAAAATGTGTTACAGAGGGAAAGCCGGAAGTGGGGTAGATGTTAAGTTATAATCGAGCGTTAAGGTGTGATTTTTTGCTGACATATTGTTCAGTGATTATTTTTACGTTAAATTTGTGTAACAGCATTTCGCGTAAATTTTTTTTGTTAAGTGTACAACAAATAAAAGCATATTGTTTATGATTCGCCACATAAACTATGTAATGACTTTTGTTAGGTGAATGAGATAAATTGATTTGTATCATATTCGGATTAAGAAAAATTTTCTTCTGTACATGCTCACTTCACGCACATATTATTTGGTCTGACTTCTATCTTATTATTTTGGCACCTTTTACTGTTGGCCCCAAGTAACCATTTTTTTTCTAATCGTTATGCTTGAGTCACTATTGACAACTATTAATTTAGAACAAATAAATATTACAATATAGAAGTTATTAAGACTTTTATTACATTTGAAATTTGAAAAGGAGCTTGTGGATGGGTTTTATAAGCCATTGTAACAAGATCATCGACCTCAGTGAATGTTATTTAATACGAGTACGGCACTGTTAACGGACAAACATGTACAGTGATATACAAGGATTAACATTCGACTGCATTTCTTTAAGTTAATAATAAGAAACACAAAATTCATACGCCCAGAATTACATTGATGTGGAACTGACTGGTGCCAATATTGATTCAATCGGCAATCTGAACCGCAACCCGCTTGCTAATGATGACGCTGAATAATGATGACACATCATAGTGCGATGATTACATTAATTAACTTTGCAGTCAAAATGGCCAACGCCCGGTATTGCCTCGCATTTTCATAGCAGGCTTTCACAAATACATAATATTGACCAATAAGCTTGATATATGTTTTGTTGTTGTTTGTCCCATAATTATTGCTGTATTTAAATGGGCTACGCCGGGATATAATATTCTCATACCATAGACATCTAAAATGGTAGTTCGATCTCAAACTAATTGGTCTATAAATTTTATATATACAAATAGTGAGATTCACGACGTGTACTATTGTTTCCTTTGCGACATATATTAGTAACAAAGGACTTTTCGAGATTAGCCCTTAAAAACAAAGGGGAAAGGAGAATTAAATTGTTATCTCGAATTCACTGAATCGATTTATTAAGCGAATTTTATAATTTGCATAGTTTAGCAAAGTATTTTACTAATATTTGTATCTATGTTTATATTTATCAATCTCGCAAATATAATAATAAAATAACAAAAAAGAAAATAGAGGCTAGAAAACAATTTACTTGTGAGACTAGTGACAACAAAATTATGAAACCATCATGGCAACTCATCATAAACTTCAGAAACCTTGTAGGGTTTCATTTTTCCATATTTGCAAGCGCAGACATTAAAAAGGTATTTATAACTGTACAAGACATCATTTGTTACATTATTTCTGTTAATTAAACGTATTTCTATGAAATATTTGCTATTTTCAAACTGCAGCTGTACCAGACATATTCTTTATAATGATTTTTTTTATATATTCTTAATACAACAAAAATGTAAAATCGATATCTTCCCTCCAATATCACACCCTCTCTTTATTGTTACGAAATCATAGATAAAAATTTGTACTTCGTTTTATGCATCTTTGTCTTTATTATCAGATATGAAGTTACAATAACATCTAAGTGGTCATTAAGAGTACGCACCGGAGAAATTAAGTATCCGTTATCGTAAATGATCGTCAAGGAAAAGTCTTCCTCGATCGCTGTCTGCTCTTGCAGGCAAGGCCGAACAATAAAAGCTTAATTTCATTTAATTGCTATAACGAGCTGAAATCTATTTTATGGCATTTATAAGGAAATGCTATATTTGCTGCAATGCCATTCTTTCCAATTATTATTCTTAAAAAGGTGATCGCCTATTTGAAGGTACGAAATTTAACCTTACTACTAGAATATTACTTTACATTCCGAAATATACCAATGCCCATTACAAAATCATTTTACGCGGTTAGTTACAAGACAAATGTCACACCTTCACCTTATGTGTGTGTTCGTCGATACACACATAAGGTGAAGGTGTGACAATCGTGGATAACGTATTGTCTTTAAACATTTATTTATCCTTCAAAGTTGTTTTCTTTTAAAGATTTTTTCATTGTTCTGACTATGGATTATGCTTTCGTAAAGAATTATACATTAAGTGTAATACACATATACACGCGTTTATTTAGAATGTAAACCTTGGAGATTTGGGTCATAAATTAACTTCACCATGCAAAAGCTATTGAATACAAGTCTGACACAGCCACATCCATATATGTGTGGGTATATATATATATATATATATATATATATATATTGTTTACATAGCGGATATTTGATCTTAACAAATACCTACATAGTAACATGGTACGATTGGGCGTTAATTCTAAGAATACACTGATGGTTACATTGAATGTTGGTTTAAACTCGAACGGGAAATTACCTTCCATAGAAATAAAACGAAAAATTATTATGTCAGTTTCCACTAAGTTTAGAGAAGAAATAATTTATGTAGAGTTGTTCTTTTTATTTAAAATTACTGAAAATATTATAGAGATATTAAAAAAAATGTCGAAACACTACTGCATTTCTATAAATTAAGTACGTTAAAGCACGGAATTGGAAAACTGAAAATTAATATACGAAATAGAAAGCGGAGCTTTTCTTACACCCTTTAATTATTTACGTAAATTCCAAACGATGTATGGACAACAAGATATTTAGCTATGGATTGCGCGATCTATTAAGAAAAACGATGGTTGTCGAATATTATGATTAATAAACAGGTCAAATGCCCCCTGAAACGTATGCTAAGTATAATTCCGTGATTGTTTATATCACCTTAGATTATGAATATGAGTAAACTGATGTAAAGTGTTCTTGAAAATCTTTAATTTAAAATACTAATATTTGTTAGTATCTGGAATATTTAAAAAAAATTTCAAATTCATGTTTAAAAATAATATTTGTGTGGGTGAGCTTATATGGGCTACATTTTTTTCTTTTCAGATAAGAAATATGAATAGCTCATTTTGCCCCAAAATATAGGGAAAAAGGTTTTTTTTGGCGTGACATAAAAACCGTAAAGAAAATTAATTGTTTTTTGTAACGATAAGATTTTTGATCAGGATTTTGATAATGTTTGATATAATGCATAACGTATATAATATGAAACAATATCTGTCATATAATAGTTAAAGTTTGGTCTCAGTATTTTTACATCGTTTTTATCAACAAATATTAACCGTCCGTTTCTGTATCGATTCCATTTCTCCTCAAACTAGATTGCATAATGACGGGATAAAATGAACTATATCTAGCGCTATCTAATGTAAAATTATCTTTAAGCCATGTCAAATAAGGTGCAACGAAAATAATAAAGCTATTTTCGTTGCAACTTATTTGATATGACTTAAAGATAAAAATAAGCCTATATAGTTAAACATCAAAAGGTTACATTTTTATTGCACTTTCATAATTTCATGCTGTTTTCAAATGAATAACTGGAGTAAAATGATTTGGAGTACATATTTGTCTCACTGCCAACAAAGCGCTGACTATTTAATTATTAAAGATTAATTAATCTTGTAAACAAATATTCAAAAACTATTAAAAAAAATATTAAATTTGTAAACAAAAATTGTCAAATATCGAATATATTTGGCGTTAATTTTGTAGAAATTAATTATTCACAATTAAAAGAAACTACGTTATATAGTATTATTTCTACTTTCTTTAAGTACATTACCGCGACCTAGGTTTCGTTGTATTACAGATTCAGATCTTTGCTAATAACCCACCTGAAGATGTTGTAATACAACCAAACCTAGGTCGCGCTAAAGAACTTAAAGATAGTAGAAATAATACTACATCACGTAGTTTCATTTAATTATGAAATATTGTCAACTTATATCACTCAACATGAACTGAGTAAATCCTAGTACGATTTATTCAAATCAAGTATAGTGAGATGAAATAAATAGCAAATTAGATGGAATTAACAAAAATAATTCATTTTTTGCTTCCATAGGCAAGTAGGAAAACTGAGAGTTAGCATACTGATTAAGTATGCAAATGGCATATATACCGTAGAATAATTTCCATGGGTGGATTATTCAGTTAATACTAGGAAAGAGATAACGGTGCGGCTTATCG
Source organism: Druceiella hillmani (assembly GCA_039881145.1). NCBI lineage: Eukaryota > Metazoa > Arthropoda > Insecta > Lepidoptera > Hepialidae > Druceiella > Druceiella hillmani. The sequence goes on from JAYKKI010000008.1 coordinate 32,919,538, forward strand.
CCAACTAATAAAGGAAATGGTACATGTCCTCATCATTTTCAGAATGATATCATATTTTGATTTCGTTTTAGAATGCTAGCAAATTGTAAATGCCTATTACCTAATCTAAGCATTTATCGTTGTGGCGGACGGTCGGTCAGTCGGACTTCATTGGCCAGTTTGTTAATTTTTACTAGGATAATGGTTTTTTTTGCAAATAAATATGTTATATTAAATAATATCATGTTTATTCTTTTCTATGTTTATCACATCTGAAGAATATATTTAAAATGAAAAAACCAGAGAAAATAACACATGGAAGCATGAATAGAACTCACATTTGCTATCGTTCTGCAAGGAGCCAAGAATATTGTTATTGGAGCCGAGAATATCTATAATTTACTGTCTGGTCTTTATTGATAAGAATACTTGCTTATACACCATAATAAAATAAATTATTTTTATTATCTTATCAATAACGATTATTTTCTGAAAGACTAAAAAATAATTATTGAGAAAATAATAGTTAATTAATAATTTAATTTTACTCAATTTCCAATTTTACAATATTCTCGTAAAAATAATGCAATTTATTTTTTGGCATTCGTCAGCTTGGAAGATTCTCGTTTTCCAAGAGATTCAGAGATGGCGCCAAATATTTAGTTTTTTTGTTTTTGAGAGTTTTTTAAATTTAGTTGGTGGATTCTGGTTAGAATCGCCGTCGTTCTATTTTTTGAAATACAAATTTGCTTGTTTCTTTCTACTACTTGCTACATTTATTTTTTTGAAAGATTTTTACAAGTAAACATAGAAAAATTACTCTCTCAAATTGAATATTCCCGTAAATTAATAAATATTGTATTATTTCTTTCATATATTAAACGCAGTGAAGGCATGACATATCAAGTCTTTATGATATTATGTTAGTTATATTGTAAACATTAGAAAAGCAAGTCGTATGGAATTATATTTTGTCTATCAAATTATAAACTCGATAAGTAAGAGCAGATAACATCATTCCATCAAATAAACAAAAAATTACTAAAAAATTGGAGTACATTCCCCTGACCAACTGCGACCAACATCCAGAATTACTCATGACGGCATTAGTCTTCAGGTTAGTTAAATTAATAGCCATCTTCGTGCCGGATAAGAGCTAGTAATAGCCATAATGCATGTAATAGCCGTATTTCCTGGCCCGTCTTGGCGGATAATTGGTAGTTTAATTAGTAGCCATATTTTCTGGTCTTTCATGGCGGATAAGTGCTAGCTTAATTAATAACCATATTTTCTGGTTCTTTGTGCTGGATTAGAGTCAGTATAATTAATAGCCATATTTGCTCCTTCGTGCTGCACTGGTGCTCGATCAATTAATAGTTATATTTAGTCCTTCGTGCGGGATTAGTGCTAATTTAATTAATAGCCATAGTTGATCTTTTTGCTGAATTGGTGCTAGCTTAATTAATAGCCATATGTGCCGGATGTAGGTCTAATTTAATAACTAGCCATATTTGATCATTCGTGTCGGACATATGATTAGTTTAATTTAAATATACATATTTCTTAGTGTGAAATACTCGATGTCGGTATAGGTTATTTACATGCCAACCAATTCTACTTTCCTAATTATCCTATGTCCTACGATATATATAAATGTATTCATATATAACATCTGAATGAATCTATCTTTGAATAATATCTGCCGTCCCGGTCTAAGAAGCACTGGGCATAGGGTGAAAACGTGCTATATAGTTAGTGAGGTGACACCTATATACTGACAGCTATTTACATCATATTTATACACTGAACAAAGAATAGAACTTTACCGTCTCGTCATTTAAATCTGGCCATCGGTATGGTAGAGCATCATAACTCTATTTAAGACTGATAGTGATAAAATAAAAAAAAAGCGTACACGTACAAACACATAAAAATGAAAAGAAAATTTAATATCAGTTCTCTCAATATATGGAATTTGTGGCTGAATTTATTGTTTTTCACAAACACCGTTGAGTGGAATAAAGGTAATGAAATTTTATTATATGGCATATTTTGTATAAAATACGGTACTCCAAAATATTTTGTGCTATTTCATCCTCCATCCTAAATTTTTATAATAAAAGTCATGATAACGGCATTTAATATGTAATTTAATTCGAATATGTCGCAGACAACTTACATTAATAAGTACTTCAATATAAATTTGTCTTAGTCAACTTATATTAATAAGTACTTCAATATAGATTTGCCTTAGTCAAATTGCATTAATAAGTACTTCAATATAAATTTGTCTTAGTCAACTTGCATTAATAAGTACTTCAAAGTAAATTTGTATCAGTCAACTTAGATTATTTAATTAAATATAGGCCCCAAGATATTTATTTTACGACTGTTTAATATATAGAGGGCAATATATTTTTATAACGAATTACAATAACAATATTTTAAAATCGTTTAATAGAAATACTATGTATACTAAAATAATTAAATGAAACTACGTGATGTAGTATTATTTCTACTTTCTTTAATTTCTTTACCACGACCTAGTTTCGTTGCGGTGGGCTATTAGCAAAGAAACTTTGCCATTAGCAATTAGCTATTAGCAAAGAATCTTTGCTATTAGCAATTAGCTATTAGCGAAGAATATTTGCTATTAACAATTAGCTAATAGCAAATAATCTTTGTTATTAGTAATTAGCTATTAGCAAAGAATCTTTGCTATCAGCCCACCTGAAGATGTTGTAATACAACGAAACCAAGGAGAGAACGAATACAACGAAACCAACTTAAAGAGTGTAGAAATAATACTACATCACGTAGTTTCATTTAATTGTGAATAATGAATTTCTACAAAATTAACGCCAAATATATTCAATATACTAAAATATTTAAACTTTTAAATATACCTTAGTGTTTATAAAGCTTTTGTAATTAGATTTCTGCTACAGTTTTTTATTCCGTTAAAATTTGTAGAGTAAAATGGTATATTTATGTAGTTTAATTGTGGAGCAAGTAAACTTTATGTAGTGTCTTCCACTCATACCTCTGTTGTTCGAACAGCAAATAAACTACTTTTTTATATTAATTGTTTTAACAGTTAAATTAGAGTTTAACACTAATCTTAAGGGATATAAATATTATTGATATTTTTACGATTTGTTGAATAGTTAATTAATTATATTTTAAAGCAATTTGCAATTCATGCCATTAGCAACATAGAACGAACATGCAACGGCTTTTGTTCGCTCTTTAAAGATCCCATAGCATTATTTAACTGTGAAACATAGCAGTAAACACGTTGGCGCTCGTTATAAATAACAATCGACCATGCGTAATCTGGGCGCGGCTCGCTTGACCCCCGTTGTGTAATGTGACAACTGTGGGTGTGATTTGACAGCTGCTGTAATTTCTCGTCGATATCACTGACCCAAATGAGTTATAACATAATAGTATTTATGCTTTATTTGTCCCTAACACTACATATTGTTAAATATTCCATGGTTAAAATATTAAAAAACAGTTAGGTGTAAAAGTAACTAGTGTGACAAGACTTCAGTACTCTAAATTTTATTCGCCAAATATTGTGTGAAGCAACGACATTTATGACCTTCTGAAAATGTTGTTAAATTAATATTTTGCTCAATATATATTATTTTGGTATAAGGAACTTGGGAAAAAGTCTTTCAAAAATTGCCCTCTAAATACCAAAAAAAAAACAAAATTAATTTAAAAAATGAAAAAAAATTAAGGGCTATTGCTTACTAAAACTATAGTAAATTTAAATCATTAAATTTATAAAAAAAATTAAACAAATTTATTCACACCAATCATCTACTCTGATTCTATAAATTCGTATAAATATTCAAAAACAATTTATGACCATAGAAGTTCAGCACTTTTATAGCATCGATGCTGACAATTGCTTAAACGATTACGCGTCGAGAAAGCCATTCATGGAAACATTTTTTGAAAAATTTTCTGAAGCTATAAATAACTATGAACAAAAGTGAGAAATTACTAGTGAAGGCCGACTGCGTAAATCATTTGAATAATAGTTCCGGTTATATGAAAGTATTGTACGTTGATTCTAGCCTTAATAAATTATTGCATTATTGCAAAAAAATGACAAATGGCTCAAGTTAACTTTATACTTCTATGGTCTAACGTTATACTTCTATGGTCTTCAACCATGGAACTATTCTTGAAAGTTAAGGATCACCATCCTCACGTCCCTGGAAACAAAATAATTTTTCTATCACAATTTTCAAACTTGATCTTATCCAGCTTCCAACGAGTATAAACGCTATTGATTAAAAGTGAATCAATTAAAATTTTACATTAACGGTAATATTTATATTATTTCTACAACCATATATTTATATAACGTTAAATTAAAAAATAATTGAACCAAAGGGCGATTTAACAAGATTTCCTGTTTAGATCAAATTCGGGACTCAAGATTGTGCGAACTGATTCAACATTATCGATGTCTCTCCGGTATAATACGTAGAAACAAATTGATAGATATAAAAAAAATATATTTATCTTAATAAATATATAGCACTCATGAAGGATAAAAAAATACTTTGAAAAAGCTTTTTAGTACCAATATACTCGTAGTTCATACTACGAGTGTTTCGCAAGCACTAAGCACTACATTTAAACGTGTGTGTAGAATTTTTATTAAATTTTTAATAATTTATTATTTTTATTATTTATTAATAACGGTTTTCACCATATAAGTATATTTCAGAAAAAAAATTACACCTGAATATTCATTCCCATAATAAAATCTGAATGGAATGAATAAGCATAGTAATCATATAAAAATAAGAAACAGGAAAATCATTTTTAAAACTATTCTATCCAAATTATTGAATTCAATTACCATTGAGGAGCTTAACTGATGCGAACCCGTTTATAAAATTTTTATACTGAACTTTCGACAACAATTTCAAATAATAGAATTAAAACACACACAGTGGACGCGTTCATTTGAAGATATTTACATGATAGCTCGCTTAATAAGTAATGGATTCAAAGGTTTTGGCTTACATATACTTATTGAATGTATTTCATATCTGGATCAGTATTGAATCTATTGGCAGTTTTAACCCACCATTTAATAATATTGAATATGGCTGATGACGGCAGATATTGTTACGCAATATGATGATTGAAGCTATTTGAATTGCAAATTTCTAAGGAAAAATATATATTAATATTATATACAGGAAGAGCTTTTTTTCTAGTTTCTTTGTATTTATGGAAAGGTCTATATTTCAAGAGGAAAAAACCGGTATCCTTCTGTTTGTCTGTTGCAGCCTTGACATTTGGCCTAGGCTTTTAAATATTTATTTAGAAATATCATAGGATTCCAATTAAGTTTTGAAATTATTTTTTTTAAATTATAAGTATTGTGTGGGATACCAAATGAAAGGTCAAGTTATTAAAGATTATAATTAAACAAAAATAAAAGACCGCTATCTTCGAATCTCTTGAAGTCACATTTGTAAAGAAAGGCGTAACTAGAGGTTTGATTAAAGTTTTTGGGAAATTCATATTAATTTTATGCCTGTAGAAGGTATACTAAGAAATAAATTTTGGTCTATGAAAAGTAATATTAATATTTCTAAATAGTCTAATAGAAGTATTATGTATTCTTAAATGTTTATATATACTTAGGTGTTTACGGAAAATATATGTGTTTTTATTCATATTTAACAAGTTTTGTAAGTTGTGGGTTAGATTCTCGATGACTAATGAAGTTATCTCAAAATTTCTTTTGTATCTGGAAAGCATATTCTTTTCTAAGTAACATAGTAATAACTTTTTCTAAGTAATACATTAATATTTTCTTATTTTTGTCAATACTTACAATTTATAAATTGTGTATGTACTATCTTTTTTACCGTTGACAGCACTTATTAGTTAGCTTATAAAAAAAGACACGTGAAACTTTCACTTGTAATGCTTACTTCGTGTCTAGATTATTGTTATAAGAAAAATCGTACAAATTTTCTCCTTGGTATATATTTCTCAGTACTAAACTACAATGATTTTAAGGGACCTACTACATATCTTGACTATAGCATAAGTTTGGAATGTCGAACGATATTCAATAATATAAATAGATAGCTATCTTAAATTTGGTAAAAAACAACTTTTAACGAGACAACCCAGGATTTCATTGGTAGTTTCGCACAGAGCTACTCGTATGTCCATTGGACTTTGTTGAGTGAAACGAAATACTTTATTTCATTTTTAATCTCATTTTATTCAACCAGCGCTGCTAGTAGAGACTTGTACACAATGAGTTTTCGTAAATATTTAAGTTCTAAGTTAACGTTAGATCATATTAGCTGTTAAGATAGGAGGTCAATTTCTCGTGCGGAATTTTCTTATTGAGGGCTATAATCTGAAAGAATGTTTCTGAAGAGACTGTAAACACGACTTATAATTTTATCTCGACTTTATGGTTGTCACATTCGCATTTCCCATTTAAACATTAAATTCAGATAAGACTTACTACGATAAGAAAATGTATATACATACATATATTTGTTTTTTTAAATTGATGTATTTTTTATTATAAATTACGCCACTATAAACGAAAATTTAATTTAATATTATGCAAACATGCAGTAGACAAAATATTACATCATGGAATTGAACTGAATGGATTTCAGCAATGCAATTGATACTATTAACAAATAATTTTAAGTTGGTTGATTATACCGAAGCCATATGGTTGATTATACCAAAAAAATGATTGTTTGAAAATTAATTCAATAAAAAAGTTATATTATCAAAATATTTAAGTATATGGAATATTAAAATGTATGATATATCTCAGTTTAAAATTATTGATGTAAGGTATGTCCCTTAACGTTTCATTTATTTAAAATGGCGGTGAATTTGGAATATTGAATATATTTTTCTTCATACAAAGTATGGACGTGGATACTCTTCTTAGATTTTTGCCTCAATGGTTTAAGTCGTTTTTCTTTTAAATCAGTAAATGGCAGAAAATCCTTTCTCGCAAAAAGTTGCGTCTTTTAATCGACCTTAATAATTTATAACTTATATATTTTGCTATTAGGTTAATTTTTGACGAATTATTTTAGTTGCCACCATTTTAAAATTATTAATACTCAGCTATTTTCGCGTCAAATTCAATATCACAGTTGAATAAGAAATGTAGGCCATATTCTATCATGGCTACAAATTTCGTTATATTCGAATATTTACATATATATTTCTGCGAAGTACGTAGTCAACATAGGCTACGAACAATCACTCTAAAATAACGTAAGGGTGTTAAAAGTAGTCAAAATTAATTTTACGTCACAAATATTCATTATCTCTATTCCAAATCTTCATCTCATTTTATATTGCAAAGGAAAATACACTTATAAGTAAGCTTAATGACATTTTCACGAATAACAATCAGAAAGTATAACAAGAAAGAAACGATTTAAGCATAAACATGATAAAATCGACTTAAGCTTACTATGGAAGTCAAATACGATTATGTACAAGATTTGGAGTTTGCGCGGAGAGACCCTCCCCGATCGTTATTGCCGATAAATGAGTCTTAATTCCCCAGCTCGTTTTCTTAATATCCACTTAGATGTTATTGTAGCTTCGTCTCTGATGAAACAAAAAATGAAAAGATACAATGCCGAACTGAGCATGTCTGTATATACAAATGACAATAAAATAAAGGGACGGTATTTGGGTCAAGATATTCGACTTATCTCTATCGTAGTATTGAAAATTATGATGTTACCAGATTGGGTCATAAACGTTTTTTGTTATTGTTTTTTAATGTCTATTATATTTCCTTATTTAGTAGTAACTGTTACGAACTGGGAAAAACATATGACTAAAGACTGAAATACTTCGGAAAATATTATTTCGTACACATCTTTCATTCGCGGTTTTGCTCGCTTGGAAGAGGGAAATAATAGAGGTGTAATTC